>CM026076.1:18724620-19242120 GCA_014839685.1 Anableps anableps
CCGGCCTGAGGTTTGTTTGGTCCTTTGGCAGAAGTTGATTCTGGGGCCCACGTTCACTTAATTCAGGCACCAGTCACCACAACAACAAATTATTCGTGCACTTTGTATTTACCACATGTTTTACAGCTACTAGCAAGCTCACATCATACCCACAGTTAAACTACCTGTATAACATGTATTGAATCTCTAACAAACAAACCACTCACTTCATACTTTTTGGGAAATCAATAGCTTATGTGCTTTCTGTAACACTGTAAGTATAAATAACTTAATTTTTCTGACTGGTCCACTTAGTCTGGTAGTGGAGTCTTGTCTGCAGGATTTCAATACCTTCACCCATCAGTTAGGATGGAGGTACAAAGATAAGGCCAAGTTTAATTGTTTTAATAAGCAACTATAGTCAATGTTTTTGTTGTGATTTATATGAAAACAGTTACAGTGTGACTGCGTAAAATGTGACTTCACCAACAGAAATCAGTAAACTTGAACCAATAAATTGCAACTTGTCTGCCAAACAATAAATAAACAAACACAAAGCTATACTTGGGACTTACAAAAAAGAAATTTGTGTTTGGTATTTGATTTAATGATGCTTCTGGACAAGAAACCCTTTTCTGTTTAAAAGCCTGTTTATTTCCCTCTAAAATATTGCCATGGTTACCAGAAAACTGTATTTAGAGTTGAGCAGCAGCGTTGAAGATGTGGGCTGTATCCGTGAGAATGACCCATACCCTCTCTTATTTATTCTGCTATTGACTCTTGTTTGGTGTCATTTATCGGATAGGATGGTTGAAGCCTGAAGAAACAAGGCATGCTGACAATTTAGTGGTTTACTAATTTAACAAGCAGAGGCCTCAGTACTCCAGGGTAGAACCACAACCAACCAAATTAACTGGGCACCTCCTCCTCATGCTCTTACATTCTGTTGGGATGGTGTCCCATTCTTTAGCCAGCATTCATTGCAAGCCAACCAGTGTGGTTTTGTTGGTCCATCCACTCCACTCCCAAATTGTGGAAGTAGAGCTCACTCTGCAAGAATCATAATTGGCATTTTGGAGGACAGGAGAGTCGAGATATGGATTGCCACTGATATCTCGATATCTCTCTGCTTTGAAATTGTCGCTAATGCTAACAAACTTTGTTTTTCCAGTGAGAGAGATACCACCCCACACCATCACACTGCCTCCACCAAAAACAAAGCCATGGCAATACCACAGGTCCAAATTTGAAGGAATAAAGGTTTTTGTGGGGGTCTCCTTAGTTTTTAGTGTAATATTGAATAATCCACTGAAACTAAACAAACAATACATGAGAGCATGGAGAAGTTTCACCTTTTTTTTTTTTTTTTTTTTTACAGTGTAGCTGTTCTTTTAAAGACAGCTTCCTTTGCTGGTAACAGTTTAGAGAATAAGGCAAAGATGCACAGAGAAAGAGGACAAGAAACAAACAAATTAATCATTTCTTATATGGAGGATAGTGAACTGACTGGTGAGTCAGAGCACTATTGACAATTAACAGAACAGTAACTTAAATTTATTGTCTAAATTATGTTTTAATCATAATGGTAGAACCAGATGGTTTTAGACTGATGACACATTAAATCAAGTGAAACCCTATTTTTATGACTGATGATTAAGATCCCTTCCACCATCTTGATTCCCTCTTACATTTTAGGAACAAAGTATGATTAATTTGACTGATTTAAGCTCCAGGCAGAATTTGTCCAGGAACCCACAGGTTATACAGACTCAAATTAATCATTGGCTGCTGTACTCAGTGCTTGTACCCATGAATAAGAACAAGGCTATGGAGAAATGCCCATCTAAGCTTTGCAGGGCTAGTTGAGTTGTTAGTCCATCCATTTTAATTTATCCAATCCACCCATCCCCCCAGAAACTGCTAGGTGCTGGAAGCAAATGGGTGTTTGTTGTGCACCCAGGAGTATATTATGGTGGTTGTCCCAATAATAAATTAAAGTTGGTGTTGCTGCAATTTATCAGTACAACTATGTTCCTGATCACAGTGGGAGATTTACCGCGTTGAACAGAGAAGCTGACTGCAAGAGAAATAAACATAGTGAAACTGCATGAAGAGTCGTAAAATACATTCATAATACACCAAGCAGCATTTCTTAAGGTTGCAGTTACTACCTATAAATGAGATGACATTACAGGTCTTGCTTTTTCAATTAAAACAGATCAGCTCTTACCACATAATGTAAGTGATTTTATTTAAAGAAACAACTTTATCCTTTTTTTCATAATTAGAGAAGAAGAAAAAAGTACAAGAAAAGCAGAAGGGCTCATCAGACAGCAAAACAAACCTGCAACGCTCCAAAACCTTTGTCAACCTTTTGTTCAAGAAAGACCATAAAGAGAAGAGTCGCTCGAAGTCTCCATCTCACCATCCTAATGGTAAACATGCTCTCACAACCTAGGTCTTTCTCCTCAGGTTTACATAATGGAAGAAAGAGCAATTTTTTAAGGACAGATTTTTTTTTTTTTTTTTTTAATCTTGAGAATCAAAAATGTGATATCTTAGAGTTTTGAGCCAATTATATGTACAAGACAAGATGCTGTCGTCCCTTAGTCTCTAGGAGTCTTTTAATGGCACTGCTTAATTTTAAATTCTGTCTGAAGGTGTTCATGTCTTGTTTGATACGTCATCATTGTCTAATATGGTAATTTTTCAACCAGATTTGGTAGCCTGATTAAAGTGGCTGGTAAGATGGACCTTTACAGATGCAATTCAATAAATTAGAATAGTATTTAAATGGTAGTTTATTTCAGTAACTCAATTCACAAAGTGAAACACAGTACATAGATGAATTACACACTTATGTTTTTAAGCCTGTTTAACTGTTATGATCATTTTCTGCTTACAGCTAATGAAAACATATTTCATTTCTTAGAAGATTAGAATATTATATCAGACCAATAAAAAAAATTCTAAATATGGAAATGTGGGCTTTATGAAAAGTATATTTAATACTTACTTAAAGGTTGTTATTTTCAGAAGTTATTTTTAATCTGACAAACAAGCCTCATAGGAACACATATTTCAATTTACTGTGATACATCTGTATAACTGGCAGGGACTGAGAAGGGCAACCTTTGTCATGTGACCATCCTCTCTTTCCTAACCCTCTATTTCCAACTTCTTCCCTCAGGCCATCAGAATAAAGACCAAGAGACAAAGGGTCTTTATTGTACCTGCAGATGTTGTTATGCTTAATAATATCAAACCATTAGCTCTATTGCTTTTATTAATGTATACTGCATTTTTTATGCTGATCGTACTTGGGCTGTTCCTTTCTGACTTTATTTTTGTACATTGCATGTGCTGGTTTATGAATTGGTGCTTTATTTATCCTCTTTGATGTATGGAAATGCTGAACTCTATTTCCCACTGGGAACAAAAAAAAAATTGACCATGAAACCTCATTCCTAGAAAAGGAGCGAAGTCGTCCTTTCCAGCTTTTTACTTCCCTGAGGGAATCCCATGCCGGCAGCCCACTACCCCACCATGAGACGTTGCAGCATGTGGAGGACATGTCAAAGAAATTGCTCAGTCCAGACGAGGTTGCTGCAGTAATGAGACATTGTCGGCGGGTGAGCTGCTCGGCTAGAATTACCCATTAACAATCTCTTTTGTGTGTTTTGGCTCTTAGAGATTTACCTGTAACATCAGCTGTTCTCTTTGTCAGCTTGAGTGTGCGATGTTATTCCCTGTGTCAGAGGTTGTTCTTCAGTGATAGACGTGTCTGGCAGCAGCTGGAACAAAAGATGGATTTGGCCTGTCAAATTACGATCAAATATTGTTCACAGAACAGTCCTTTAAGGTTTTTGAGTACACTAAACTGCAGTGAGCCTTCTGCTTTACTTCAGAGGACATCCAATCAGTTTAAAGCACAGAGTGACTTACCTCTTAACAAACTGATTAAAGACCCAAAACCACGCTGCTTGGACTGTCAGGGCACTCCTGGACAAGAGAATATTAAAAATAAATGCAGTTGATTTGAAGACAAACAAGCTTCTAGCAATTCACCTCTTTCTGGAGGACATCCAGTGGTATTCTCTCACTTACAGCCCAAGGCAATGAAGGAAAGAAAAAAAAAAAGAGCACACACAGTTTTCTTTGTTTACTGGGTTGTTGTAGAAATTTAGAAACAAAATCTACCTGAGATTCTCCTAAAATTTATTTTAAATCTGAGCTGTTTTGTTCTGGAATCATGTATAGTTAAATCAAAAACTCTCCTTTTTTTGTTCTCTTTTTTGCAGTTTTTGTCTGACACTGTGATTGAGGATTTGGTGCGCCCCCTGCTGGCAATTTTGGATCGGCCAGAGAAGCTGCTTTTACTCAGAGAAGTAAGGTATGCTACAATCCTCTCTCATCCTGTTGTATCACATATGGTGTAAGTACTGGTTGACAGGCAGCTCTGATGCTGTCTTCTGCAGAATGCTGATACCCACTACTGAGTTGGGTCATTTTGACAGCCTGGTGATGCCGTTTGAGCTTGAAGCATATGACATCCTCAAGAGTCGCTCCAGTAAGCAAGGAAGTACTAAACAAAATCTTATTGTAGTCATTTCCTAAATATAGTGTCCTGCTTGTGTGTCTGAAAGAAAACTCACTGTGTAGAAACCTTTAAAATATAGCAAGGAAGTATACAGAATTTCATGTTTCATGTTTATTTATTCTAGTACGTTCACCGGCTCTTCGGTCACCTCGCAGTGGAACTCCTCGGCGTCACCTCATCACCCCAATCCCAGGTATGTGAGCTATTTTCTTCTTCTCCTCTTGTAGCCATCCCTTCTTTCTCTGTTTGATTTTCTTACATTCCTTATGAATATGGTATGTACTTTAAAAGTCTTGTTTTTCTCTGTGTTGCTTGTTTTATATTAATTGTATCAAACTGAAAGCAGCTGCACACGGGTCACATTTTGTTATGTGCATGCTGGTTATGCTGCTTATGAATGACATCTTACAATGATACAGAAAACAACTATGTGCATCGTTGTGCTCCCACTGGACCTCATCGATCAAAAAAATTGGTATACATTCAGTTTCATTTGCATTTCTGAAACAGATATCTGCATAAGTCAAACTATGCAAGTTAGTCCTGAGTTACCAAAGGGTGCTTGCAGACCTCAAGGAGCTGTTGTACCTCGCTGATCGAAAGGAAACTTGGCCCCAGCAAGAGAGCTATCAGTAAAGCCACTGAAAAGACTATAAAACATTGTTCAGAATTCGGAACAAGTGCAAAAAAAAAAAAAAAAAAAAAGTTTGTAACTGAGAAAAATAAAGTTATACCAATTAATGAATAAATGTGTTAATAGATCAATAAATCTTTTGACAAAAAATGGAAGGATATATAGTTTTCTGAATATCCGAATAGTGACTCCAGTGGTAGCAAATGCAATGAAAACAGGTGAGGGTCAAAAATATAGCCCTGATGCACTACAAAACTAAGACAGATTAGGTAGTTGCCTTTCTTGATGAACATATACCCTTTTTATAGCAAATATATAAAATTTTAATAAATACATGTTTTAGGGAGAATATGAGCAGATGGAGAGCGGCTTTTACTGTGATTATTTTTCCTCAGACTACAGGGGTGGATTTCACCTCCAGCCAGTTCATGACACACAACAGGAGCGTCAGCTGATTGAAGACTTTGAGAGACTTCGCTTAGCCAGCCAACAAACAGGTTACCTGCCACCTTCCCGTGCCTTCACCCCTCTGCTAGATGTGCCCATCGATAAGTATGCATCTTCCACTGCACGCTCACGCACCCCAAGCCCCTCACCCAGTCGCAGTTTTCTCCTCTCTGGATCACCACACAACACCCAACATGGACGACAACTTCACCGCTCCCCGCACAGGAAAGAGAATGGGACACCAAGGTATGACCAGGGATCCTTGCTGTCTGTGTCAGACAGTGGAGATGCTGCTCCTGAGCGTGGGAGGTCACCTGTGAGGAACAACCATGGGAGAGGTAGGAGGGAGGGGAGTCCCGACAGCATATGTGGGAGACAGAGCAGGCAGGACGGCTACACTGAGGTCAGTGTGCGAGTTCCTTCACAGCGAAGAGGAAGAACCCCTCTGGCTGATGTGTTTGATTCCCACAGAGAGGGAAGCTCCTTCTCAGGCAGAGGGAGTGACCTGCAGGTAAATGGACACTTTCAAAATGGTCAAGAAAGAAGAGGAACTCTACCAACTGAGGGGTATGAAATCACCACACTGACCATCTCCAAGGTCAAGCAATCACTAGGTAATAACAACTTGTGTTATATTCTTGTAAAGATAATTGCAATGCCAGCATGTAAAAAGGTATTTAATTTAAGTATATGTGGTTGATGTGGTAGGGAAGAAGAAGAAAAAAATGCAAATTTAAAGCTCTCTGACAATTACAGTGAAACTGAAAAAAGGCTTCATAGATACCTGATAAGAAAAAAAAAAAAAAAAAAAAAAATCAAACATGCTTTCCAAGTCTCGTTACAATCCAGGAGTCTGGTACATGGATTAACTGGAAAATTAACTGGAAAATGTTAATGAAAATCACACATACTGACTGCAGAAAGAAGCAAAACAAAAAAGTAGCCAAAAAATGCCAAAGGTGTGCAGATGAGCAATAGCCAAGACAGTAAGCTGAGCTTAACAGAACAAAATCAGAACAAAAGCCTTTTCAGGATGGTCATCCTTTGACATAAACGGAAAAACATTAAATCTGGCTTCATTAGGGAGGCAGAAAAAGCCTAACATTTGAGTAATCTTTTTTAAATAAAACAAACAGAAAAAGATCACCAACATTAATAAAAACAAACATGAAGAAACAGTATTACTACAGCAAAAAAGATGCAAAAGAACCTCAGAGCCACCATAAAAACCTAAAGTGATGAAAAAAAGAGATGAAAAATAACTAACAAGTCAACAAGGGGACAGGGAAAAGATAAATACTACTAAAGCTGCAGAATAAAATAATAAGAAAAAAATAAAAAAATAACTCAAAAAGAACTGCTGGTTATTTTGCCTCTTCTCCACTTTGTACTTTTGTTGTTCATATTGTTTCATAATCGACTTTTTGGGTTCAAAAAGGAACTGTATGCTATGGGACGTTTTGTTTCCGACTTTGACAACTGATGATTTAAAATAAATTTCTATAATCTACTAAAGATCTGCTCTGATTAGCTGGGATTATGCAACTCTAATGAATAATATCTAGCTGCAGGAAGTCGCTCAGAGTTATTTACATCTGATCAAGGGATATAATCAGTCATGATCAAAAAGAGAACTTCAATGGGAATAGGGTGGAATGTGAAAGCTTCCTAAAGAAAAGTACAGTTAAATTGAATCAAACATGACATCAGAGCATGAACTATTTATCTCCAGGATTTATCAAAGAAATTGAGGAAATTAAACTGATTTGCAATGGCTAGCTATGAGGTAAGAAATAAAATAAAGTTGGGACAAAATGATGACGCATGGGTACGGAGTGCAGATATGGATATAAATTTGTTATTTTAAATCTGGTTTAGTTCTGTCCATTGATGGACTGCTGCCCTCTACATGTCAGAGACTAAGATCACATTCACTAATTTCAACAAAGTCTGGTATTGCCCTACCTTTTATTACTTTATGGCTGTATTTTTACAGGTATTAGCATCTCTGGGGGTATCGAGTCTAAGATCCAGCCAGTAATAAAGATTGAGAAAATTTTTCCAGGAGGAGCAGCATCTACAAATGAAGCTTTGAAGGTAGGCATCTGGTAACATACTATTTAACATATATATTTTTTGCTCAGACTTTCAGGCAGATGTTCATCCCTTTTCCACAGACCTGAGCAAATATTTACAAAGAAATAAACCCATATTTCACCTTTCTAAAGTTTTCTAAAAGTATAAATCAAATTTTTAACACCTCAGTCCTCCATCTTGATTCAAGTGTGGTATCAGACCTCTGCTCTGTGGCTATGAGCTGAAGAAGGTATTAACTGTTGTTAAAAGTGTGCAGTGAGGAGAAGATGAGTGGAGAGGGATCTCAGGTAGCGCATCATCTCCATTATTAATAAGGTACATGGGTGCTGGTCTGCTAATGTATTGGTAATATATTGCCTGCACAGTTGCTTAATAGTGGCTGATGATCTTGGTCAGATTCCTTTTAAACACTTGATACACCAAGTCTTTCACTAAAGGTTAGTTAGCATGGACTTTAAAGAAACTAAACAACTAAACAAAAAAGAAAGGAAACTAAACATGAAAGAATGAGAGCACGTGAAGGAGTTTTCTAAAACATAAAACCATGCAAGTTTCAATGTTTCAACTTCATTCCTACTGTCTCTTTTTATGTGTGAGAATGTATCTGTATTCATAGCAAGAAAAAGAACTTCCCATTCTTGAAAGAGGAGAGCAATAACAGGGGAATGGCTGTGGTGCTAAAAGATGGAAGTGGCTATAAACCTCGATTTAAATATGATTGTTTATAAGAAACATTATTACAGCTTATATTTTATTAACCAAAACTATTAAACAGCCTTAAATGGACCCCTCACTATGAAAGAAGCCCATATTATACCTAAACCTTTTTGCTCATATTATACAAAAGCTAGTTAACCTACAATGTTACCCTTCTTTGTTGAAAAGAAAAAAGCCCAACAGCAATGTCTTCATTACAGTCTGTCAGGTTTTTAACCCCACCAAAGTACTGTGACTGCTTTGGTAAAGGTTTTAAATGACATTTGTCTATTGGATCTCAGTGCTGCTTCTGACACAGTTGATCATTACATGAAAACTAATATACTAACATACTGAAAAAGTAGGTGGGATGTTTTTGTGCCATGCTTAAGTAGTTCAGATCAGGGCTACTTTGTTTCATATGAGAATTAAATAAAATAAAATTAGAAATTAAATAAAATGCTAGATTTGAAAATTGTGTTAATGGTCTACAAAGCACTCACTGGTCTTGGATCTGAATACTTTTCAGAGTTGATTTTTTACATATGAACAGTGAACTGTTTATATTTTCTTTATGTGAAGCTTAATTTTTTATTTTTTAAGGTATTTTTTATATATAATTACTTTCATATTTCCTCCTTTTATTTCCCTGTAAAGCAGTATAATTTACCTTGTGAATGAATAGAATTATACAATTAAACATGACGTGCATCACCTTCACATTACTGTACAAGTCATGAGTTAGTAAAGCACTAACTCATGCTTGTTAGTGCATGAGTTAGTGCACTTGCAAGGTATTTGAATGACTACAGAATGTCTCAGTGACTGCCATCCCTTTTTAGCCATCCCTAAAAACAGGCAGCTTGTTGGCTACTTGGCCCTGACAGAGATATATGCCTCCATGCTTCATGTTATCTGTTGTTTCAGCCTCACACCTCACAGCTTGGCAAGTCAACCAGTTCCATTATTAGCTGCATGGATCAGTCCTATCTCCTTCCTCTCTGGAAAAGGAAGTAACACCAGGGCAGTACAGTGTTAGCATGTGTCTCCTTCATAATAAACAGAATAACATTGGTTAGTGTATCTGAGCAGTCACACACTACATTGCCAAAAGTACTCAGTTATCCATATAAATTATTGTATTTAGATTGGGTCTATCTCCAGAGCTCAGTAAAGTTCAGCGTGGTCCTGTAATAGGATGCCACCTGTATAATAAGTCCAGCTGTGAAATTTCCTTGCAACTAAATGCACCACAGACAACTGTTAGTGGTATTATAACAAAGTGGGAATGACAGCAACACCTAAAATCACAGAGCTGAGGTCAATGGATAATAGTGCACAAAGGTTGCCAACTTTCTCTGGAGACTCCATAGCGACAGACATCCAGATTTAATGCGGCCTTCATGTTAAGTCCATCAGAATGAGATCTTCATGGAATAGGTTTCAGTGGCTGAACAGCTGAATCCTAACCTTACATCAGCAACTTTAATGGAAAGCTAGCGTGAAGTACATCACCAAAGGACAAGAGCAGGGTTCAGCAACCTTTACAGCCCTAAGAGTCTTTTTTGCCTTCAGTCCACCTAAACAAAATTTCTTTAGAGACACAAAATGTGACTTTTCAGAACAAAAAAGCTTATTTTTATAACTACTATAGGACATTTGTTTAGTTTTCAAAATTACAGAACAAAATTTTTGTTTTGTTTTTAGGTTTAATACATTATCTGCAATTTTTATAGAAAACAAATTTTAAAAAGTATAAGCAGAATATCCCTTACATTATTAATGTCATTCTTTGTGGACATCGTATGCATACATTATATAAAAATGCCTAGGAAAAACTTAAAATTTTTTTTTTAATTAGCTCTACATTTAAAAACATTGCCCAATTCTTCAGCAGTTTTTAAGAGCCACATGCAGCTCCCGAACCACAGGTTGTGAACAAGGGTGATAGAACAATGTTTTCTGAAGTTATGAATTCTGCCGTTTTGACTGGCAATTCAATGGACGAGTCTGGGTTTGGCATTTGCCAAGAGATAGCATATGACTGACAAAATTATGGCAAATATAAAGTTTTGTGATCTTCAAAGCTTGAGGGGATCATGGTTTCGGTCCGTTTTGAGAGTTGGGCTTGGCCCATTAGTTCCAGTAAAAAAGGTCATTTAATTCTTCAGCATACCTAGAAATTCTGGATAATTTCATACTCCCAACTTTGAGTTAACAGTTTGGGAATGGTCCCTTCTTATTGTTCTCCAGTGCATAAAGCAAGACCCATAAGGACATGGATAAGAGAGCTTGAAGTAGAACAGTTTAACTAGCCTGCTTGGAGTCCTGACTAAAACTCTACAGAACACATTTAGGAACAAGACTGTGAGAGGGGCCTTCTCGTCCAACACCAGTGTCTGACCTCAAATACATTTCTGGAAGAATAGTCAAATATTCCTCTATACACACTTCTAAATCTTGTGGAAAGCCTTATTTGAAGACTTGAAGCTGATAATGCTGCAAAGGGTTGGCCCACATTTTAAACACTTTGGATTAAAAACAGGATGTCACTCAAGTTCATTAGTGTGTGAAGGAAGACTAGTAAATACTTTTGGAAATATAGTGTACCTCTAGATCACTATCTTAAGGCTTTGAAATAATTTGTGCTACTAAAATTCTTGATGTGTGTTAGGTCTGTATTCAAGGGAAAATATAAAGCATTTTTGGCATTGTTGCCCTCTGTCTGTTAAAAGAGGAAATCTCATACAGCTCTAAAGAGGATGGAGAAGATTAAAATGTGATCTGTTTAATTCAGATAAAATACAGTTTTTAAAAAATGAAAAACACATTTTAAGCTCCATTGGTTAAATTTAGCTAAATCTTTTCATGTAGAGCTAGTGAACATTACAGATTGTGGTTTGTGGATGGGATGAAATTGGGGCAGATGTAGGATGTAGGTATGACTTGATAGGCATCTAGATAGGCAATAGAAAAGGGAAAGAGAAAAAAGAGCTGATTACTTGTAACAATAGCCTTGTCCTTGTGTGCTTTTGTGTAATGGCGTTGCTAACCTTCACTGAGACAGTACACACGAGGCAGGTGCATCCTCAGAAAACACTGTTGACATCAGAGGAAGTTCCTCTGCTTGCAGCTCAGAAGATTTGCAGCTGTCTCCTCATATCCTGCAGGAAACTGTACAAATGCTCTTTAACCATGTGCACATATGCAGTTGTTTGGGGCTTGTTTTCTTTCACTGACCTTGTGCTGAAGGGGAAATTTTAAAACGTGCACACAGTCATGATGTGAATATTTCTAAATAATGGGAGAGTCCCTAAATTTTCTTTTCCATTAATTATTTTTCTCTGGAGGTTTTTTTTGGAGAATACAGATTTTCACAGAGTTAGAGAGAAAGAAATCAAAAGAACCCATAAATGTTCATAAAATACCATACCTGTGCACTTTCAGGCAGGGTATGAGCTGATGTCTGTTGATGGCGAGAGTCTGCAGGGAGTAACTCATCAGCATGCTGTGGACGTCATCCGCCGTGCCTTCAGTAACAAGGCCAAAGACCCGATGGTTTTTGTGGTCAAGGTCCCGAAGGTCCCCCTCATCCCCCTGGAGCTGTGAGACCTGCTGAGTAGATGCTGTGTGTCTCACCAGCAGACTGCTGCCTAAGCATAAAAAACAGCAAAACCTGCAACTCCTGAGGGAAACAAAGTGAATCAAGCAGACTGTTGTAAAGTTAGTTGGAAACCCATTTTTTTGCCACATCGACATGTGAGATGAAGCCCTACATGTATGACTTTTATAATATTTTACATTATATTACATTTTGTGTTGTTTTTATAAAGTATGGGTTATGACAACATTATTTGATTCATATACATGCTCTTGGTTGACAGAGTGCCATTGTTCCAACAGGCCTCGCCGTGACCTCAGCACTGTCTGACTGGGGACTGCACTTTACTCTTCTCAGCCCAGCAGTCCTCGCAAAGACTGCCAGAAGGAGATTATCCCAGCTTGTATTATGAGATTTATAGATTCATATCCAGATTAAAGTCCTGTATTATGTCAAAACTGAGAGTTTGATTTTAGTGGATGTCTGGGATAATTAAAATGTTCTGCTCTGTATTTTTATATATTTTTTTGGCATAAATTTTTGTACTCTGAAGCAATCTGCCACTTTAGAGGCTTAATTATGCTTTGGTCAAAGCTTATGCAGAGATGTAAAGAAGTTGGAAATCACATCACAGGGAAAAGCAGGACTTGAACGCATGGTTTAAATCAGAACAAGGGAGCAGAGATAAGAGCAGGAGAATGTGCTGTACATACTGCCTTATTTCAGTGGAAGAGCAGCAGCGGGAGAAGAACACTGATAAAGTATTACTCATAAGTGGTTCCGAAGTGAGTGTTTTATGTTCAAAGATGTGGTTGAAATTTAAGGATGTAACTTGTGTATCAATGTTTTTGAGTCTCTACAAAATACAGGGGTAGTTTTTAAGACTAAATTTCAATATTTCTGTAACCTGAAACCACAGATTTTGAGACGTCTTTTAAAGAAATAAACAAATAAACCACCACAAGTGGTACTGTATGATTTGTGATTTTTGAGGGAATTTGTGAAATTTTTCTATAAGAAACAAAGGAGACCCTCTTATCTCTGCAATTACTGGACAGTTGTGCAACTGTTCATCTGGTAAGTGTTTATCAGTCCTGGAAGCTAAACTGTCTTGCTCAAATGTCTTATCTGGTATTTTGTTAATTAAGACAACTCTTGCTGACATTTTGTTTGTGAAAAAAACCCTGTTGACCTTAAACTTTAAGCTTCCAAAGTATCTTGGGAGACATGCATTGAAACCATTTAAAATCATGTTATTTTAACAGGATGTTTAACAGGTAAAATTAAAGTTAATCTTGAATGCATTGTTTTTTGTTTTTTTTTTGCTTGACAGTGCCATACCCCTTCATGCCCCTTGCACACGGAACACGTTTTGGCACATTACAACCACAAAAATGTATTTTCTTGGAATTTGAACCATGCAGCACTAATTTAAACCAATAACACTTAAATATTGTCTCATCTGTTGACACAGCCTTTGACCAGAAGATATTTTATTTTTCCCCTGGGGTATTTAACAAACGTCAATGGTCTTCAAGTAAAGCAGCATCACCTTGGCATGCACACAACCCTCCTTGATGATGATGCACTTAAGAAAAAGACTGATCCTGTTATTGAGAAAATGCCCAAAATTAGCTGATAATCCAAGAAATGAACAAGTTTTTGCACGTAGTTGTAATACTGGGCTCACAAATAATTCCTATATTAAAAATCCATAAACTGCTAGAGCCAGATTGTCAATTCAGTTGTACATTTACAATAAAAGCTTGAGCAATCTTTATAACAAATTGTGCTACTAAGTGTGTCACAATGCAGGCTAGGTTTTGTTAACAGATGAAGGAAAAGTTTTTTTGTGTACTATTTCTTTTTCAATGATTATCTAGAGCTAGACAATATTAAAAACAAAACTGATACCTATTAAGACTGCACAGGAAATCTGTAATAATAGAACATATTTCTCAACAATACACCTAAACCTTACTTATACTGTTTTGATGAAAAAAGGATGTTTTTTTAGGTTTAATTTGTGATGAAAAGCAGCGCGTACATGAGTTTGATTGATAGTGCAAAGACCCTCCTCCTGGCTCTGATCGGTTGTTTCTAACCAGGAGTGGTGTATTTCTGCAGATGGCTGTAGGACCACAGGGGTAAGGCAGAAGAGCTCCATTTTTTCACACATTATCGGTCCCATGTTATACTGTCAGGATGTAGTGACGGTTTTAACAAATATGTAAAAACTTATTGTTTATAAGTTACATACTGTAGCTTTAAGAGGGTTAAAAACCCCCAAGCACAACTGTATGGCAGTGATGTCAGTAACGCCTTATTTAGTAAGTAACGCGTTACTCTAATCCGACCTCTTTTTTCAGTAACGAGTAATCTAAGGCGTTACCATTTCCAAGCCAGTAATCAGATTGGAGTTACTTATCTAAATCACTATGCGTTACCATTTTTGCCATTGTACTTAGTAAAAACATACATTTTTACTTTCTTCTTGTGTCTCGGGGAGAGGCGCCTCACGTGTAATACCAGGCAACGACACAAATGTAAACAATGGAGGGAGGAGAGAGATGTGCATTTCCTAGCTGGAAATAAAAGTACTGTTTAGAGTTTGTGTCACCAAAGATGACAATATCAAGGTTCGTTCTTTCCTCTGTGCTGGAGACAAAGTGCTATTGTTACATCCTTGACAACAGGGGAGGCAGAAAAACGAGAGCGATTTTCAGTACCTCTCTCATGCTACAGTTAAATGCAATGAGATAGCGCGGAAGCGCTCTAGTGGAGGATGGGGCCACTACCAATCAATCCCAAAATAGCTGATTGCTGATATACAGATCTCAATTTCCTTGAATAAAATAGCAAATAACATTAATACATCAAGGAGTAATTGGTAATCAGTAATCAAGTTACTTTTTGAAGGTAACTATGCCATCACTGATGGCAGATACCTGACTTGAATGCAAAACACCACATTTAGCACACTTTGTGCTTCTTTTGTGTTCCAGATAACAGAAACAATTATTTCAGTCATATTTAAGGTGTGACCACTTGCTCTTTAATTAAAAACACTGTAATTTGTACATGTATTGTACACATAAAAATATACACAAACAGCTACATACTTTATGAATTAATGACAACATAGAGAAAGTAAAAATACAAAAGAATGCTCTTGAAATGATGAAAAATGCCACAAAAACGTAAAAAAACCCAAACAAACAAAAAAAAAAAAAAAAAAAAAAAAAAAAAAAAAAGAAGTGTTACGTTGCTTTGGTCAAGTCACAGTGGCTACATTGGAAATAGATATTTTGTCTAAATAAAAGACACTGACAATGTTATACTGCATGGTTTTTTACATATTTACACAGAAGATAGTTCTGGTACTTTGAAGCTGAGATATGATAAAACTTTTAAGCGTATGAATCAGAAGCATCCTGTGCTTGTTGTTGTCCAGATGTGCTGAGTAACAGTCTATGTCTAGTTACAGTGAATGTGGCAGAACTGAGCTACTTCCCATGGCTTTACCATAAGAACGTATACACAGTGCTTAATACTCTAGACTATTTCATGAACCCCAATGAAAGTGGTTATAGTGTGCAACATACTGAAATATGACTGGAAAGTAACACTTTCTTAGTTTACATCAGTCAATCTCTCACATTAATAAAGATGTCCCTCAAAAATAACAACAGTCTCATGCATCTTCTAGGCAAATACTGTGACAAAATGCAACAGGAAGGTCATGGCAAATATGATACTGGAAATCAACTTAAGGATAGCTCAAAATAGTGAGGAAAAAGCAAAGATGAGCAATGAAAATAAGAAAACTCCCTTCGGTTTCATCACCTGCTTTTCAGCAGGTTTTCTCATCAGAATGCAAGATTTTCAACACAGATTATATAATGTAAACATTAACTTGTCATGCATTACAGTATTAGGTGCACGCGTTCTCTCTGCAGATGCTTCTATTTGTAATTGATCCATCAACTGAAACATTGGTATATCAGCGACATCAATCCACACCAGTATTACAGCAAAAAAATATTCAGGTGATACATATATATAAAAAATATACAACTTTTCCTCCATTATATAGATTCCCATGTATCAATACTATTATTTTTTAATATAGACTCTTTGCAAAATAAAGTTCTCAGCAGCCCTATATCTCTATGCTCAGTGTCACACACAGCCCTGCATTTACTGTGAAAATGTTTCCACGCTCCATGAAAAGCCTGCTGGCTTTGAACACTGCAGGAGCAAACACCTCTGCAAACTCTCACGTCACCTGAGCCTGCTTCTTCGGAAATCTCCAACAAAGACATGCAAACATGCCACTTCCACCTCCTATAGCATTTAGTAAAAATAAATAGGCCAACTACCAGGAACTCGGAAGACTTTTTGGCTTTAATTTGCTCATACTGACATCTAGGACACTAAATCAGTGCAGAAGTTTACATACACTCATTACGAGCATGAAAGCTATCTCATGTAGAGCTTTTAATGATTCACTGAGAACTTTTTTTTTTGAGTGGTGATTTGATTATATCATAATTACTTAAACGATTCTTAAAAAGAAAAACAAGATTTGGGTGCAGAAGTTTGAATGTTATCCTGCGGTGTCCATTCCAAAGGATCAATGTTCTGTTGGAATAGGAGATTTAATATGAATTTTTAAGAAATTTGTGAATTTTCTCGTTCTTCATTATTTCATCCAGTTTGTGCAATACAGGAGTACTTATAGCAACAACACAGCTCCATAGCATAGTGCTGACACCACACACATGGGGGTGGGAACAGTGTTCTTTTGCTTGAAAGCTTCATTTTGACTTCCAAGCATACTTTTCATCATTGTGGCCAAACAGCTCAATCTTTGACTTGTTTTATCACAAAACCTTCCTCAAGAAGACATTTGGCTTGTCCATGAGAAGCTGCAAATTTCACTCATGCTTGAAGGTGTTAATCTGGAGCCAGTGATGCTTTCTTCATCACAGTGGGACCTTTTTATAGTCAGATGGTTGCCACTTTGGACACAACTAAGTGTTCCAACTGGATAATGATTCCTGTAGCAACCAGTAAGGTAATACCTTAAGAAATAATGTAATACTGTTTTTAAATGTAAGACAACAATAAATAACATTTTGTCAACAGTGTGATTAGTTATTACATTATTGGAAAATGTAATTACTGTGTAAGACACGTAGAATAAATGACCACCATCATCTTCTTGGGATCGAGCACATGTCACCAAGAAATCTATTTTCCTTCACAAATGAATGTATGAATTTTTACATCAAAGCAAACAATTATTCTAAATAAAGATTTGCCCCATAGATAATTCTCAAATAGGATCTTATGGCCATATTTAAGAAGAGAGAGCACTGCATATTGTATTTTCTTGTTAAATGAATGTGACAACTTGGCCTATTAATGTATATTATTAGTATATTTTTAAAAAAATCTAAAATGTTAGAAAAATAACACAACTTATGTTACTGGAAAGCTATTATATTAATGGCCTTATTACATTTAAAACTGAAAAAAGTATTGTGTTATTGGCAGGTAATAAATTATGAGTTATTATTACATTATTGGTTACTATAATCCCAAAAACACAACAAAACTGGTTTTGGAAAAAATAAAGTAGGCAAACATTAAAGCGCAGACCTCAACGCTATTGAAAATGTATGGACTAGTGTTAAAAAGCTGATATGTGAGAACACTATTCGAATTAAATAAGCTCTGCTAATTATATTGAAAGTGGTCATATTTCCAACTAGAAGTATGCCAGAAGCTTGTTGATGGTTACACAAAACGAGTGAGGTGGAGATCGCTAAGGGACATTTATCCAAATATTAGCAGGGGAGTATATATACATTTGAATGTTTATGTATAACTTTGAACCTGTGCAGATTAAGGAAAATACTCATTTATTATCTTTAACCAATTATTATCTTTTTTTCTAATGGATTGAAGCTGTTTTTTGTATAACATCGATCTTGAAAAGAGAATGGTTTAAATAAATCATCACTGAAAAAACCCCCAAACTTAACATGACAGTCAAACTGATAATGAGCGTGTGTAAACTTTTGCCCTGCGCTGTGGGAGTCACAGAGAAAAGAAAGAAATCCAAAACAGAAACTAGGCACATCTTAAATCTGTGATGCCACACAAGACTGTAATCCTGTGCTTTTGATAATGGTTTGGGTTTAGTTTCATCCTGGTACTAATAGCCGAGATAGATAAAAATATTTAACATTGAAGCAGACAGTTGGAATTAGGAGGAAAAACAAGGAAAAAAGAGAAATCTTCAGAAGTCCTGCTGATATCTGCCATGCTTCACCTCTTCCCCCAAGCTAAATAAGGGCTTGCTACATTGTCGGAACCAGTTTTATGAGGCACAGCATGACTAAAAAACATGAGTTCAAAGTGAGAATTATTTTTTATTGGGTCCTGGAGTCTTGATGGGGAAAAAACAGAATGAGATATCCACAAGTAAACATAAACTAAGAGCTCAAACATCAAAGTTAATCTTAGTTGGTATGACTTTTCTGATTTTCTTCTAAAGAAATCAGACTAATCCCAAACAAAAGCGAACTGGAAATTTTGGCTAAAATCATGTCGTGTTTCTCTCAGTGAGCTAAGCAGAGATGAGTTATTATGTTGCTTCTCTCTGGAAACACAGGTTACCACACATATGCTGTAATAAAACAAACTGCAGCCAAAACGCTTAAATTACAACATGTCTTCTAACTTATTTACAAGTTGGTGGTAAATGAGGAACCTACACTGTCATTGCCGTGAAGTTGGTTGTTTGTAGCTCCACAGTTTAGATTGGTCACTGCTAACTGAACTGCTGTGTTGACGCCTGAATATATACTGTACATGCTGGTGGCCAGGTGTTTCATATTGCAAGCAGCCAAAAAGCTTAAGTGCATGATCATGTGATTGCTCTGTAGGGGATATTATATAGCTATATTTTTTTTTGCTTTAGGTTTCTGTTTGATTTAAATACCCTGATTTGAAGATATTCTGAGAATGACACACTCCTCACTACTTTTGGTCTCAGAGAGAATGCAGTCTTTGTGCTGGCTTTATAGAGGTAAAAACCTAATAGAAACACTATATGAGATGCCATATAAGGATTTAGTGGGATACATCTGTGTTAACAGGGACTAACAAATGCACCTTTGGGAGATGTTCCCTTTTTAACAGTGTTGTGAGCTGGGTTTGTGCTCCATGTAACACCACATTGAAGCTAGTGCAGCATTTGGTCCACAGTTCAGTGTTTGAATTGCATCTTCAGGAACTTTAGTGAGTTTTCTATATGTTGTGTGCACATTTTTTGTATTACATGCGTGTGTGTTTATATTTCAGTGGCAGTGATTTCCTCAAAGTGGATGTCGTTGCTGCCACTGCGGACCTCGTAGTCCTCCATGTCCCTGTTCTCCAGCTCCAGACTCAACTCCCTCATCACTCGCTCAAGATCACGGTTGCGGCGATACATCTGGATGTAGTTCTGCTGCAGCTGCTTTTGGTAGCGGATTACCTGTGTAAAGGAAAAAAAAAAATCCCACAATGTAAATAAAACAAGTAATGACGTAACTAACAATGTAAAATAGAGAACATTTTTGATTTTTACTTTTTCTTTCTCTTCGTGCCACACCCTCCTCTCTTCCTCAAAGCGTGACCGCTGCTCTTCGCCAGTTCTTCTCTCATACATGAGCTCAGCTTTCAGCCGATCCACCTGGAAAAAAACAAAGTTTAGTGTTTCAGTGGTGAAAGTTGTGGTTTAAATAAGTAGAAACTGGCAGCCAGGCACAGATTTACAAAACTGTGAAAGGGCTTAAATTGTGAAGATTTTATAAGTTATACACCCTTCTCACAAAAAACTAAACAAATTAAGCTAAACAAAAAATAGAGCTAAATGAATGAATGAATGAATGGTCTTTATTTTGGATACATACAAATGCACATCTCTAAGGAAGAGAACAAATCACTGCAGAGAAATATTTTTATAATCTGTTGTTAATGCCTATCCCATATCAGCCAAGAATAACAAAGAATATCAGCATTTAAAAAAGGAACATAAATATCACAGTGACTTAATGAATAATCCTAAATTATGTTACATTTAATCAACTGGCATCATAAGCATTTATTTATTTAAACACCAAAAACTGAAATGCATCTGCTTTTCATTTTGGTTCTTGCTTTACATATTTCAAAAATAAGCAGTACTCTTAAATTATACTGATGTTTCCATTATTTAAATAAATTGTGAATACAAATACAAATACTTATTCACTCCTTGACACTCAGTGTTTTTGAGTATACAATAGCCAAAAATTTAAAAGTGAAGGATTCTACAAACAATTCATTAGTTGGTTCTTCATATCCAGTATCATTTATTACTTTTATAGCTGTTTTCTGAAGTTTAATTATAGGGCTAATATTAGTTTTATATGAATTTCCCCAAATTTCAGCTGTAAAAATAAACTAAATTGCATTAGGAAGGCAGTTTGCTAAAATGCTCATGAATATTCTACTTTTTAAACCTTTGTTGTTGTCTGTGCCATGAAGAAGTGCCAAAAAAGAACTACCTGCTGTCTGAGTCCCATCAGTGTTTCTGCATTCTGCCTCTGAGCCTTGGCTTCATCGCTCTCTCCTCCCCATACCAGATAACCATCCTCTGCATCACGATACATGCAGGGGCTGGGACCTCCTCTTCCCATCACAACTCTTCCCTGCTGAAACGAAAGGCTCATGCCGAGTCCCTTCTTGGGTGCGTTTCCACTGTGATTGGACAGTGTGTCGCGGAGCCGCCCTGACTCGTCCTCCAGACGGCTCACCTTCTCCCGCAGAAGCTCGGCTTCACTCTTACGCCTTTGGAGTTCGTTCTCGCAGACTTCCAGCTCCAGGGATCTTGTCCGCAGGGCAGTCTGGGCCTCCTGGGTTCGACCCTGGCTCGCTTGCAACTCAGAGCGAGCTTCCCTTAGTTGGGCCTTTAGCACCACAATGTCACCTGCTTTCTGGCTGAGCTCAGACTGGATTTCTTTCAGCTGCTGCTTCAGGAGCGAGATCTCTCCTGACTTCTGACACACCTGATGAACAGCAGGAAATGTGTTAGAGGAAGGAAGTACCAGAAATACTTATGTATTATGAATTTTATGCCTTATTATACTCAAAGATTTTGGCCAAACTTGCTAGTGTACACACAAAAGAGATGTGGACACACAAAACTAAGAGACATACAGCAAAGGTTCCCTGCCGTACTCAAAGACACTAAGATTCAAATTTGTTTGGAACCTGACCTTTCCAGAGTCAGATTCTTACTCACTTCCCACTTTGTCTCCTCCAGACGGGGCCCCAGCTGTGTCTGCTCCCTTTGGATGGTGGCACACTTTCTCTCTAGTGTTTCTCTGTCCTGCAGCAAGGATGAAAAATCCTCCTGCAGCTTCTTTTTCTCTTGCTGTAGTTGGAATACCTGGGAATGAGCAGATATGTAGGTTTGATATGAAAGTCAAACTATCACATAACGCTTAGAATTCCTGACTGAAAGCTGAAATGTTCAAAAAACATCTTTTATAGACTATTGAAGTTTATAAAAAAAATAATATTTTAATTGAACAATTAAAAAATATACAACCCCCTGCAAAAGTGTTCATACCCTTTGAATCTATTCACTTTGTGCTACAACCAAAATACTTTATTTCACTAAAATGTTGTGAAAGATCAGCACAAAGTAGTGCATAGTTATGAAGTATAAGGGGAAAGATACATGCTTTTCAAACATTTTTACAAACAAAAAAAATCTGAAAATGTGGCATTCATCTGTATTCAGGCCCCTTTCCTCTGATACGCCTAAAAAAATTCAGTCCAACCAAAAACCTTCAGAAGCAGCAAATAATAAACTCCATCCATGTGTAATTTAATCTCAGTGTAAATGCAGTAGTTCTATAAAGGTCTCAGAGGTTATTAAAGATCATTAGTGAGAAAAAAGCATAATAAACAAACTAAGGAAGACATCAAACAGGTTAAAGATAAATCTGTGGAGATGTTTAAAGTAGGTTATAAAACAATATCCCAAGCTTTGATCAACTCAGGGAGCATACTGTTAAATCAATCATACAAAAATAAAAAAAAAAGTATGGCATAACTCCAATCCTGCTAAGGCATGGGTTTCTATTTGTTTAAAGTTTGCAACATACCATGCACCATGACACAGCAAACATGTAAGAAGATATTCTGGTTAGGTGAGACCAAAGTTAATCTTCCTGGACTACATTCAAAATGCTCTGTGAGGTGAAAAACACTGTAGATCATCCTTAACGCACTATTCCCCACAGTGAGACATGCTGATGGCAGCATCATGACATGGGGCTGCTATTTTTTTTAACATTCACAGAGAATAGGGCAGCACAACATGTGTTATGATATAATATTGGTGAATGTTCCTATAATGATATAAGTTCTATTAAATAAAAAAAAAATAATAATAATGACAGTGTTAATGTCTTTCTGCTCTGGGTTCATAGCAAACCCCACATAATGAAATGTCAATCCAGTTAACAGAAAAATAAATTAATTTCTTACTTCCATCTTAACAACAAGGTTTAAGAGAAATAGTTGTTTCTTGCTGATGCTGCTGTTTTGATACTGAAACCATTTAGCTGTAGTTTCTTAATGACTTTATCACCCATTCTTTAACTTATAAAATATCTTATGGTGCATTAAACATAAAGTGTTGCCAAATATATTACAGGGATAGAGTCTGAATGCATGGTTGTCGAAATAACAGCTAACAGTTATTGCAGTACAGGTAGTTCTTGTTGTAATAAGAACATTGCATACAGTGATGTTGCAGTAACAATACATCTGCATTATAATGTGCAGCCCTATCAGGGAAGCTGATTGGAGTTGATGGGAAGATGAATGGAGCTAAATACAGGGTAATCCAGGAAGAAAACAAGCTAAAGGCTGCAAAAGCCTTGAAACAGCGGCAGAGGTTCCAAGACATGAAAATTACTGTTCAGAGACTCTCTCCATGCAATAAGATAACAATTGTGCTATTTTGCTGATGAGTGGGCAGAAATGTTACTTTCTAGATGTGCAAAGCAGATTGAGACAGACCCCAAAATACTAGCAGCTGTAATTGTACTGAAAGGTGATTCTGCAAAGTATATGGAGGCTGAATTCAAGTGCATGCCAAACTTTCCAGATTCCTTTTTTGTAAAAAGATTTTCAAAACCATGAATCCTTGAGTAATTTTTCATATAAAATCCCAATAAAATACATTGAGGTTTATAGTTGTAACATGACAAAATGTGAAAAGTTAAAGGGGTATGAATACTTTGGTAAAGCTCTGTATGAGACATGAAACTGTTTCTTTCTAAGTGTTTCACCTACCTGTAACTGCAGCACCTGCTGTGCTCTCTGAGCTTTCTGAGACGTCTGTTTCATCTTGACTGCACAGCTCTGTTTCAACTCCTCCATCTCTCTTTCACATCGTCGCTGCTTCTCTTCATACACCTTCCAAAGCATAAGACATGGGTGAGACATGGAAGATTGTTTTCTGTACCAGCATCCCATCAAAGTCTTTGTTTGACATTTTAAAGGAGGTTTGTTCATGTGATGAGATGATAGTATTGCACCTGGCAGATAGCTGCTTCATTCTCATCCAGGTTTTCGCGGAGCTGTTGGAGCTCCAGGTCTCGCTCCCTGAGCTTCTCTTCTAGCTCCTTCACCACAACTTCATATCCCTCCACAGGTGGCGGCGAATGTCCACAGGACCCGCTGTCAGAGAGGGGCTGCCCGCGCCCACTCAGCGACCCCGAGCCTGTGCTTTTACTGAAGGAGGAACGTCCGCTGTCTGAATTGCTATGACCATGGCTCCCACTTCCTCCTGAAGTGTTGCGAACCAGGACCGACACAGGCTCTACTGAGCCCCCGGAACCAGACCCCGAGCTGGATCCCTCGCTGGGGGCCAAACTGTAGCCTGTGCTGCTGTGGGTAGGGAGGCTGGAGAGGGAGTTTCTCCCTGAATCTGACATGGAGCAGGACTGGCTGCTGCGAGCATTACGACCTCCGCTGTACAAGTTCGCCTTCCCCTCAGAGCTGGAGCTGCAGCTTCCAGCGTTACTGTTTGTGCCGCTCGCACTGTTGGGGGCAGCGAGGGGCAACAGGAGGTTTAGGCTGGCTTGGCTCTCGGACAGACTGCTGCCTCCTGGCCTTGGAGACAGGTACTGTACGGAGTGACGGTTCTTGGGGACGACAGGTTTGAATGCTGTAGGACGAATCAAGACTTTCTCCATGTTCTAAAAGGGAAAAAACAAACAATTTATAATTTATGACTTAAAAAAGCTCACCTGTCCTACTTTACCAGTATATACAGTCTCCATTCATGTTGAACCTTCTCTTAAAACCACAAGTAACATTTGAATTTTAAGTGATTGTCCAACACAAAAGCAGAGCATAAGTGAAAGAAGGAAAATGACACATAGCGTTCAAAATGTTTTAGAAAAAAAAAAAAATGTGGCTTGCTTTAGTATTCAACCCCTGAGTTAATACTTTGTAGGACTGCATTTCAAATACATAATACACTTTATTTACAAAAACAAAAATAAACCCTATCTATTCTTTTTTTGTTACTTAAAAATGAAGCTCTACTTTGTGTTGGTTTATTACATAAAATCCAGATGAAATAAATACCACTACACACATACATAAATGTTGTGCCTATAATGTAATATGGAAGTATTACAGGCACTGTAATTAAGCCTTTTAAAATGGGGTGACTGATAATCTGGCATGTCACACCTGCCAGAAAAATCATTGATATTCTTATCGTATGAGTAAATAAAAAGATGGAGTAAGAAGACAGGACAGGGTTCATTTGATTAAAAGTTAAAGAAACAAACAAAAAAAAGAGACTGAAAAAATTGGAGGTGAAGGTCCAGAGGAGATAACATTGGAAGCTTCTTCAGTTCAGTAAGCATTTTTTAATGATGTTCCTGAAGGTCCATTAAATACGTCAATAGCAGTAAATGATTTCTGACACTGGTTGTAAAGCGTCTGCAAGGTGAGTCACCAACAAATGATCCATCTGAGCTGGTCAGGCTGTGTGGATCGATGAAAATAAGCTAATTAAATAATTTCAGACTTTCTTCTGAATAGAATCTAAATGTATGTGAAAACAGAGAAAAAAAAAAAAACACTAACTGTGATAATTAATGTCCGATCATGTAATCCTGAGCAGTAACTGAAGACAATATTATCCTTTAAAAAGAACAGAGGTACAGTTCAGAGCAGGCAGAGATTTAGTGTAATGCTGATAGTCACATAAAGATTTCTGGTTAAATAATTGGTCACTTTGCATATAATCATTTCGCTTCAAATGCTTCCGACATTAAATAAAACCATATTAACACCACATTTCAGTGTTTCCGTCAGTAAACTGTTTTTTTTTTTAAGAGCCTTAAAATGTGGTAGACAAAACTGCCATAATCAAGAACAAATACAGAAAAAAATAGCTCAACAAAAAATAAATAAAAATGAACAAACAAATGGAAAAACAAGCAGTGTCAGGTTTTTTTTTTTTTTTTTTTTTTTTTTTTTTTATGGTCAAAATGGCTCACTGCCCAGGGCGTTATTCCACTACAGTTGGCAGAAGCACTGAAAGAAAAAATAAATTGTTGATAATTGCTTCTTCCCCTGTGATGTGTGTGGTGTAGTCATCGTTAGAAAATAGGACTGTACACCAAAGTTGACTGATGATGTCGAAACTTGCCTCTGACTCCTTTCTTTTGAAACAACATTAAGAAGTTATTTTACAGATTGTGTTTTGGGATGGAATCTGGATGGTATTTGATCATCTCTAGTCCAAAATCTAAAACACTAGTCAAATTTAAATTC
This sequence comes from Anableps anableps, assembly GCA_014839685.1. Taxonomy (NCBI): domain Eukaryota; kingdom Metazoa; phylum Chordata; class Actinopteri; order Cyprinodontiformes; family Anablepidae; genus Anableps; species Anableps anableps. The sequence continues at coordinate 18,750,589 of CM026076.1, forward strand.
AAGACTGAACAGAGCTTTGCAAAGAGAAAAAAGAGACTTAAGATTGATGAAACATACATTCTTATTTTGAAAACATACAGAAACACACATAAAAAAAAATATATATTTAATTTTTTTATAGAGGATTTTTAATCCTTTTTATAATTAAGACAATCTTTAATTAGACAAGATGTGAAGACTGCTATATTTATATGCATCAAACCTGGACTAAAAAAAGGAAATTACAAATAAAAATATTGTTTAAATTTTTGTCTTCCTTTTCCACAGGGATACAAAAACAACTTGTGACAACAACATCGTTTAATAGTATAATAATAATAATAATAATAATAATAATAATAATAATAATGCATTTAGCATAAAATGTGGCAAAAATGTACACATTTTCACACAATTTTTTCTTCTCTTATTTTGCATTTATATTGACAATATCCTATTATTTTTAAAAATATATTTATTTATTTTTTAGCATTTATTCTTGGTTTTGGCAGCTTTGGTCCTCTATAATAAACACTGACATTAGCGCAGGGTGATAATGACAACACTATTCTACTTGATCAAGAAATTATAAGCTCCATAAATAAACATATGGAAACCTGACAACCCAGCATTTACTGTTATAGCGGGGCTGTTTCTACAAGTGTTTAGTTTTTTAAGATAATCTGAAAAGTTTTGGGTCACAAAGATAAAATCTGGTTGATGCTCATCAGTCTGAAAATGTAAACTTAGAGCTTAAAAGTTTGGAGTCCACCACTTCACAGTGGGACAGACCGTGTAAGGATAGAGGAAATTCAAGACCATTATTGCCCCCTCTTTATAAGTTATTGACCATCAAACATCTCCCCTGGCATTATGTTTCATATTCTGCTAAGTCTGAACAATGATGGTATAAATAGCATATCTCCAAGAACATTATCTGTCAGCAGTCTGATAAGGATCATGTGGAAATACCACAATTCTGGAGACAAATATAAAATAGAGTTTTTCAGTTCGAAAGAGTATAAAAAGAAACTTATTTTTGAAACACAGTAGTGGCAGTATTACAGTTTTAGGGCTGGTTACCAAATACATTAACCAACACATATTTTTTCAGTTTAATTAGTAAAACTGGGTTCTCTTGAAACTTTCTTTCAACAGTTTTTAAAAGTTAAAAATAGTTTGACCTTTGTTCTATCTGTACTATTGAGTCCAATACTATAAGAGGACATATCCATGCTGCAGACTTTAGTTACTTAGCCCAGCAAACAATGACCTATGATATGATAAACGGATACATATGGATAAACGGATACATATATCCAATTCATGCTAATTCTATCTTCTTCTCACCTTCTCTAGCTGTCCAGACACTGGGATGAGTTTGGGAGGAGGTCCACCAATGTTGCCGTTCACAGTCCCATTGTCCTTTTGGTCCTCTGGGTCGCTGCAGGGACTTGCAACGGTAAGCACCAGGTTGTCATTCCAGTCTCCAACAACCACCTCTTCACTTACATATCCAAAGTTTGCATTTGTTCCACCTCCTGCTGCTCCAGCTGCCCCTCCACCCCCACCTATCCCGGCAGAGTTTCCAGGTCGCGGATGCTTTTTGGTGGGCAGTGGTGGAGGTAGAACCTGGGCCTGAGGCTGTGTTTGGTTGCTGTTTACCAGCAACTGTTCCAGGGAGCTCCCACTGCGGAGGGTCTTATCCTGCAGCCGGAAGCAGCTAGTAGCTGGCGTGGAGCGACGTGGTTTATTGGTGAATTCGCTGCCAGCCTTGCAGTGCCTCTCTTGATACGTCCTGCCTGATATGAGACTGCTGACTGAACCCATGGCTGTATCGGAGCTGCAGGCTCCACAAGGGCCAGAGCAGGGGTCTGAGGGGGTGTGGGGTGATAGCGGCCTGCACTGGTGGAGGTCAAGACCTGGACTGGGATGGTCACTCACAGGTAGTGCCTGGACCAGAGCCATGGCAGCCTGACTGCATCAGACAAACCGCACACTAACAGGAGAGAGGAAACAAAAATTCATGTTATTATAGTCACATGCTTTCAGTAAAAAAGAACCAACTATTAGACATGTTTTCTAACAGGACCGTATTTGCAAAAAAATGGGTCATTTTAAGCCTTTATATAAAATATTTCCTGTGCCGATGGTATCAAAGCCAATTTTATGGGTCCCTGGATTTCTAAGACAGTTGGAATTTGGTCCCAATAAATACAACCTTTTTCTGATTATTCCTGCAAGACAACTGACAGAAATAATACAACTGATTGAGTATACACAGAAAAGGTTGTGAATTAAGAGACAATAAAATATGAGGAGGAATGAAATCCACAGTGAATGGCTAGATCCCAAGTGATGGACTGAACTATCAACATCTTAAATGAAAAATTGAGAACTTTTCCATTGATTTTCCTCTGGATATTAATCAAATTAACAAACCTGCTAGAATTTATTTACAAACACACTGAAATTGCAACAGAAAGTTTGTGTCCAAGAAAGTTTATAAGCAGACTACTTATAATTTTGATGTACATTTTCAGAAATAAACTCAGACAGTAAGAAAACTGGGATTTTCCTTATAAATTGCTTGAACAGCAATCCTTCAGTTATAACCTGGGTTTAATCACTTGAGCAATGTTGAAGTTTCTATTTTAAAATATCTGCTGCCCTTACATTAAACCTTTTACAAATAGTAAAAGAAGCAAATTAGGCATACTGATTATCCTAATTTTAAATTCAAAAGTTCATATTTGTTTTTAGTCCTTTCATATGCGGCAAGTAATTATAAGAATATGATAAAAATGAAAATCTTACTTCTTGTTTTGGCACTTTATGTCTAAACATCTCCAAAACTGAAACTCTCACAGTTTTTTGTTTGTGAACATGGATGCATTTAGTATAAATTTGTTTGATGTGTACATACCTTTTTAACATTACTGGGAAAGAGTATGGATAAATAATTAATTTCAAAACATATTAATTCAAATTCATCTTGGGGAAGCCCTACAATTTGGCAAAAATTGTGAAAAAAAAAAAAAAAGAATTGACACATTTTAAATATGGGAAATATGGTTTAATTTATTCATAAGACATAACTGATCTTTCATGAGTGCCATCAGTTGTAAATATGCAAAGAGAGAGTATATTCTACAATATGCACCGAGATGTAAGCTGGTGTCCAAAAGCTGCTGATTTTGAGGTTGATCAGCCTTGACCTGTGACAAGCAGGTCAGAAACTCAAAAATGGGATCTTCTTCCAATCATTCTAAGATCCACTGTTGACAATAAGAACTGAAAATGACATAAGAAGAAGCTATTTAAAAAAAAAAACAACAACTAAGAAGTTATTTAAAAGGAAACTATTTTCTACACTATTTTTTAAAATGTCTGGTTCATTAAGGGTGCAAGAGAGAGCGAGAAATTTAGAAGATAACAGGAAGCCTGAACGGAGTAGAGCAAAGTTACCTTCACACTGGATTTTCTCCAGGGAGAGGCTACTGTTCATGTAATGCTAGCCACATTAACAATGCTAACTGATAATGAAAGATGCTAATGCCAGTTAAAATTATATCAACTCCATAATAATTTTGTCTTTGTCTTAGTAAAACTCTTTTACATTGACCTCTCTCACAGTGGCATGATGTTGTCTCTGCTCCCAACATAAATGAAACCTGCCCGCTCATAACAGAAGGATTAGGAAAAGTATTTTTGATGATGTTCTTCTAGCAATTTTTTTGTTTTAGAGAAATTATAATTAGCATTGCCACTCTACAAAATCTTGAGATCAGAAATCCACCACAAAATTCTGATCTGATGAGTGAGAGAGCCTCAAATTCCTTTTTATTCTAGCTTTGAATAATTTATTAACAAATACGCTACATATGCCAGGTTTAGGCTTGTAAACACTCAAATATAATAGTATGTCACTACATATAAACATATCACAACATTTTCTCTTTCCAATGTGCAGTTCATGTGTTTTGGGAACACAGACCAGGGGACAGGAACGAATCACAACAGTCACCATCAGTACCTGCTTTGATTTTCTTAAAAGTCCTCATCTATAACTGCAAGCACACATCTCTGTTTGATGGGTTTTGAATTTCAGTCACTTATCTTTCTTACAGTTACACTGCTCACACCCATCAAAACAACTTTGAAGAAACCAACAATAGCCTCAGTTAAACTATTTTTAGGAACAGGAACATGAGCAGATAATATAAGTACAAAGAGCTGCAGCAGACTGAACCATCCATTTGAAGGTTCTATATTATCAGTGTTTGTTGCCTTGGAGAACTGGAAGGAGACACACATCTTCATCTCACTGATCCAAGGGGAATAATCCTACAGAGGTGCATATTGTAGATAAAAAATGAAGATGTTCTTGAAGCAGACAAGAACATAAATTAAAAATAATAAATAACTGATGGGACAAAAGCTTTAGTCCTAGATTTCACAAATAAGAACAGCATCACAAATATCTCAACATTTTTCTAAATCTAATCATAATGCTGCGCAAAAGAATAAAATGACAGATTTAGTTATTTGTATTAATAATTTACAGCTTTTTCTCCACAAATAGCAAATAAAACTTTTAAAAAAAATTTGTCCTTAATAGCGAGAAAAAAATTCACTGATTCTGTAGCCCACACAAGTCTGTGATGCACAAATATTTAAAACTTTTAAGACTTTCCAGAAATCTGACTAATGCATACTGCGGATCAATAAGTAAGAAGACGAAAAAATATAAGCTAGGAAATTTTACCTTAGGTAATTAATGCCTGAACAATACAACTGTGACATGTCCATTTCCCACATCGAAAAATAACTGATTAATACTGTATAACATTTTTCATGAAAAGTCGCTTAGCTTTATCCTCAGAGACAATGTCACATCAAATAAACACATATGAGCAGTGCACTGGATGCTACATGGAAAGATCAAAATGGTGTGGCAAGTGAAAATTCAAGTAATCTGTAAAAAAAAATAAAATAAATAAAAATAAAAATACTATATTGGGGTAGTAATCTGTTAATAAACAGTCAGTAGAATAATTTGGTTTTTGCCATTCCACTCAGCACTGACTAAACTCTGAAGGGATGTCTTCAAATGCAGGAAGTGGGGGGAGGTAAAGGGAGGACGCTGATTCTGTAAGTCCACATGAGTCAAGGAGATAAAGATATGTGTGGTATGTGATCACTTTCAATGCCAAAATAGTCAGGGTTTACAACCTCCCGTTACCTTTTATGCAGCGGCCTCCTCCTCCTCCTTCACTTCCAGCCCTGACAAGGACCTCTCGGCCAAGGATAATAGAATTAACAACCCTCTGCGACCATCAACCATGCCCCCTCCCAAAACTGTTACCCTGTGACCTCCTGATGAGTTGCAGGGAACTGGTCTGATTTCATCCCCCCGCCCCCCAACCCTGTGACCTCCACTGGAGGGAATATTGTTCTGGCTACTACGGCAACAAATCTCAAAGGCTAATATCCCTCTCATGTTCCTTGCTTGCTGTTTCTTTAGGTTAGTGAAGACCCCCACCCCCCATCTTTCTTTGTTGATGCATTCCTCTGAGAAAGTGAAAATACTTTTTATTTTCCTCTCACTCCTTCCTCAATGGATGTATCTTCTCCTGTAAACAGCACAAAATAGGCAGAGAGAAAAACCCCCAAAAAACTTTAATCGCCACCAAATATAGAAAAAACTTCCAGTGCCTGAACATCTTTCTTTCACTGAAGTATTCAAAAATAAACTCAATGTTGCAGGCACCTGCCATGGGGAAACACACGGACACTGAAATCTAATTTTATGAAACTTAGAACCTATAATTTGCTTAAATTAAGCTTTGCATTTTCTAACAGACTAAAACTGCACCAGATGCTATCATGCTTGAATTTATCCTCCACATCAACTGGGCCAGAATGAGAAGTTTCCAGGTAGTCTTCTAATAAGATGCAGAAGGAGGTCCTCCGATGGGGAGGAAATAATCCTGTTATGATAAGTCTGTTAAAAATTCCAAAAGAGGAAGTGTATTATTTCCCTGGCAGTGGATTCCCCCCTTTGCAATCACACACAACCTCTGAGCTGTTCTGGAGACTCTGCTGGGCTGAGTTGGAGAAGTGAAAATGGAGAGGAAAGTGAAAAAAGGCATTTTAGAGGTGTTGACACAAAGGCAGCCTGGAAGGGGGTGACGGATGGAGGGGTCGCGTGGATTTTACAAGAACAGGTAGTACAGAGAGAGGCCACAAGTGCTTGGAGAAACCAGGCATCTGTAATCCAGTTTGAACATCTTAAGACAAATGTGGATGGAAACACCATATGCTGTTGTAATTCTTCGATATGTGACAATGTCATATCAGCTTTGGGAGTAATTTCTCCATTTGTTTTCCAATCTTTTTTTCCTCCATTTATTCTTCTGCTAGGTGTTTTAACCTGAAGAAAAATTATGAATTGTAGTTTCAAGAGATTTATATTAAAGACAGAAGCCTTCATGTGAATGGTTATGTGAAGGTCTTAGTGGATTTTAATGATGTAAATAATACAGCAGAGCAAGGATCACACAATATTCATTCCAAAGTTCTTTTCCAGAATACTTGCTGAAACATAAATACAAGGGTTCATAATGAATTTACTGTTGATACTTCTAAAGCGGCTTTAAAGTTGGAACCTGCAAAAAACCACAAGTTGGAAGGAAGAAAGAAAATATGGAAAAAAGTCTGGAAATATAAATTTATTTCCATGCTCTTTTTCAATTTTCATCCAGAGCTGTTCACATACAAGTGAATAGTTAACTTACACAAGTTAATGAGTATCGAGTATTCTCATCAATCCAACCCTTTCACTCTACTCTGAGCAAAGACCGACAGCATGCCTCAACTAGCTGTTCAGATTTTTATGGGTTTACGGCATCTTTCTGAAGTTATTCTGAGTTATCCTGTTTACAGTTTGGTCAGTTTGAGTTGTATTTATTAGTGAATTCTGTTTTGGTCAATCCAAGATACAAAGATGGGTGCATCATAAGTGACAAACTACTTAATATATGTAAAAGGATTCGCTGATTTACTAAATACATTTAATTTAGCAGATTTGTAGATATACCAATACAAATGGTGAGATTGGAAACAGCATGATATTATCTAATCATTTAGAGAAACTGGATAAAGAAAATATCTGCCACTGATAACTAACTTTTGATCATGTAAATTTATGGGACATTTTCTGCTTATTTAGATTTTTCTTTTAATCAAACAACATCTGGTATGAATGAAAACCTAAGTACATGCAAAGGTTATCCTCAGAGAAGTTTTAACAGTAGCAAAGGTGATGTTTTTCCTAAGAAAAGTCATATTTCAGGAGTTTCCCATGTCCTTCCTACACTTGCATTCCTTTCCTACTTTCCTGTTTACTTTGTCACCTATCCTCTCTTCCATGTTTCCTGAGATGGATTACTGTTCTACTCCTCTCCTGCCATCCTCCCTTCATTATTCACCCCACACTCATTCAGCACCCTGCCTTCTTAGCCCATGTGGCTAGATTTTCATCTGCCTATACCCCAACTTCGAGATTGCCACAGAAATAAGCGTGAAGATAGGAGGAACAGGTGAAAAATATAAACCTGTTAATACAGTGTCAGAAGCGCTTGGACCACGACAACGATGTAATTGGATCAGTTCACAGCTTTCTAGGCTACAATGCATGGCTAATACACAGTTCAGTTTAAAAAATAACTGTAACTCAACCTTAAAATTAGGGTCTTTGAAGTCATTTATGTTTCGTGGAGAGTTTGCTGGAAAGCAGCAGAATTCCTGACTGACTTTGACAAATATAGATCAACTCAAAGTAGGTTTAATTGGGAGAGTTGAGGCCAGCAGAACCTAAGCAGTAAAGGTAAGCTGGAATAATGTTTGACATCTGCAAATAAAGGAAAATCCACATGTAGAGGCACGGCAGGAAGACACTGACACACACATTACCTCAGAAAGTCAATGTGTCCACACCCTGTTTATTCTCCCATTTATTTGTGACACATCTACTCACACAGCATCTATTCCAACATCAAACTTTAGACAAAGGAGAGCTGTACTATGTTCAGACAACCAGCTCTACTGAAAAAAGCTGAGGTCTTTTAAAGTTTTGCCAAAAGGCCTGAGGTTATATTGTGCCTCCATTCCAACACAATGACTGTCTGTGGCCGCTCATTCTCACCTACCCCCACACAGAATGGCTTTAAGGTCGCACCAAGTTTGTGTGTGCATGTTGGTGGCTGTTATTAACCAATCATATCAGAGCCCTCTTCACCTAAACCAGGCACATATTGTGCTGGATAGCACTGTTGACACTGTAACTTTGAACCAAAACGTGTTTGTGACCTGACTGCTGCTGAGCTACAACTTTATGAAAGCAGCCTTTTTGTTGTTGTTGTTCTAAAAAGAAGTTTATACAGAGGTATTTGGCAGCAGATCCTTTTTAAAAGTTTTCTTTTCCTTCCATCTCTTCTTTTACAACCAACTTGCTGTTGCTGGAGACTCAAGCCTTTCTCTCTGTTTGGAAATGTTGCCATGGCACTGGAGGCCCACAATTTTTTATGTGCAGGGTGAAATGAGATAGCAAGACATGAAGAATGGAAAAAGGAAGGAAGGAAAAGTGGGAGTGAATAGGTGAATGAATGTGTTTTGTGTAACAGCAGACAGGTTGGGTCCCTAACATCTCAAAGCATCTGGCTTCAATCTGGAAGTGAGAATGGACCGACTCGAATCTGTTTCTCCTTTACACACATCTCTAGCAGATGAAAAGGATTTAAAGTACACTCCTGAATAAAAAGGAAAATATCCAGTGAAGATCTGGTACATGACCAGAGAGATGCATCATTCTTCAGTTGATCATCTACATTTTTTAGCTCACAGCCTTTAGGAAATCATTTTTTTTGGAGCTGAAGTACTTTCATCTGCCTTTCAAACTGGTATTTTTCATAAGTTCAGATATCTATGCCAACTAGTAACAATGTGCTTAAAATTGTATAATTTAATTTTATTTATAAACTACTAATCCACAACAATCATGCTAAGGCACTTTTTTAGGAGGAAATGATCACATTTATGTATAGAAATCTCTTCATTACATACAATCATGTTTGAGCCTAGTTATGATCTGCCTGGGTTTTGAACTCTGATGCCAATGGTTCATCAAACACAGAAGCATGCAGAGCCAAAGACCATAGGTACGAGAAAGAAGCCGTCATCATGAGTTTGTTGTCTTTGCTGAAACTCTGCCAAGGAGCTGAAAAGAGGAGATGGTGGTGGTTCTGCCTTGGCTTTGTTCAAATGACTGATTACTAACTTTGAGTTGCTCATTGTTTAAAAAATATATGAAATGGTTTGAAAACATTTTTTTAAAGATTATTAAGAAAATAACTGAATGGAAATTATTTCTCTTAGATTGCTTCTCTCAGATGTGTTTGAATTCCTCACTGAGTTAAAATGGCTAGGTTCCTGCAAGCTTTTTTTTTAGCAATGTAAGAAATAGTTTAGTATTATACTGGTACTTTTTCAACTATAACAACTAATTAGCATTGTTTTAGCAAAGACTAACAAGAAGTTTAATGCACATGTCTTTTCAGACGATTACAAGTCTCTTGTCTCAGAAGAGATGAGTGAAAAAGTCACATCCCATTCTTAATCCATAGTCGGAGACAATGTCGGCTCACACTTTGCAGCACTGGCTTACAGTTTACACTCTAATTCAACCCAAAGGTGATCTCTTGGATTAAACACTCTTGGTTGTTTTGTCAAAAGTTTCTGCAGTTGCTATTGTTGTTGCCTCAGAGTAACTTTGCTTTAAGAGGAGAAATTAGCATCAAGCAACAGAACTTACAGCCCTTTTCCTATCATATCAGCCACTCAAATCAGTCAAGATCTTGAGTTTGCAGACCACACCAAACACCTTTCACACCAAACCCATTCATTGAGCAATTTTGCACTGGCAAACTGTCATGCCGAACCAGGAAGGGACCATCCCTAAATTAATCCCATGAAGTCGAAAGCATAAAATTGTCCAAAATGTCTTGGTATGCTAAAGCATCAGGAGCTGCTTTCACTGGAACTAAGAGATCGAGCCCAACTCTGCTGAGAAACAGCACCCATCCCATCCCCTCTGCACCAAACTTTACACCTACCAAGACTTGAACATTGGATTGCCAGTCAGAGACATAATTCATCACTCCAGAAAAGATGACTCCACTGTTAAAGAGTCCAATGATGGCATGCTTTCCACCACTGCAACCAGCGTTTTGCATTAAACCTGGTGATATAAGGCTTGGATACAGCTGCTCGGTCATGTAGACCCATTTCATGAAGTTCTTTACACCCTATTCTTGAGCTAATCTGTAGGCCTTATGAAGTTTGGAGGTCTATTGACTTCACAGAAAGTTGCTGACTTCAGCTTGTTATGTGCATCAGCATCCATTGACCCAGCTCTGTGATTTTATGTGACTTACCATCTTTCAGATGAGTTTATTATAAAATCACTGACAGATGATCAAGGAATATTTAGTAGTGAGAAAATTCAACCCATGATCTGACTGACTGTACAAGTGGCATCCTATCACTGTACCATGTTGAAATTTACTGAGCCCCTGGGAGCAACTCAGTCTCTGACAAATGTTTGTAAAAGCACCCTACATGCCTTGTTGGTGGAATTTATCCACATTTGGCACTGAAATGATTAGAACAGCAAAAATTAATTATTTGAATGAGTGAGCAAATACTTTTGACAAAATATTGTATGTGTGGCACTGGTTAAATAAAGTACAAACAGCCTGAAGTGCAAAATAAACAGTTTATTTTTGTAGCAGCCATCTTGGATGATGGTCCAACTCATCTTACAACTATTACAAATCAGATCACATCTTGTTCAGAAGTAATAATGAGCTGGACTCTGCTTGCAACATTACCTACAATGAAAAAAATCCAACTGTTTTTCTGATCAAGATATCCAGATTTTTTAAAAATATATTCATTTCCTCCTGGAACAATCTGATCAAAAATACTTTTTACTAATCAATACTTTGTTATGCACAGTGATATGGTTCAAATATCAGCTGGCACTGAACAAAATTGAGGATGTAGCTATGGGGTAAAGAGAACCACGGCTGACATTCCTGTTCTGCTCCAATTGTTGAATTTTCCAGGAGGCTTTCCAGCCAAATTATCCAGCAGTGGTCAGTGGTCGAAACCACGGACAGTGGAAATACCAAGAATGCCGGTGGCATAGAAACAGGGATCAGTGTGGCCAATAGACAAACAGGGATCAGTGTGGCCAATAGACTACTGTTTGTCAGGGTCACTTTGATTTAGCACACTACTAGCAGGGAAGTTATGAGGACTTATCAGAGTAAGTGTGGTCCCAACATGGAGCTTGTTGGAGTAGATCCAAGCGCCAAAGCAGTTCTAACTTCTCATAGTTCTAAAAAAGAGGAGAGAAGAATAAAGTTTTCCCTCTTAAGCTTTCCTTCCTTCCCCCAAATGGCTTTGTGAATAAAAGAGGACTATTGTTTCAGATTAGCAGAGGGCAGAGCAGAGGGAAAGGGTCTGCTTTCCTGAAACTGAAAGCAATCACTTTTTTGACTAGCATGACATATAATGTGAGACAGGATGAAGATGCAGCAGAGATTTTTTTAAAGTGAAAAGGCTGACTTATTAGACTACAAGATTTGAAACAATGGGACAATATTTTACAAAAAGCCGTTATGGGTTCAATGTGAAATCACTTATAAAAGTTGAAGCAGAATGCACACAATGCTGCAGACACACACCAAGTGCTGCCAACTATAGCAAGGCAAATGAGTTCCACAGCAGCTATTACATAAGCAGCAAAACCACACCATAACTGTGCCAGCCTAGATGTATAATTCACATCCACTCCTCAGAGAAAATAACTGACATTGCAAAGTTGCACATGTGCAGATGCATTCAGACATACTGTCCGTGCGCTGTAAGCTTGGGAAAGACGGCATGAAGGCAGACTGGCACAGAAAACACCCATTCAGCAAACTTAACCAGACCAACTTCTAATCCTCTAACAACTCAATCTTCCAGTGTTTCTGTCACACACCATCAGTGCTTCATTACACTCCCCAAAAATAAAAGGTTTTGCATAAACACCTAAAATGAGCCTGAGTTTAGGGAATTACTGGAAAACAATAGGAGTCTGGTATCATGTTAATTCGTTTTGAACCCTCTTTGATTCTTATTCATATCTTTAGAGTGAAGATGCACTAATTTTATTGTTTTACCTCAAAATATAGTATGCACACCCTATAAATGCCCCAGCCCTATATTCTGAATGTCTTCCATTTCTGAGATAATACAGCATTTAGTCCCCACTGGGTCTTCTGCAGCTGTAGCAGCATAAATGGCTTACTTGAAATAACAATATTTCATTAATATTCTGGGTAATACTAGTAAAAAATAGCAGATCTGTCCTTAAGGCTTGGTGCATCCAAACTCACCTGTGGAATAGGTAAATTCTTGATGCTTCCACTAGGATTACATTTTACATTTAAAGGCTGTTTGCTATAAACTAACAATAGTGCCAAAGAATTAGCATGTGAGTGTGGATTCAGCTCTTTTTATCTTTATATGTATCAGAAGCCCCCTGTTACACATAGTAGAGATGCACAAAGAGGCTGGTGATTGTAATTTGATGATTTTCAGATTGAAAAGTCCTTCCTGGTAAAGGGCTGATCAGAAATTCAACATTTTTGTCTTTTTCCTAATCAGTGAAAACCAACGCCTTGTTCTACACTTTGCTTCAAGCACAGGGTCTGGACCCTCGGCTATTGAGAAATGATCTCTTGCTGGAGGCATGGACTCTGTTGAAGTTTTAAATAACTGAATCTGATTTTACCCAATCGCCAACATTTGGGCGTGATGTAACAAATGCGCCAACTCGACCGTGAAGGACGCTACACTATGAAGCTTACCAGAAATTGAATGCACTGTAAACACTGTAAACAGTTGTGGCCCTACTCCCCAAAGGGAGTAGGGCCACAACATCTTTGCCAGCAATAAAGTGTACTCTTGCTCCGACTTAAACTGCCCAATATTTGGAAGTCTGGTCAACACGGACTGTGTGGCTTTGTTCAATGGGGCAAATCCCAAATGGAGCACTGAAGGCAGATGAGAATCATGTGGAATTGCGTAGGAAGGTAGTGGCCAGGCAAGGTGCAGACATACTAAATAAAAGAGTAGTCCTTATTCAGTAACTGTCTACACTGTTAGCTTTTTTTCAATATCAGCCAGGTTTTTTTAAAATTGAAGTCAGAGAAAGCACAAAATGTGTAAGAAACTAGTAAAAAAGGAAACTGTTTTTACAATATGTTGAGATATTGTTCTGGCTGCAAGACAGCGAGAGAGAGCAAGGCTACCAGATCCCATAATACATTTCGAAGTGAAAGTGGTTCATGTGGGGAGATAACTCAATACTAGCTATTTAAGCAGCTATTTAATAATAAACTTTGTATTCTTCATGTCAAAATCCATTTACAATTTATTTAGACTGCATGAGAGTGAGAGAAAGCAAGACTTTCAGTAAATAACAGGAAGGCCGAACAGACTACAGCAAAAGTTGTTCTTTTTATCCTTTTGAGCATTTCAACCTCTGTCTGTTATGAAACATGCAAACTTATGCTAAGGATCTAAATTATCTAGAGATAACATATGGGGGCTGCTGTTTCAGGAATGCTAGGCAGTCTAGCCATGCCAATTGCAAATAAAAGATGCTAAAGACATTTGGAAATGTCTACTTCATAATCATTTTGACTTGGTCCTAAAATTGTATAAACATATTTCTCATGCAGACATTACCTCTGATACTAATATGAATAATTATTGATTGCTCACAGCATAAAGTCTAGCATAAATATTTCAAATGCTGTTCTTCTAGCTTCCCATATTACACCTTTTAAAGACAATTAAAATAGTCTAAAATCAGGTCAATTTTTTTACATTAAAAAAAACTGCATAAAAAATATTGGCTGCAAAATGGAGCATGCAGTGTAAAAGTTATCCTAACCAGTGTACACATTAGGGAGTATCAAGTAAAAAGGAGCAAGAAAGCCAAACAATTTGACATCATCTCTCATTTCAAGCTACATGCTTAACAAAGTGAGCATGTGCACACAGGATGCAAACACTGGGAACATGAGTCAACACGTCTGGAAAGGGTTGTAACCTGCAACATGTGACACACATTTACCTCATTTTTCTTGTTAAAGAGGAGATGAGGTAAGCCATGGTCCACGTCCCCACTCTTACTCCCCTTCACCTCACGCTTCAACCTGATCTTTATGTCAGTGGTTGAGCATTTATAGAGTAAAACGTCACCACTGCGAGCTGTGCCAAAACCCTGTCTGGGTAATTAAACTCCTCCCTTGCTTGCTCTTAAATGAAACTTTCAGAGGTTGCTACAGAGATAGATACCAAAAAATAGCTCCTGTCTATAAACATCTGCTGACACATCACTTTCAGGTCAAAACAAACCTGATGAGAAACCAGAGCATGTAGCCACCAATACCAAGACTTGTAATTAAGAATGGAGGGAAAACATGAGAAACAGCTGTAGCCACTGTCTTCCCATGCTTGGTCAACATCAGAAAGATGTTACCTTTTCAACATGAATATTATGTGTCACAACTTGAGAGTTAGAGCTTAGCTGTGTATTTTATCCCAGGTGTATACCATTTCTCTTGCTCTTCTTTATCTCCAGAGTAGTTTACCCCTACTTCAGGCCAACTGTCCCATGAGTGGAACAGCTTTTCAAAAGGCTGAAAATTCCAATCAGCACCCCAACCTCTTCAAAAACACAGATTATAGAGGACCAGGATAATAAAATCTGGATCAAGACACCAAAATGATCATGATCCCACCTGAATAAATCCAAACTGTGAGTTCTCTGCTGCTAAACCATCCATCTTTCCATTTTTAGATTATACAGAGCAGTTAACTTCAAAAGAAAAGCTGAATCTGAAAAATCGAGCTACTTTAAAACTTTAAGAGCTTGTTTCAAAATCTGGATGAACTATTTTAGGAGTAATCAGAAATGAAAAAAATCTAGTCCAGTCTGTATGACTGCTGAGCAACGTTCCTTTCCGTTACTCATCCCATTAATATAGTTTCCACATCACCTTCCCTGAATGCAAAGTTTTCCCTCAAGCAACTGTGCAAGCCAAGCTAAACAAGAACATAGGAGACTAAGGGTTTGGAGAAGTTTAAAAATCTCATGTACTCATCTATATGCAGATAAATGCAACAATACGCACCCCAGTGAGAGCCCTGCATTGCTGCTGCTGATCTTTGTTTTTTTCCTTGTAATATAAGAAAAGTAAAAATATCACTGTGATCTCTGTCAGCTGAGATTCCTCTCCTCTACGTCCTTTTCTTCCTTTTCTTCTCTTTGTCCTGTATCCTGCCTTGTCACCACAACATTCCAGTTTTCTTTTGATGCACCGATCCAGGACTTCATATCCTGCCTGACACGAGGATTTCAAATGGAAGCCCCCTTATCCTCCTGTACTCTCTATTCTCACTTCACACCAGTGTTCCTCTTCTCAGCTTTCCTTCCCTGCTGTCTGCCGTAGCACCGCCTCTACCTCCTCCTCCGCCTCATTTTCCCCTCCCCTCTTCCACTTTTGTCTGCCAGCCCCTGAGCCTCTAGTTTGACTCTTAACACACACACACACACACACACACACACACACACACACACACACACACACACACACACACACACACACTTTACGCTCCTCCCCCTTCTGTTCACAGCCTGAGATTCATCCACCACTTCTCCTTCACACATAATCTCCACATCAACACAATTCTGCATTAGATTTAACATTTTGAGGAACATTCTCCAGTTTTTTTTTTTTTTTTTTTTTTGCAGCAAATAAGCTGCAAAAGCACAACAGCCCAAAGGCATCAAGGGAACACCTCACCCACCCCCAGCTGTGGCGTTTCAGCATCTCCCCTTTGGCTATATAACAGTGCAGTAACACCCAGCTGTGTAATTACCAAACAACATGGACTAGATCAAGAGCTGCAGCCTCTGCATATGGAGCAGGGGGGCGGGTCGGTTGACTCAGATGGGGGTAAATTGCATAACACTTTTCTGCACATCTTCATAGTTGCACTGTCGTCATGGTCTCTTGTGATAACGGAGGTGAAAACGGTGTGTTGTTTAGCTGGTATCAGGAAAGAAGTGGAAAGTCAAACCAGCATGCACTGCAGTTTGTATTTCTCAGGGTGATGACAGTGTTAGGTGAGGGCAGAATGAAGGGGAGATAAAACAGAGGTCCCTGAGTTTGTGTATCAAGGTAACAAAAGAAAAGCCTCTCCAGCTCAGATTTCTGCCGTTGAAAGTCAAAGCAGACTCTGCAGGCTCAACATCACAGTTTTAACTGGTTACATAAAAAAAAGCTGAAGTTGAGATGATTCAGAGGCTCACAAAAAGACTGGAGGGCGTTTGTATTCATCCCCCTTGAGCTGATAATGTACATAGTGGAACCATCTTCTGCTGCAAAGAGTTTGGGTTATGTCTAACAGCTTAGCACATTCAGAGACTGAAATTGTTACTTATTTTTTTGCAAACTGCTCAAGCATAGTTAGTTTGAATGGGAAAAAAATAAGGGAAGAGCAGTTTTTAGGTCTTTTCAAATTTTTTAATCAGATTTATGTCTGGACTTTGACTATGCCATTCTAATACATGCCTGGATCTAATTCATTCTGTTGTAGCTCAGGCTGTATTTTCAGGGTTGCTGGAAGGATAACCCCCTCCATTCCAGTCTCAAACCTCTAGTAGGTGTTCATCAAGGATTACCAGGTATTTAGCTACATCCATGTTCCATTAACTCCAAACAACTTCCCTGACTCCAATTAAGAAAAGTATCCCCACAGCAATATACTGCCACCACCACCTTTAACTGGGGAGATGCTGTATTCAGGCTGACATCCATATTTAAGGTTCCACTACACACAGTATTTTGCACATAGCCTCAAAAAATAATATTCGGTCTCATCTAACCAGAGTATCTTCTACATTATCTGCATGGCTTGAGGCAAACAAACAAAACCTTCTTCCAGCTCACAATGATTCTATAAAGGTGAGATTTTTGCTGTTTTTATGCTGTTAACACATTTTTCCACCTGAACTGTGATTCTTTCCAGCTCCTCCAACCATTGAGTGTCATTACTGTTTCTCTGATCAATGTTCTCTTTTGACAGCCAGTTAGCTTTGGAGGACGTTCATGTCATGCATTTGTAATTGTATCATTTGCTTGCCATCCACTATCAAATAACGGGCTTAAGAGTGCTCAATCTAATACTATCTAATACTTTCTGTTTAACTTGTACATATAAATATTCTGGAATAGTGTATGTAAACATGAAAAAGGAAAAGAAGACACAGCTAACTGAACTGTTATTGCTAACTGAGCTAACTTGGTCAGGAAGCAAACCACATCAACTTTCTAATCTTTTTACTTGAACACTGAGAGCAAGGGTGTGATTTCAATCTCTGTTCCCACATCTGATCTGAGCTAAATAAAATGAAAAGTTATTGTTCAGAGGACAGTGCAGAGAAGGGATGAAGAGGCAAGAACAAGAGAAATGAGATAAGCAATTTCTAAAACTAAAATAATGTAAATACATGCTTTGGGGGTTCTAGGAAACCCAACTATCATTAAAAGTAATTACTTTTCAAAGTTAACTGACAAAAAACAGTTAAAACACATTTACCTACCTTACTACTCCACGAGTCACACAACATCAACAGTTCTTGGTATATTGTTTTACGCTGCCATGGAAAACCAGTAGAAGAGTGAAAAATCCTTTTTATTCTCTTTTCCTGGAACTTCCCTGTACCTCCCTCTGAGTCTCATGCTGATATAACAAGAGAGAAGAAAGTCCACTTGTGCATTCTGACTTGGCACTTTACTGCCATTAACACAGGCCACTCTTTTCCAGGCTGAAAATACAACACCAGAAAGCTTTTGAGTCTTTTATATACTTGTGTGATGCTACGTCTGTTGTGTGAGTCAGCAAGAGCTTGCATTTCAGACTCTGAACAGGTAATAATGACCCACAAGCTGAGTGCATCAGTGCTGAACAACACATTCAATTCTCAAAAGTCAGAAATGAACGGGACTTTTTTGTATATTGTGATTTATTATTTTCCCTTTCAACAAACTTTTGCATTTTGTGCACATGACCTGAAGAAGTCATGGTTGGTGTTACACTACAGAAAAGAGAATTGCCAAGTTTGACTATTTAGGTTTTTATTTGTGTATTTTGTTACTTTTGTTCTTCAAGAGGCTTACTTGTATGTACTTTACTGTGCTCACTGTAAAGTACATACAGCACTCAAATTAATAGTCAGGCTAAAACATAAAAAGGCTAAAGTTGTTAATGCACAAATATGCCATTTCACTGAGCTGTATTATGTAAGTGAAAAGTCTGTATGATTGAAGAAAATCCACTTTGGATTCTGTGAAAAGATGCCCACTGAGCAAAGTGTTTACTAAAGCCAACAAATTATCACCTTCGATTTGTCCTCAGTCATTGAAACATGAAATAAATTCCAATTATTTTTAGAGTGCATAGCAAAATTGACTTTAGCATCAGAAATATTAAAAACTACACATCAGGTTTGGGCATTAAGGCCAGTTAGAGTCCATCCAACTAGATAAATATTATGTTGATATGCAAAATGTCAATACAGGACTCTAGAAATATAATATCCTACCCAATACTACATCTAAGCAGTCCTTTGTGACTACACAATTGCACACACTGAAATTACAATAACAGCTACAATTGAATAGACTGCACAGCTCTAATGAACACCTCATAATAAATATGTATCAACCCAAACATGAAGCACACACCAGCACTTACACAAAGTCTTTTGCCTTTAAAAAGTCACTTTCCAGCAGATCCTCGATCCCAACAGAGCAGTGCGAAATATGGAGAAAAATTTAATGAAGGGAGGTGACAGCTGGATTGGGACTGAGAGGGAAAGAAGAAGGGTAGAGGACATAGAAGATCTGTAATGGATACTCTGAAACTGAGAGAGAAAGACAGCTGCTGCTGTGATGACCATAAAGTGTTATCACCCAACAAATCTTTCAAACACAGCCCACAATAAGAAGGTCAGTGATGTGATTTCTACAGAATTACAGAAGCTTAAACATGTTGCTCACTATTAAAGCTGATGAATAGAATAAGGTGCTGTTTACAGAAAGTTGGACTAAATGGTTAGAAAAATTGATTAGTTGCAGAGACAAACATTCACTAACATACCTTTCTGTGGAACACCCAATAGCCATATGAAGCAACAAGGACTCCACTACAAACTCCTGACAACTTTGAACCCCTCATTCCCCTCTCCTCCCTCCTACTCCTGTGTTGTTCACACCAACTGCTTTCCTTTTCCAAAGCTCATCATAAACCAGATCCCTCACAGAAAACAGGACCCTCAATTCCAAAAATATACCTGCATCTGTGTGGGAACATTACTACAGCAAGTTAATCTAAAGTTAGGCCACTTTAACGTTGGTCAGCATCAAGTCATTCCATTGATCACATTCCTTGTCTCCCTAAAAGTCAAGAGGGGAAAAGAACAAAGCCTAAAAGAGGAAGGAGAAACGCAGAGAAGAAACAAGAGTGGTAGGAGGAGAGAGGGATGTTTGACTCAGCAAATACTGAAGGTCAACGTCATCAGAGAAGGGCTTTGTCTGCAGAAGGGTGTTTATTTCTTCAGTGTGGTTATTTACCTCAGTGTGTCGCCCAGCGTGCTCCTCCTGGAGCTCTGGGGGAGACAGGATGGCAGAGAGCTCTCATTCCAGGGCCTCACTCAGCCTGCAACTCTTTCAATTTGGCCTAAATAAAAAGCACACAAAGGATCATTGTTAAAGCGCTGTTTCCAAACAACACCAATTCAGCAACATTTTCATTATCTTCTAGATAGAACACAAGAGGTTCTTTGTTAGATGAAAAAGAGTTGGGCATTTGGTGCTAACTAAGAGTGAACTAAAAGCTAAAAAGGCTGCAAGTACACTATGATCATTTTCATTCTGAAAGTATGGCTGAGTGAAAATAAATTAGTCTGGCTTCCTGCACAGTCTAAAGTCATGGCACAGAACAAATACAAAAGTATTTTTAAAGGGGGGGTATTATGTATTTTCCCAGCACATAGTACCATTTTATAGCACAATTATGTTACCTTCAGTTGTTATAAAATGCTGTATATATCAAACATTACTTAAAAGTAATTTGACTTTGTAGTTTAACATTTCAAAATTGGCCTCCGTCTCTTTAAGAAGCTCCATATCTTTCCAACACTCTGCCTTCAGCACGTCTTCACAACAATGCTCCTCCATTATGCCATTAACAACCGTTCTTAGGAGTGTTGGACTGAGAAGAAGTTTGTATGATAAGCGCAGACTCTCAGTTACACCAGGTGTTCACAAATTGCTGCTGTCGCCAGTTTGGAGGAGCTGGATGGGGAAGGTGCAGGGGAGGGTACTCTGTGAGACGGAAGCTTGGCTGCAGCTCCGAGGAGGAGCTTTGTGGAAAAGGTGGCACTTTGTAAGAGCAAGTGTTTAAGCAGCCCTGGATAGATGCCACGGGAGATTCAAGGATTCCTCAAACATGCATGAAAGAATCAAAGCAATACTCCAGGTACGTTTTTGAAGAGGAAATAACAATATAATATGATATAAAGCTCAAAAAAGTCGATTTTACATAACACCCCACCTTTAACAGACTTTGTAAAACATTCCTAAATAAATTAAATACTATTATTAATGGCAAATCTTTCTTTTGATCAAGTGTAGGAACAAAATCTGACTCATCCAGTAATTTGCACTTTTAAACAAGTACATGCACAAGTGTCACTGTGCAAATAAGTCTACAGCTAAAAGACACCTTAAAAAGCTGTTGCAACTGGCTTTTTGACAGGAAATATGGCCCTAACAACAGTTGAAACAATGGAAAGGATTAAAAAAAAAAAACCTTAAGAAGGCAAGTGAATGGTAAACATAGTAAGAGACATGGGTTGTTGCCAGTTTGATGTGTCTAAAATTGGGAACAAGTACAAACAAAATGGGAAACCTTTGGCTGAGAGAGGGATTCAGCAATGAACCCTTAACAATTAGGAAATGGATGCTGGAACATTTGTTTGGTTCCATCCCAATTAAATATAAAAACCACAGCTTGATAAAAAAGCAAAAGTTGTAAAGGCTACATGTCAGGTAAAAAGGCAGGGCAGACATTTAAATTTTAGACACTTTGCTCATTTCAGACCAGTGCTCAACTTTATTCTACTGCATATGTAAAACTTTTCCCTTTCTTGCTCCTCCCCACCCCAACTATTTCTCCTTTCAGTTGGCCAATAAGGTAATCAGGCAGCTTGTTACTGCCTGATAAGTGATACAATATTGATTCTTGCTCTTTAGTTGCTATTGTAGGAGTCATTTGTGCCACACTACCTCACTGCCAAGCTGCGCTTCACAGCTGATTGTATACTGTATGGCTTGGATGCAGATGCTCAATTATAAAAAAACAAATACCATGAAGACCTACCCAGTTTGTTCTTGAGCTAATCTGAAGAATACGTGAGGTGAGAAGATGAGTAGTCAATGACTGTGCAGAAGGTTGGCAACTTCTCCACACTATGAGCCTCAGCTTCTACTGAACCTGCTCTGTGATTTTACATGTGTCATGGCTGAGATTCTGTCATTCTCAATCACTAACACTTTGCCATAATTCTACTAGGAGTCAAGTCAAGTTTATTTGTATAGCACATTTCAGCAACAAGGCAGTTCAAAGTGCTTTACATCATGAAAACAATAAAACATCATACACACATCCGTACTGGTTGTGAAAACAGTAACAAACATTATATTTTATCAAGTGTCATCATTAAAAATACTGATATGCGTCAAATATGTTGGTCAATGTCTCAATTATTATGGGTCAAAAGCAGCTTTAAACAGGTGGGTTTTTAGCCTTTGAATCAGGTCAGATGCAATGGCATGCTGAACTTTTTTAAGGAAGGTTGTAGGTAGGATATCAAGACAGCAGGAAGAGGAGTTTAATTGATTTATAATTTCCTCTAAGCTTTTATAGTTGTAGTTGAAATGTGGCCATTTTTCTGCATTTGTTATGTTTGAGCATAGCATTAGTACTGGATTTGGTGTGGACCCCTCTAATGTTTTGAATTTTCTTTGCAAAGAAGTTGGCAAATTCATTGAAGGCCCTGGTAGAGTTCAGGTGATAAAATCACAGGAGGATTCAAGAGCCTTTCAACTGTGGTAAATAAAGTGCGAACATTGTTGATGGTTTTGTTTATAATGTCCTCAAAGAACGTTTCCCTTGCATATTTTAGTGTTGAGTGATCGCGTCACAGTCTCTCTTTGTAGATTTCATAATAAACGTGAAGTTGAGTTTTATACCATTTACGTTCAGCCCCTCGACAGGCCAGCTCCATCTTGTCAAAAGAGACGATAGTGCTCCCAGAAAATCTTGTGACTGTCAATAAAGTTCATGGAGTTGGAAGAGCATTCTTTAATAAGCCATGTATTAATCATAAGCAGTCTGCTGTAATTCTCATCTCCACGTGCAGCTTTCAGTACTGGTCCACTTATAAACACCTTCATTTTCAGATTTCCAACTCTGCTTAGAAGATGATTAAAGTCATTTTTCAGAATTTCAGATTTTTGATTGGCCAGATCATTAGCTCTAATGTAAATGATTAAATTCTCAATGCTCGGCTGATCAGTGGTTAATGGAAGTATTTTCTCTGTTACTTCCGAAACAGTGTCATTTGGGAAACAGATTACCTTCGTTCTCTTTGTACTGCAAAGATGATGAATTGCATTCACTGCTGCAACCCCGACAATAAGAACTTTTGGCATAAATTTTGGTTTCTGGGTCACTTTAGGAGATGGATGTGTTGGTCTTGTCTCATACCTCTTGTTGATGTTTGGAGGAGAGGTGTCTGTCATAGGCTCCTGTTGCAGAGCAGCAAAACATTTTTTTCAGTTGAATTCCTGCGAAGTTTAATGGGTTTCCAGCTGGAGACATGATGGGATGTGTTATAGCTCAAGCTGGTTGATTAGTCCTTGGTACTGGTGTAAAGGAAGGTGGAATAATGTCAGCTCCAACTGCTTGTTGTTTTTTTATTTGGTGCTGGTGTTGATGAGGGGATGTTTCGGCTGAATGCTGGCCACGCTGTATCATCTAGGTGAGGGGTCCGTCCCATTAGATGTCTAGTCAGATCCAAATGATGAGATTTATATTTCAGCTTAACTCCAAAATAGTTCCAGGTTGGTGAGCTGCTTCCCGAAGTGCTTTGGGGCTGTTTGCTGTTTTGAGGCATTGGTAGAGTTGTTTCATTTCCAGAACCTGCGTTGATCTCCATATTTACCTCCAGTTAGGAAACCCTCAGTTCTATTGATTGAAGTCTTTTTATGATACTACTAATGTCCCCTGTGTCGACCAGAGGCATCTTGCTCTTATTTATCTTGGAAGAAGAAAAAATAGGGCAAAAAGTGAAGCAAAATTAAAAATCCCACAGTTCTTAAGTCTGAAGTAATCCAGTTATGAGGGTAGACAATGTAAGAGCAGCTATAAAAACTGAGTATATTAAATAACTTAACCAGTAAAACTATCAAATTAGGATGAGAGAGAGCAGGATAAGATGTTCCTCGTTCCAAGGCTGCCACAATGTCGGAGTTCACTTTCAGGAGATTTCAGCAAATAAACATAATTATTCATAATTTTTCATTCCTGATACTGGATTTTTTTCTTTTATTGTGAATTGTGTTCTT
The DNA here is from genome assembly GCA_014839685.1 of Anableps anableps. Taxonomy (NCBI): domain Eukaryota; kingdom Metazoa; phylum Chordata; class Actinopteri; order Cyprinodontiformes; family Anablepidae; genus Anableps; species Anableps anableps. Next base: position 18,774,453 of record CM026076.1, read on the forward strand.
GCCTGTTTCTGTTTAAAGTTTATTTATCACACTATGAACACATTTCAGTGGAGGTTACCACAGATTAAAGCAAAAACTAGGATCTGAGAGTTATGCCATTAGATGATTGTCTCAGTCTAGATTTGATACCAACATGATGCATCATCATTATTTTGAAACACAATCATGCAGGAGCAGTGGGAGGGAAGTGGGGTCATAAATCCTTCCTAACAGAAGGGAGAACTGGTGGGGGCAAGTCTTTCCAGAGGGACACAGAGTCACATTATGGGTCAAATTAGTAGCATAACAGATATGCAGCCCTCTTTAAATTTCACTGATATAAGCAATATGAACAGTAACTCTGATCTCATCCTAAAATACTGCTAATGGGCACAATAACAATGTCTTTAAAAGTTATTTAGGAGTACAAACACAAATATTTAGACAACTTTGACCCAGGTCTGTCTTTTAAGTGATTTTAATATTTATAAAAACCCTCTGCAAGGCCATGAAACATGACTTTTGATGATTTACGGCCTTTCCTGTTAACTCTGGTGTTCATAAATGCGTGTGTACAATCACACAGACAGACAGACTACCTTCATCTCTCATCTTCTAATCAGAAGATGGGATCTTACTCTGCATGATGGACAGATACAACCTTATGGGAACAGATTAGACTGAAATTATAATCCATTATATCTCCCTGTGGATAGATTACACCGTGACCGCAGCATATGTCCTCACAACTAGGATGACCCTTTATGTCAAGATGATGAGACAATGATTCAGAATTCCCGCTCCCACAGGATAATGTAACTGAGGAGATCATAAAGGTTCTGCAGAATTTCTGACTGAATGGACTCGATTTCTAAGTCAGACAGATTCTTACCTAGAGTTAGGGGGAGTGACTCCAATGTCTTTCCCTGTATTGGAGAGCTATAACTCTGATGATAAACAACAAAAACACATACTAAAAGGTTTTGCTTAATCTGTGCCATTGAGAGACTTGAAGAGTTAAGTCAAGTTTATTTGTATAGCACATTTCAGCAGTAAGGCAGTTCAAAGTGCTTCACATCATGAAAACATTAAACATCATAAACACATCAAACAGTCACCGGTTGTGAAACCAGTAACAAACATTATATTTGATCAAGTTCCATCATTAAAAACATCAATACACATCAAGTATGTTGGTCAATGTTCCTGTTATTATGGTCAAAGGCAGCTCTAAACAGGTGGGTTTTTAGCCTTGATTTAAAGGACCTCAGTGTTTCAGCTGTTTTGCAGTTTTCTGGAAGTTTGTTCCATATTTGTGGAGTATAGAAGCTGAATGCTGCTTCTCCATGTTTGGTTTTGGTTCTGGGGATGCAGAGCAGACCAGAAGCAGAAGACCTGAGTGGTCTGGAAGGTCGATATAACAACAACAACAGGTCTTTAATGTAATTTGCCGTTAAGCCGTTCAGTGATTTATAAACTAACAAAAGTATTTTAGGCTGACTTTGTAACTGTCTTTATGTGTCTCTGAAGGTTCAAGTCCAAGTCCATCACTACAGCCAGATTTCGGTTTCGGGACTAATCACTAGTTTCTAGCTGTAATAACTGAAGCTGCATGCTGTCTCTAGATCGTTCCCCTTTGGGTCCAAAAATAATAACTTCAGTTTTGTTTCTGTTCAGCTGGAGAAAGTTATGGCACATCCACGCATTGATTTGTTCTAAGCATCTGTTCAGTGTTTGGATGAGTTCAGAGTCACCTGGTGACATCATAGTATAGAGCTGTGTATCATCTGTGTACTTATGGTAACTAAACTTATTACTTGTTATAATCTGAGCTAGCGGGAGCATATAGATATTGAATAGAAGGAGTCCCAAGATTGAACCATGTGACTTTTGTCCTCTCTGATGAGAAGTTCCCTATTGACACAAAGAAATCTGTGTTCTTTAGGTTGGATTTGAACCAATTAACTACTGGACCAGAGTTTCTGACCCAGCTCTCCAGTCGCTTCAATAATATACCATGGTCAACAGTTTCAAATGCTGCACTGAGGTCCAACAGAACTAACACTGTGGTTCTTCCACAGTCTGTATTTATGTGGATGTCGAACACTTTGACAAGGGCAGTCTCAGTGCTGTGGTGAGCACGGAAACTGGATTGAAAGACATCAAAGCGGTTTGTTATTGTTAAGAAGCAGTTTAACTGTTGAAACACAGCTTTTTCAATAATTTTACTGATAAATGGAAGGTTAGAGATTGGCCGGTAATTCTGCTAATGGGATTTGTCCAGATTGCTCTTTTTTATCAGTGGTTTAATAACTATTGTTTTTTAAGCCTGGGGGAAAACACCAGATGAGAGGGATGAATTTACTATTTGAATCAGGTCAGATGCAATGAGAGGCCAAACTTTTTTTTAAGGAAGGTTTAATTGAGTTTAACTGATTTATAATTTCCTCTAAGCTTTTATAGTTGAGTAGTTGAAATGTATTTTCTCTGAAAACATTGGTACTGAATTTGGTGTGGATGTGCAGATTAACCCTCTAATTTTTTAAATTTTCTCTGGAAAGAAGTTGGCAAATTCATTGCAGGCCCTGGTAGAGTGGAGTTCAGGTGGTAAAATCACAGGAGGATTTGTGAGCCTTTCAACTGTGGTAAATAAAGCGTGAGCATTGTTGATGTTTATGTTTATGATTTCTGCAAAGAACGTTTCCCTTGCATGTTTTAGTGATGAGTGATAGTTTCACAGCCTTTCTTCGTGGTTTTCATAATAAATGTAAAGTTGAGTTTTACGCCATTTACGTTCAGAGTGAAACAAGCTTTCAGATCAGTCCAAAACAAACTTGGTACCAGGGCATTCAGTTTTAGAACCTTGCTAATATATTTATTTGTAAATACATCATCCCCTTGTCTAATGATTTTGCTAGTAATAGTAGTTACTTAAGCACTGGTAACAAATGATTATCACTCCCAATTCCCCAGGCACAGGAGCTCTATTTTAAACTGTAAGGGTCTGTTCACACCCACACAGATATTTAGCAGACCAGTTTCTACTGAAAAACTGAAATGTTTTTAAAAACTATGTTTGTGCTGTAAACATAGAGACTAGATACAGGAAGAACTTATATAATATCCAATGTTACACATGCCCAGAACCTTTTCCTATGCAACAGTCAAGCAGTTTTTTGTGGGTAAGTAATTTTAAGGAAATATTATTTATATAGCACCATTTACAGATAAAAAATCAAAGTGCTTCACAAATGCAGAGGACAAAAATCAAAATATAAAAATGTATTTAATTAAAGAATGGTTTAAAAATAACAAAACAAATGTAACAACACATCATTAAAATCAAAAATGTAAAGGCACAAAAGTCACAAATAATAGCATTTACAAATTCTGTGTGCTCTTTTTTACATAACTGTATTGTTGTGACAACATGTAACAGCAATCTTAGCTCCAAAAGCACAAACACTGCTCCTAAAAAAACATACTCATTTTTAAATAGCCATCTTCAGGACACTAGTTACATAAAGAAGTGTGATTTTTATCACTAATATCACAAAGGTTTATCACTAAGCTGCACACAATAACGGTATTTAATCATATTTTTGAATTGACTGATATTTATTGAGTCTCTCATGAAACAAACAGTGGAGAAAATAAAAAATAATTCTGGCAATATAGGTTTTCAAACGTCATTAATTGGAGTTTATTTTCAAAATAAATTCAAATTTTTATCATGAGAAATTTTTGACGATAACAATAGACAACATACTAAATGCCCGCCCCAAGTCCAGACTCCCAAGACAATGTAAAAACAAGGGAAGCTCTTTCCACAGTTGAGGTGCAACAGTCTAGAAATAACAATCCCTTCAAGTTTTATATCTGGTCCTAGAGACTGTAAGCTCATTTTGGTTTGAAACCTGTGGACTTGAGTTGGAGTGTGTGGTTTTAACAGTTTAGTAATAGTATTATTTCAAATCAGTGTTTGTTAAACTTCAAATGTAAGCTAAAGAAGATACTAAAATAAAGGGAAGGTTTGAACAAAGAACAACTTAAGAAATAAGGTATCAGGGTAAATTTCATGTTTAAGGTAATTTACTGTTTTTCAAGGACAATATGCATTTTTTTCCAAAACTCAATAAATAATTGTTTGGATAGTCAAGATTTCAGTCATCAACCACTATAACTGCCAGTACATTTTCTCCAAAATCTGATGTAGATGCAAATATTTCCAAAAAGGGATCCTGAAAATAAATTTGGAATTGTGTCGCCAAGGTTTTTGTCAGTCAAATAAGGGGAAATGACAGGGAAGATGGGAAAAAAAATACACAAATATACATTTCTATAAATAGCACTGAAAATTATGTTACTAGAAGTAATAATAGAAAAACAACTGAACTAACCAAGATGTCTCAAAATGTGGCACATTTACAACAGTGGCACCAAAACTCTCCATGTTCGGCTTGCACTAGCCTTTTATTTGATCATCTAATAAAATCAATTCATTTCTGTAATTATAACATTTTTTAAATGTCAATCTGACAAAGACAGGCTGAAAATCAGAGTATATGATTCTATTTAAGATGGAGTTTAAAGAGGCCGTAAAAGACCTTAAAACTGGATTGAGAAACCGAAATTACTTGAAATCTTACCTCCCAAACTAAATATTAATTATGTTTTATTTTTGAAGGAGTTTGTGAAAGCCATGTGGCCAAATGACTGGGAAAATTAGAGCGAAAAATATAACAAAAACAAAGCAGCTATAGTCTGATGCAATTAGATATATGTCATTCCCAATTTCTCCTGAACAATCAGAGAAATATATTTCTAAAATATCACATGTATGAAGGTCTTTTAGCTCATCCTCACACTCTTTGTTAAATAACAAAACTGAAAAGTTGAGCATAATTCTTACAGTCAAATTCAATCTGTGGAGATGTTGCAGCTTTCCCACCTTTTTTCTGCAATTAACAGAACCATCATGTTAAGTCTTTGCCAGATGTTTGTTGCTGCTGTCATTTTCCAAAATAATACAAAAAAAAAAGGGAAAGCTGCTTTGTTGCAGTAATGTGTCCTGTGTGACGGCTGGCCCACTTTCCTGCCTGCTTTCCTTATGTAAGCACACAAACTTAAAACATAATTTGCCGCTTCAATTTCTGGCTTTTATTCAGCTGGGATTTGGCGGCAGACAACATCAGAGCCACAAAAAGCCGAGTGGAGCAGTGACAAACTGCAGCCTTTCCTCTGATCCTCAGAGAGGGAGGAAAATAGAGAGAGTTGGCTCCGTTACAGAGAACAAGGTTTAATCACTGACCTCTACACTTACAACAGAAGACAAATGGCTATGATTAATGAGCAGCATTCATCTTATAGGTTAAGAAAAGAACAATGTGAACTGTGTTTGCCCGTGCTGCTCTGATGGATCTGCTTGCTGTATGTTTAAACTCCTGTCCTGTTAGCTTTTCCCTTACCTCTGATGGAGGAAGTCTTGCAGATCAGTCAGTGCAGATCCAATCTTTTTTCACTAGAGGGCAGTCTGTCTAAACCTGCCCGCCATCCTCTGACTCATCTGATACTCTGACTCAAATGAAAGATCTGGTCAGTTAATGTTCTGTAATGTTTATGAGATATCAAGTGCTTGACATTAACTATCCAACTATCCATCCAGGATTATAAATAGAACCACGGGAACATTTCGGAAATAAACAGTTTCTGATGTACTTCATAAATTAATAAATCTGAGCTTTTTTATATACATATAAAATTCATTTAAAAAAAAAAGTACTTACAGATATTTCACTTCACTTCCACTTGATCACACCTAACTTACTTAAAACTGATTAAGATTTATATTTAAAAATATCAGCTAAGACAGACACTACACAATTAATATTACTATTAATCTAATGGCACAATCAAAATAAGTATTCTAAGTAGCAACAACATTGAAAATCTCCATCTTTAAAGGCTCTGGTCTGGCTTCTGCCCAGTGGCAAATCTTAAATAACCTCTTGGATAAGTCTTTTTCTGTGACCTCATCCACCCCTTTGTAATCATCCACACACACACTTCCCTCAAAAACTTTACAAAAAACAACCTCTCTAACTTACTATAAATATTAAGAACTAAAAGTTAAATTGTTTGACATTAAGTCTTTTGTGTTATGTGTGCCAACACAGACAAATCTTGAAAGATAAATAAAAACAGATCTGGACACATGCATATTTTAAGAAAAACATGTTTAGAAAACAAAAGATTTCATTTTTCTTTACAAACAAAAATGTTTAAGAAAACACAAAGTGTAATGTACAGAATCTTAAATCAGTGTCATACACCTCATCTCAGGTTTCTATCAAGCCAGGAGAAGCCTCTCAATCTAAGGTCTTAATGCCAAAAAAGTGCTTTAACATGCTGGGTTTGTGTTTTTACAAATAAAAATAAATCTCAAGAACAGATAGACACAATCTAGGTATTTCAAATTTGCAACGGTGAATTACACAATCCAAACCATCTTCAATTCATTTGTAGATGCATATTTTCTTACAGTGTTTACATTGTTCACCATTGGGCTTTGGTTTTGAAATGCAAATAAACAACAAACAACATGTTCACCTTGATCTGTGGTCCGTTTGCAATCAACCTAAGGCAAAATGACCTTAATATCATGAAGCCCTCCACCTCAAGTTCATGTAACCAGAGCTGTTCTTGGGCAGTTTTGGTTAACTGCTGTTTAACTTGATTCTATCTCTGTGATTTATCTACATTAGCAAAAGGATGGATGATGCATGTCCAAATAACATCTGTTTATATAAGAGAATCCAGTGTTTTCTCATTGCAAAAAATTGTTCACATGGCAGGATAGAGTAGAACAGCTGAAATATTAGCAGATAAAAAAAAAAAAGCACTTTAGTAGAGTTAAAAATAATACAAATATTTAAGTCTAATTTCCTCTGTTTTGTTGTTTTTCCAAACTTTTCCTCATGAAATATGCTGGAGTTAGACAACAAGGATCAATGACACTAAAGTTGGCAAATATTTTGTCAGGTTATAACCGCAAACTTTTGCTTCACACTAATATTATGTGATAGACCCATACAAAGTAATAAAAGTGATACATGGCTTTCAAATTTTCAAACAAATACTAATATTAATAGTGTGGTCACTGCACTTTACTCTGACACTCTTAAATAAAATGTGATGGAACCAAGTGCCTTCAGAAGTCAGCTAATTATTGTTTTTCATTCAATCATTATTTCTTTGTGAAGGTCTCAGAGGTTTGTGAGAGAACTTAAGTGAACAAACAGCCTCATGAAGATACCCATGGAGATCGTGTTTTGAACTTGGACAAAATTATTAATTTTAGTCACATCTTCTAAACATGATCTCCATGGTGAAAAATGGTGTTGGCTGCATCATGCTGTGGGGATGCTTTTTAGGAGGGACAATAGCTGTTATTATGGCGAAATGTGGTTCTTCTTTTAAGTCTTGTTTAAATTCGGCCGAGTAGATCATGCAAGTCTAACATTTCTGATTTTTATTTTTAACATATTTTGCAAATTATGAACACTTTTCACCCTGCAAGGATAAGCGTGATGGATAATGGATGGATGGATGAACCCTTTTCCTTACATGTTACAATTATGTGCTTCCTAAATTAGTTTCGTTTACTAAAGTTTGTGGTCATGAGATGAAAAAGTTTAAGGAGCATGAATGCCTTTGAAAGGCATCAAATTAGTAAATCAACATATGCTCATCTAAATCTGAACAGTACCTGTGAACTTCGTTAAAAAAACAAAAATGTATTGACAGTTCTATTAATATCCCAATATTGTTTATTTAATATTTATTTTCATTGCTCCAATAAAATGATCTGTCAACAAATTTATCCACTTTATTGGACTGAATAGCCCTTTCTATGTGGTCATGTGACGTTCCTCTAAGATTCAGAGTTGTCTTCCTTTATGGTCAAATTAGCTGACATGACACCTGGAAGTAGCAGCAGCAAAGAGGTAAACTTATCCCTGCAACCAATCTTCAGAGCAGCTGCAGCTCAGCCACAGCTGGACATCATCACCTGTGGTTAAAATCACTCAAATTATGCATTTGCATGTTTACTGACAACTCATGAATAGTGAGGTTTTTTTTTGGTTTTTTTTTAGTTTTTTTTTAGTTTTTTTAGTGCATTGTGGACAGCAGGAGTACAAGTTGACCACACAGATGAAAAAGAGTGAGTTGAGGATAATTAAGAAATCAGAAACAAAGACTGTAGGAACATTTAGAGCTTTGACAAAAGCTTTGTCCCGTCTTTTGTCTCTTTCAGACTGCCTCTGCTGTTGTAACAATTTGTCTGTCTGGAGGATGTGGATCATCGCTATTCATTTCCCACTCTTTGTCTCTTCTCTCATTATTTTCAACCTCCCTGTCTTTCTAGCCTTTCATCATAATTTCAAACACATTTCTTCGTACAGAGAGCTTTGTCTTAGCAGAAAAAACAGCATGGTAATGCTGCTGCAGCGTAGGCAGGGGGGCAGCTACACCAGAAATGTACTCAAACTTTGATAAACTACAAGGAGGCTGCTGCTGTAGAGCCAAACATCAGCCACAAAAACTGAAAGGTTATAATCTTGTCTGAAGAAAACATCTAAAACTCTATACATGTAAAATATACAGTATGCCCAATATCTATGGTTCATTTCCAAATTCTGCTTTTGTAAAAGTGAAACAACAGTGTCTCTCTGCATTTGATGGCACATGTGCACGTAGTGAATGCTCACATTTTAGTGTGTTCATGAATGTATGTCCTTTGCCACAGCACAATGTATGTTACTGGAGCAGGGTGAGCTGGGCCAGAAACGGCTGAAACAAACGGGGTTCTGTGCAACCCCGAGACGCTCCCAGATGGGAATCATTCAGGAACTGAGGGAATTAAAGGGAATTTCATGGTAACTTCCCAATCAGTGTTTAATTGTTTACCAAAGGAATCAGTTGTGGATATCCAGATAACTGGTCTTGTCCTCAAAAACATATTTTAATGTTGGGCAGATGAAACATAGAAAACATTTACATAAAAATTGGGACAGAGGAAACAAAAGAATGTGTTATTTTACATTATTACACATAACTTAATTTCTGAACTTATTAGTTTTGCTTTCTGTATAGATTACTTGGATTGCTACAAACACCTGGTGAAAATTTCATGTCAATACCACCTTTAGAAATACTTTTACTATGAAAAATTAGGACGTGTTCGATACTTATTTTACCTGCTGAAAGATACAGATATATGGTCATTTCTGTAGGTTGTGACAAATGTGATATAAAAAGAAACCGTGATCACATAATTAATAGTTAATTGGTACACATTCATTTCTACAATGCATTCTCTTTTTATAAGGCCTATATTTGTCATGAGTGGGAACAATAAACAAGGACAACTTCCACAATAAGAAAGTGAAGCAATCACCTTTAACTGTACCATGAAAGAGAACAAAAGGAGGATGCCCATTAATATGCAAATGTAACCCAAAACAAACAGGAGTTGAAAGGACAAGGGGGATGAGGAGACTAATTTAGTCCCAAGAAGAAGTGCTCTTGTTTGTTTTTGTATAAACTAAATAGAATGGAGGCAGTTCCCTTATCTCACTATCTCTGTTACACACACAGCCAGGTGATGTGCTGGTGTGTGATCTTGTTTTGCTCAGTGGCAAAAGTCAGCATACTCACATTTATGTTCACACCCGCAGGGTATATTCATAAATATATATATGTGTGTGTGTGTAGAGCTAATGCAGACTGACATGAAGACTGACATAGATGCTGAGCTCTGCTGCACTGGGCCAAGCAGTCTAACCCAACTTCAGGGATAAACTATAAATAGACAATCTGATCCACCCCCCAACAATCTGCTATCTTTCTTTTCCCTCTTGTTCTGTCTTTTCCAGCAGCTTCATCTGCACTTTATTACCACATCTGGGAATAAAGTCTGCATTTGTTGACTGATTCTCTCAGTTCCTGATGTCTGTTCCTCATTTCAACAATTCCCACCACAATCAGCCTGCTTCTGTCTCCTACTTCTTCAAAATTTTGTTTTGTAGAAAGATAAAAGTCTAAAATGTAGAAATAACAAATAGGTCGCAACAATCTTCTTCCTTCTCTTTTAAGATTATGAGTGCGTGGTTAGAGAAAGGGGGAGACTGGCTAGTTAAAAGGGGGAGATGGGGGAGCTGGAGTTATGTAAGTGAGGCTAATCCCCTCCCAACCCTGCATGGTTAATGAGAGAGGATGACACTGGCCTCATTTCATCTGCTCATCTCTGCATCTGCCGCTGCTGTTGCTGCCCCTCCAAATCACTCGGCCTGCACCTTAATCTTTCTATTTGATCTTTGACAGCAGACAAACGCTACAGTTTAAATTCTGCACATTAGTATTTCCTGGCATGATGGCAATGAGTACAGCAGATAAGCTATTATATAAGTCATGGTTTAATTGTGATTGTGAGTCATGGTTTAATTTTTTTACAATCCAGTTATAAAAAGAAACTTCACTGACTGGACTTTAAATATTTTATATAGTCTTGGGAATAAAACGTTTGATATTTACATTTTAAAACAAGCTTCGAATACCAGAATTCCATACTTTTCAAAACTCAAATTCCCAGAGTTCATCTTCCTTTCAAAACATTTGCAAAGTGTGAATAAAAGATGCATTTATAGTTGTGCTGTCTGCATAGGAACACTGCTTAAAATTGAACTAGCGATAACTCATTAAACCACCTAAATAAATTATTACCAATCGCTGAAAAACATTATCATTTAAAGGTCCAAATGCAAAGTTTGGAGGAGATGAGGACCTTAACATCTTATACACAAGTTGCTCCATGTCACCTGGGATAAAGTGCCAACAAACTGATCTTCTTTTGGCTTTACATTATGCCAATTTCAGCAGACTTTTGTCTTGAGGATTCACAGGGATGTTAAAGATTGTTTTTTATCCATTACTGATCAAAAATTATGGTGGCCAAACCTATAAAAGTGATTAACAGCTTACTTTAAATTTGGATGTTTAAAATGGAGGCTTGCTCCACTCTGTGGAATTTAGAGCAAGAAATCTGACCTTTATGAAGCCAGACATGTTAATCTGCAAGCATATGCCTAATGCCGGGCCAGAAATTCATGTGACAAGAATACCATATCAGGTTGAAATGGAAATCATGTTTTTCATGAAAAGGGTGTGGAGTTTGTGATCAATTGCAGGTTATTGATTAATGAAAACAATTTAATAAATTTATATGCAGTGTTGATCTAACATATTTAACATTTTGAGGCCGTAAACCACATTTATATGTAAGATGAATGTAGATATTTATTTAGACAATGGGTACCACCGTAGAGGCTCAGAAAAATACCACTACAAAAAAGAAAATGAAACTAAACATTTCTTGAACTCCTTAGCTCATTGTACTCCAATCATTGAAATTATGAAAATTAACATTAATGTTATTGTTTTTGGGAGAATTTTTAGGACAAAGGAATAATTTTAAGTCTGCCTCTAATTTAATTTTCCAGACTTCTGAGGAAGGACACAGACGCCTTCCCAACTGTAATAACTGGAGATACTCTGAACACACAGCAAGGGTGATGTTAATCATTACAAACAATCTGTGTTAGCCTGTCATATGTTTACAAACCAACAGTTGTTTGCTGTCATTTTAATGTTCAGTGTTTTGATTTTAAAGCTTTAAAGAGAACGATAACACACTGCTGAGCAATGCTGCTCTCCGTTTTACCCAGTATTCATCACCACTGAAGGAGTTAAGCCTTATTTATGCCTTTGCTTAGCTGCTGACATAAAAAATTCGACTGCGACGAATGCCTGTTTTACAAGCCTATCAAAGATTTAGCAATTATTATTCCCTCTGTATTTATACTGAATCATGCATATGCTCGTAAAATCCAATGTGCTTTCAGAGTTCTGGTGCGAGTCGCTGTGCACGAGGACAGAAACAGGTATTGTAAACAAGATGTTTGTCTTCCGTTGCACGTGCAACCATAACAAAAAACTATCTTTTAAGAAACTGTCGAAAACATGTTTTGAGAATTTAAATAAGGGCACAACATTTACACCAAATCTCAACCAGACATAAGTCCATTGAGAAATCATCTTGTCTTAAGCTTTACTGGTCCTGACTAGTGAACCAGCCACTCAAAAGCAGATCTTTTTTTTGACAGTAACTACACCATACCTACCCAACAGTTTGTGAAAACAACACTCTTTGGTGTGGAAGCTGTTACTTCCTACCACAACCTTAAGGTAAGTGCAAACCTTTTCTTATAACAACTCCCCTCTCACACACTCATATCACCTCTGCTCCTGATGGACATAATTAACGACTGCTTTGGCAGAAAGGCTAGAAAAAATATTTTGAATGCTAATAATTATAGTTCATAAAGATAAATCAGATTAAAATTTATATTTTCCTCTTGGTAGTGGTATTTACTGTTGGCAATCTTTTGTAGAGTAAAGAGGCTCCAATCTAAATAAAATAAAAGTGATAAGCTATGTTTTGATAAACCCCCACCCCATGTGCAGCAAGGCTGTTCCTGGCACTCAGATCACCCATCCCTCCCGTTCAGACAGGACGCGCCACTAAACTTTGACCCACTTCTGTCTACAACTGTCTGGGCCCCACGCAGGCAGGTGGGAGGGTGACGCTGAGACCCCAAACACACAAAACTTCATGCTGATCAAGGCAGTTAACAATAAAGATAATAATCCTATGAATATCAAAGATTCTTGCAGAAAAAAGCTGAAGGAGGCTTGAAGCAGTGTGTGAGTTAAAGAAAGAAAGGCTGGACTCTTTGTTTCATATACTGCTTTTAAAATTCATCTGAGCACACACACACACACACACACACACACACACACACACACACACACACACACACACATCCTGTATGTCTCATGCTGAGGACTTGATTTCACTTTCCTGCTGATGCACTGAATGCAAACCCTGTTCTTTTCTCCTTCTATCTGTCCTGTCTCTCATTTCCAAGAAATCTTATTCAGCAGAAGGACACAATCCTCTGGAGCCAATTCTCAGTAGGACAATGCAGAGGAGACAAAGCACACAACACCTTCAAGGCTGAGCTCTGTAAGTCTGAGCCGAGCTGAGCTGACAACAAGCAAAAAGCATCACTTCATACAGTTAAAATTTGCAGAATGTTTTCTTAAGCAGAACAAATTCCAGACCAACTGGAAGATACAGAAGACATGAGAACCAGCTCAGTCCAGAGAGTGATGGGGGGGTTAGGTTACCAAGATCTGGGACAGCATCCCAGAGGTTCCCAGAAGATTTCTAGGAATGTGGACAATCCAAAATGTGTGTGAGAAAAAAAGACTGCAGTCCCTGATGACAAGACAAGACATCTGTCACAGATTAAGAAAGAGGGATTGACCCTATGATCACACCAAAGAGATGCAGTCTGCAGAAATACACTGGGGTCAGGATGTAATGATCAGTGGTACTCATGCCACCCTAGATCCCCCTGCCCCCCACCTCCTACAAACATACATGCACCACAGATCCTTTTTTTCTTGAGGCAATGCTACTACAGTTTACCCAAGCTTGTCAACTGACACAGTAAGAGGGTGGAGGGGGAGCTGCATGTTATATATTCTGCCGAGGGGTCAGCTGGCAGATGCATCCTCCAAGCTGGTTTCACTCTGATGAGCAAAACACACACTCACACACACACTCAAAGGAAGATGCTGGCCAAAAGAGCAGAGGAAATCCTATCTTCATAGCAAACACAAACCATCTCAGAGTTTTAAAACTCTCAGATTTAGATCCTCTGAGGCTAGTTTAATAAAGAAAACTCATATCTAAGAATCTCCTCAAAAAAAAAAAAAAAAAAAAAAAAAAAAAAAAAAAAAAAGAAGACAGAAAACACCTCATGAAACTACTACGAACCCAAACTAACAAGAGTTAATGAATTTTTAATTGCATCAGTAACTCATGTTTTGTTTCCCGCGCTGGGACAAATTAAGTATTCAATAGAGGAAAAAACAACAGCCAACAACCTAATCAATTGTTCTCACTTTTGGGAAGAACAAATACATCATTTATCCTCACTATCTCTTCTCTAAATTCAATATAAAAAAAAGCTGAGGCTAAATGTATAAAACCACTATCAATAAAAACATGTAATTCCTGCAGCTGTAGGACATCACCTCCCAAATCGTTCATGTGCCACCAGGTAATGAGCCTCAGTTCTGGACTTTATACTTGTGTCATCCATCAATTGTGAGCATATCTGTGTGTGGTCTGCTGCTTCAGCACTGACCTCTTTGGTTCCCATACATCAACCTCTTGACAGAAGTGAAGTGACAACTTATGACATACGAGGCCACTTTTTCTGTGCATCTGAAAGAACCAGAGCAAAAGAGAGAAAAGAAAGCAAATTGGATAAATGTGATGATAGCACTTACCACATGGAATAGAATATTATTACAATTGTTTGTTATGCAAGTGTAATAGAATGAGGACTCCTCTCCAGAATTTAGTTGATGGTAGAAGTTACTAAAATTTTAGGGGTGTAGTGATTAAATATGCAACTGTTGAGCAAACAGAGTTTAATTGGCCTGCTAATGGATGTTTGGAGCATTTGGCAGGCTTCAACACTCCTGGTTAATGTGATCTGTGGCAAAGCTCTGCCCACTGATGTCCATTAAATCCAGACAAACTCCATTCTGCATTGATTCCTTCTCTTCTTACATATTGTAAGAGGGCTTTCATTCCCATCTCTGGTCAACATTGAAACTATCAGATTGCAACAGAGATTCAACTGAACTCCAGTTTACCTTAAAAAGAAAGCAATGAGTCTTCAAAGCAAGGTCTAAAAAACAGAATAAGGGAGGGGCTGTATGCACGTTCATGGGGCATTTTATGTCTTTCTTTGTCTGTTTAGAGGATGTATCGCAAGCCTTGGTTATGCAATAATAGACCAAGGGAATAGGTAAAGTAACAAGACTTCCATCCACCAATCCAGGGTCACAGGCGGGCTGGGCCCCATCTCCTGCGATCATTGGTTGAGCAGTGGGGTCCACCCTGGAAACGTGTGTACACCACTGAGACACAGGGAAAACAACCATGCAGACACAAGCTCATACCAAACAGCAATTTTAGAAAGGTTAATCATCCTAACAGTCGTGTTTGACTGTGGGGGGGGGGGGAAACTGGAGTACCCAGAGAGCCCAGGACCTTCTTGCTGCAAGGCAACAGAGTTAACCACTGCTCCACTGTGCACCCTGTGTTGGAAACATTCCTCAGAGAATTTGGTATATATTGAAACGAAAGTATCACATAGCTGCTGCATATTTGCAGTCTGCATACCCATGATGTGAACTTCCTATTCCACCTAATTGCACTTTGTAAACTTTTTATTTGTTAAAAGGGCTATATAAATAAAATGTACTTACTAATCTCAAAGGTGCTTCAGCAGACTAAGGGCTGATGACTGTGGAGAGCATTGCAGTACAGTTAACTCATTGTTAGAAAAAAAGTTTGAGATGATTTTTCATTGGATGGATGTAGCCATCAGAAGACACTGTGGACATAAACGCATGGACATTGTCAGCAGCAACATCCAAAAATATGAGATAAGGAGGGTCCATGCTTTCATAGCTTTTAGTCCATATTCTGAGTTTACCATCTGCATGTCGGAGCTGAAATCCAAACTCATCGCACCACGAAAATCTACTATTGTCCAGTTGTGGTGAGTCAGAGTGAATAGTAGCATTTCTAGGTCTTAGCTGACATGACACACCACCAGTCTTGTAAATCAAATTTGTCTTGTGTCTCACTTTGTACTATTATTACAGTTCAATCAGAGATTTTATGTATGCAAAACAGAACTGACAGCACTCATGTAGTCTTGATGGCAGCATTATTTACAGACATTATCCATGTATTTTTGGCGACGGTAGTAGGAGTTCGCCTTGTAATCAGTGGGTTGCCGGTTTGAACCTCTGCTCCGTCTTTCTCAGTCGTTGAGTCCTTGGGCGAGACACTTCACCCGCCTTGCCTGCTGGTGGTGGTCAGGGGGCCTGGTGGTGTTGGTGTATGGCAGCCTCACTTCTGTCAGAAAGCCCCAGGGAAGCTGTGGCTACAATGTAGCTCACCTCCATGAGGGTGTGAATGTGTGCATGAATGACTAAATGTAGTATGGAACGCCTTGGGATCTTCTGGACTTGATAAACCCTATACAAGCCATTTGTGCTCACCAGTACGGCAGCATCATTTAATGTGGATTTGGATGTTTCTTTACTTTTTGTTCTCTGTTGGTGCACTAACATAGAATTCAAACCATTCAGGTTTATTTTTACAACAATTTATGCAAACACCACCTAATTCTCTGCTATAAATCACATACTGTTCCTAATAAACATATAAGGCAGCACAGTTCAGAAGCTATATGCAGACTTGGACTTAACACAGCATCAGGGATCATCCCCCAGAAGTGTATCAAGCTCTGCTCCTGTAGCAAAAATTCTGAGCCTTCTCATCGCAAACATCCCAAGCAGACATATTCCAAAATTTTCAAACTACTTAGAATGATTTCCTGCCAGACAGCTTCCCATTTAAACATGCATACTTTTTGTTTTCCTGGTAGAAGCTACACTGGCATCCAGATTGCATTAGGACAGTAAAGGTTTACAATTCACTAACATGGGAACCTGCAGATCAAGAAAGTTAGGAGTATATTTCTCCTAACTTTGTCAATTCTATAAAAAAAAAGTAGTACAGCTGTACATAAATGTAACACTCCTGCAGATCACAGTTTTCTTCTCTTTAACCCTTCCGTAGATTTGATCTGACCACATATAGCTTGATGGATAGGATGCCTACACATTTTCATTACTAAAACAGATTCTGGTTTCTTTAAGCAGGACTGGCAGAAAAAGCATTTACAAATTAACTGTATTTTATTACTTTATATAGAAGAACACCTGAGAACTCAATTCACTGTCAGCTTTGCAAGGCTACCAGTGGTTATGTGCCCACTGAGTGAACAATGACTGAGATAAGCAGCCCTCTTTAGAAAACTGCATAAGAGGAAGAATGAAATCACATAGAATGCCATGAAATATTTGAAGGACGGACTTTGAAAATTGCTGAAAACACTGTGAAAGAACCGAGTGCAAAGTCATTAGTGTTGCTGCCGTAGTGGCTGTTCAGGAGAGACCTTTGAAAACATAAAAAGGAAAGGTCACTGCAAACCCAGGCGGCTACTAATTACAGTTTGACACACAAGGGCAGTCTTTATGTTAGTTTGTGCGTGTGTGAGTCTGTGTGTGTGTTGAAGTGACAACGTGTCTTTCCCTAACTGTACTCTTAATCATGTCCTGTTTCAATGGCCTGACAAGAAACGTATGTAAATCTCAATGAAACACTCAGTTTGATCTATAACGAGAATCAATATTGTTTAAAACTAATATTTTTCCACATTTCATCACACACTGAACTGGAGCTGTTGATCAGATCTTTTTTTTCTGGTCAGTGAATGCACCACTCATAAGTGCTTCCAGGTAACGGAAACAACAACTCTCTTCCATGTAGATGCTAAGAGATTAACACCCAGAAGTCACTATGTCAGTACGTCAGTACCTGTTAAGTGTTTGATAATTAAGTCAGAGGAAACACAGAGAAATAATAAAAGGTATTTAAAAGGATATCCTATCCTAGAGCATGCCAAAGCATTCATTCAGGCTGTGAGAGATCGCAAGAAAGCGAGACTTCAGCATAACAGCACTGGGAATTTGCTTGGTTTTATCCTTTTGAGTTTTCAACTTGTTTCTGTTATGAAAAATGTGAAGAGCCTTTTGAAAATCTCAGAGTTAAGGCAAGGGTCAACATACTCCACGAAATACACTCAGACTACTATTCCATTTATGCTAGCCATACTAATATAAGATGCTACAGACAGGTAAAAAAATATGAACTCTGCAAACATTTAGACTTTGTTTTAAAAATGTTAACACCTGTTCTGCAAAGTCTTCTTTTAGACTCTCTGACTCTTATTATAGAAAAAATAGAATAGGCTAAAATCGGTATCAGCAGGTCAACACTTCACAAAAATCAAAGATCAGAAATTGGCCACAAAATTTTGATCGGTGCATTTCTAAATATAGTAACCTAATCAAGAATGAGAACGTCAAATTACAGTTATACTAAACAAAGAAGTAATCACTTCTTTGAAGGGACCAAAGCTCCTATGGTGATTCCCAACAGAAGATGTGGTATAGAATTGTTGTGCTCGTCCTCTGCTGGGCCCAAAGCATTGTTTTATAATGGTTTGAAGCAGTAGCATACTGCTTGAATGCGTTTAATTAAAACCAAAAACATTACAAAATCATTATGACCATCACTCCTCCATATGAGATAGTTGTGTACTCTTGGGCTGCTGCTTTAAATGCAAATAGATGGACGGACATTTTCCTAAATGAGAGTTTCAGGTGTTTGTCAGATGGCTCTCAGATTATGTCTCAGTCTAATGTGGGTTATGATGTCTGCTGTCTCATGAAGGATTTTACTCCATGTATTACATAAGATTGTATCTGAGCAAGCAGATGTGCCTATGTGTGTGCAATTTTCAGATAAAATTATTTTATGAGCAAATTAGATAAAAGTTGTTTCGTGGATTCACTGTCATGTTTTGCCAAACGTGCACCAGCTGTGACTGCGTTTAGCTTGCCTACTCAGTGAAAATGTGCAAAGAGGCAGGAAGGTTTGTTTATTCATTGAGTTACAAAAAGGAAAAGTTAAAAAAAAAAAAAAAAAAGTTGTCAGTTCATGCTTTCCAAATCACGTTGAGCATGAATTTGGTGATGTTATTCCGAAGGCACATTACATGTCCCACCCTTCAGGGCTTGTGATTAAAATGATCTCTCAGCATCATGTTTCTCATCCCCTTCCTGCCCCATCCAATCCTAATAGCCAGAAAGCAACACCCCCCACCCCTTCTCTCTGCGCTGGGATGTCCTGTGGTGACAGGGCAGGATGATGTACGGCTTTGCTGTGAGCAGACGTGATGCTTTGGAGCTGTGAAACTGTAGTTCTGAAAAAGATGGAGCATCTGCCTGCAGAACATTTGTACAAACTTGCAGAATGCAAGCATGCATGGTTGCATTTATGTGCAGTGACCCTAAAGTTTGCATGCAGCTTAAAGCTGTGACAGCACCACATCTAACCCATTAATCATCTGCAAAAAGGGAGTTCACAACATATGGAAAAAGAGAGAGAGCAAGATATCCTACTGCTCCCTTGGGAATTATTTATGAGCCAATCAGAACCAGACTGTTTCCAATTCAATTTAAAACAAATCCATAAATTTAAGGAGACATTGAAAGTATTGAACAGCTATGTCTTGTTTGACTTTTTCTTTTCACTATATTTCATTCTGTTTCTTTCTGTCTTTATTGTGCAACAAAAGCAGCAGCAGATATTAAGAGCAGGAAGTGGTATACCAACTCAAGTGTTTTCCAAAAGCACGGTGTGTGTGAAAGAGTGTGTGTGTGTGTGTGTGTGTGTGTGTGTGTGTGTGTGTGTGAGAGAGACAGAGAAAGTGAGGGTGTGCACCAGTTGCAATGGGCATTCACTGAAACAGCTGGATGGGGATAACAGAACAATGCTTATTCTCTGCCTTCAACACAAACACACAGGCAAATGAAGTACGACCAGTTCTGGAAAAAACTTGGAAAAACTGAAAAACTACTTATTTTGCAGGCTGGATTGAGTCTCCGATTAAATCAGACTGCTGATAATCGTACAGTCACGCATACCTTCACGTACAATTAGCTACCATTTAATGTCAGAGCATGTATCTTATGTAAATATCAACAAACTCCGCAAGTGCAGTTATTTTGGTGCAATCGCAATGAGCGTCATTTCGCTCAACAATAAATCTGAGAGAAAAAGCTTAAGGGAAACTCAATAAAAATAACCCTCCTCCACGACCAAAAACACAAGAGCCACTAAATCACCGTGATCTACTCACCCGAGTCAAAATGTTCTTTACAAGCAGTCCGTACAGCGATCCCTGCAGCAGTAAATGTCCTGAGCGTGTATCCGGTGGACAGAAACAACTTTTCTTCAAACAGCTCCTCCTGGCTCAGTACTCGTGTTCTGCTCCTCGTCACTAGAACCCATCCAGTCCTCACACAGCACATCAGAACTAATTGAACGCCCCCTGCTCATTCGCAGCTCCGCTATCACACCGAGGATGTTTAGTTCGGTCACCCTTAGAGCCCGGTCCGCTGCTCTGCTCTGGGAGGCGGGCGGCGCTCTCTGAGCTCCGACAGACTCTTGGTTTCTAGTCCACAAAGGTTTGAGACAGAGGAAGGAAGGGAAGGGCATGGGCTCGGATAGAGGGGAGGGGGACCTATTTTTTTCAGCTTCTCACGGTGGCATGTTTATGATTTCTTCTAGGCATCAGAGCTGAATGCACATTGTTTCCTTGTACTTCTTTGTGCTTTTTGTTAGTAAGTAAAATATATCTGAATTTCAATTTTCACGCAAAGTTAGGCAAAGTGAGTTTAGATTTTGTTTTTTTGTGTGTGTTTGTTCTACACAACAGAGTCCACAGTTCTGAAACTGAATTTGGGGGAGTTCTGGGGATAGGACCCCAGGGACCTGTACTTCACACCAGTCACATTCACCCAATCACATATACTCTCATACACCAGGGAACTTGGGGTTAAGTGCCTTACCCAGATGTACATCAACATGTGGCTGGAAGAAGCTGAAATAGTACCCACAACTTTCACATTGCAAGACAACTCCTTTTCCTACTGAGTCCCAGTGAGGAACCCAGCCAGATGTATGCTGATGCTTGTCCATTTAGCCCTCCACAAGACAGAATCAAGACCTTCTACTCTGAACTGAATTGTGAGCCAGCTGAACCAGTCATAACTACAAAAACATATAGACGTTCTAAAGATCTTTTGTTCAGACAGGTAGAGCTACAATGATCCAGTTTTTAAAAAATAGGTGCACAAATAACAATTTCCAGTGCTGACCATCGAACAATATGGCAAAACATTGTAATATTTCCCAAGTGTTAAAAACACGAGTGAATCAAAGCCACAGACTTCTCTGGAAACCTCTTGATAAAGGGTATGCTGGAAACTGGTCAGTTGCTACTAAAGAGAGAAGAATCTAGCTTGGCTATAGGGCATTAATTATAGAAAGTACACAATGACATCCTGAAGATGATCATTTTTCCTGTCACCATTTGGTTCAGCTTCTGCATTAACATCAGCATCCATCCTTTCTTCCTGATCAACAGAGTCACATCCTGGCTCTGTCTGATCTTTGTCATATTTCATACCATCTGAATTGTATTCCTCAGGGAAAAAGGTTAAAATGGATTAAAATGCTTCAGTATCTTTGCCCGAATTTGTTAAAAGTCACTTTCTCTATTGGGTGCTTAGTAAAGTCAACACATAACCTTAAAATCCATTTTTTTTCTTTATTTCAGACCAAATTGTTTCTTATCATTCTCACCATCCTCTGTACACCCTTATGACCTCCTATGACATCAGTGACCAGATGCTCAGCTTGCTTTTTTTTTTTTTTTTTAAATCACATTTTTGGGAAATCATACATGGAAATGGATCATTTTTTCCCCCCATCCTTTTGACCTAACTTTAATTGTACACTTGTTTGTTAAATTTATTTTGTGATTGTTTTATTTTTTTGAAATAGATTTTTATGAAAAATATTTTTTTCCCTAAAAATTATTTCAAATATACAGAAGGAATGCTGCCAAAAACATGGTCTAAATCATTTTCAGCTCAAACAGAATTTAAGAGAAAAGTATTCATTGTCATTCAAGATTAAATCTGTAAAAGTCTTAAATCAGTCAGCCAGCCAGCTGCCTCTTTGAACCTTTGCTTCAATCTGGTAATACACTTTGGAAACTCAATATAGGGTTTCCTCTGCCCATCACAATACACCACCACCTGCCTGATTCGTCAATGAAAGACGATCTGCGGATACGCTTCAATGACCTGATTTGCGAGAAGAAAGTATAGATCAGTTTTCAAATCCCTGCAACAGCTGCTAAAATTTGTGTAAAAGTTGGCAAGGCTGAGATGTCATTATTTTAATATTGTTCTCTGTTTTTAATCAAATGTATGCATCAATCAGTAGGGTCATGGTTTCATTTAGATTTATGTCCTAATATATTTTTCATAATCTTACCATGAATTAAAGATTAATGTCTCAGACTCACTATTTGCTCTAATTTAATCCAAATCTTCTGCTGCTGTTTCATTTGTTCAGGAACAAAATGACCCCAAAAGAACTCACATTCAAATAAATTCTTTTATCTGGTTCCCATGGGTTTCTGCTGCTTCTTTTAAGCCATCTTTTATGATTCTTTATGCAATTAAAGAACTCATTAAGATGAAAACTTATGCAAGGCAGATATGGTTCAAAAGAGATTTTAGTCATCTGCACTTTTAGGGAAGGAATGAAACCCAGGTAAATTGGAAAAAAAAGTGCAGAAACTCAAATGTTCATTATGTTTTAATACACTGCAGCCTTCATGGGTTCACCCTGTGCTTCTGATGTTCCTGCTGCCTCAGGAGAAGGATGCCCAGAAATCTTGTCACTGCTGAACTCCGGCTGACCTCCTCTTCTGTAAGAATACAAGACAGCAATTTATTTTCAGCACCAATAACAACTATGTTACCCACCCCCCCAACTTCCTCCTTCCCCTCGTCTACCTGATTTTCTTGACGCTCATCTTTTTTTTCACTTCCACCTCTGCTCCTTTTATGCTGCCTAATCCCACCCCAACATCCTCCCCCCCTCTTTTCTCGATTCCTTTCTCCTTTAAATCATCACCATGGTTCATTTCAACTTCAAGCTTGGGCAGGCTGCAACGGTAATATGATTTCCAGCTGAAATGAAACGTGCAAAATGTCCTCCTGCCTCTCCTCATCCCTAGTGGGCTCCAATTTGTATCCATTTCATTTGACTGGAGTGGATGGAGATGTTTTTTATGTTTTTTTTTTTTAATTTAATCTAAATTGCTAAATATTTGGCTTAAACATTTGCTTCATGTTTTTGGCAGATAAAACACCACTTCACAATCCAGTAATACATAAACTTCACGTGTTTATCTCCTTACACAATATGAAAGACCATGTGTGCAGTGTTGCAAAGCAGTGGAAGAACAAATCTCTGAGCTCACTGGTGTATTGTTAAATAACTCTTTGCCCTTAGCAACTAGAGCCTTTTGTGATAGACAAGAACATTTTTTTCAAACAGAGAAGTCTGCTCATGGGCTGCACAGTGTGCACAGCAAGAAGATTTTGGGTTAAAATCCCACTCTGAGGTCTTTCTGCATGGAGTTTGCATGTTCTCCCCTTCATGTGGGGTTTCTGTCCTGGTGGCCTCCTCCCAAAGTTCAAAATGTAGGACTGCTAGGTTAATTAGTATTTGTTAATTGCCCTGTGAACCTGTGATGGACTGGCAACCTGTCCATGGTCTCCTATCACCCAATGACATTTCACTCAGAGAACCGCAATGAACTAGAATATAAGTTCCAATGAGGCTCATTTGTCAGATTAAAAGTACCATTCGAAAACGAAAACTCTTAAGTATGTATTAAACATACTTTTCATTAAGCTCAGATCTCTGCATTAAAATACTCTTTTATATTGGTCTGATGTAATCTAATTTTAAATGTTGTGTTTTAATTAACTGTAAGTGGAAAACCTTTATAATTAACAGAAATAAAGGATTACTAGTACATCTAAAAAAATTGGAATATTGCGTAAAAGTGCAATATTTTTTGCCAGTCATCTCCGAAAGTGAAACTCATATATTTTATAGAATCATCACATATGGAGTAATATATTCCAAGCCTTTGTTTTTTGTAATTTTGATGATTATGGATTACAGATAATGAAAACCCAAAATTCAGTATCAATGCTCTTCACAAGGAGGGTAAACTACAAAAGATTATTGCTGAAGAAGCTGGTTGTTCACAGAGTTCTGTATCCAAGTATATTGACAGAAAATTGAGTGGAAGGAAGAAGTGTGGTAGGGAAAGCTGCAGCAGCTACAGGGAGAACTGAAGCTTTGAGAGGACTGTCAAGCAAAAGCCATTCCAGAAGAGCCACCACACACAGATGATACTATACATGGGCTACAAATGTTGCATTCCCCATGTCAAGCCACTCTTGAACCAGAGACAGTGTCAGAGGCGTCTTACCTGGGTTAAGGAGAAAAGGAACTGGACTGTTGTCCAACGGTCCAGAGTCCTGTTTTCAAATGAAAATAAATTCTGTATTTCATTTGGAAATCAAGTTCCCAGGGTCTGGAGGAAGAGTTGAGAGGCACAGAATCCATGTTGCTTGAAGTCCAGAGTGAAGTTTCCACAGTCAGTGATGGTTTGGGGTGCCATGTCATCTGCTGGTGTTGGTCCACTGTGTTTCTGCTGACAAGCAGAGATGCTGATTTTATTTTCCAGCAGGACTTGGCAGCTGCTCACACTGCCGAAGGTACCAAAGCTGGTTCAGTGACCATGGTGTTCCTGTTCTTGATTGGCCAACAAAATCCCCTGACCTGAACTGCATAGATAATCTCTGGGCTGTTGTCAAGAGGAAGATGAGACACCAGACCCAACAAGGAAGATGACCTGAAGGCAGCTATCAAAGCAACCTGGGCTTCCATTACACCTACGCAGTGCCACAGGCTGATCGCCTCTATGCCATGGAGCATTGATGCAATAATTCATCCAAAAGGAGGCCCAACCAAGTATGAGTTCAAAAAAAAGAACATACTTTTCAGAAGCTTGACATTTATGCTTAAAATATCCATTTTTGATTGGTTTAATGTGATACTGGAGACAGAATTTTGGGTTTTCTTTCTTGCTGGTGTGCTTTGTTGTCCAGTCTGTAACCCTAACACTGTGTAATGTTTCACTTAGTGAACTGAGTCACTAAAATAAATGAACTTTTCATGAACATTCTATTTTATTGAATGTGACTGGACATGTTTTGTATAGGATTACTAGGTACTGGTTGACAATCCTTATCATGACATTTCAGAAATCCACAATGAGCTTTACATTTTTTGTCCAAGTAAAGTATAGTAAAACTACTCACATGACTCTTACTTGCATTTTTGTTTCCAAAAACATAAATCCCTTAAATTGTGGGAAAATTTTTTTTCCCAGTGTCAAAATAGTTTAGAATTCTCATTCTGTCCAATGTATAAATTATTCAATGCAAAGCTCTGAAAATGCAAGAATATCATGAGCTTGTTCCGTTCAGTTTTGTTTCCAAAGGTTCTATATCTTCTCCTTTGTTTTTGGGTCCAATTAAGAACCTGTGGCAAGACAAAAATTAATCTTCGCAGATGCCCCCCATGTAATCTGACTGAGTTTGAGCTATTGTGGGGAGAAGAAGGGATGCAGTTGTAAGTGCAGTTAAAGGTGGTTCTACAAAGTATTGATTCGCAGGACTGAACACAGTTGCATGCCTCACTTTTCACATTTTTATTTGTAAAAAAACAAAATCTTTCAGCTCAAAATGGTCACATAGAATCTCAGTAATATATTTGAATGACAAAGATAAACCTGACAAAAAATGAAACCATAACGAAGGGGTATTCATACTTTTGGAGTCACTGTGCAGACGTGCATTACAAGCCTACATGTGCCTGCTGTGTTACACATCTCTTGCTGTTACAGCTCCATAAAACAAGATATAACAGACTAATGGAGCATTCTTCACAGTCATGCCTCAGCAGAAACACTATACTGCAAGCCTTTGTTTCCAATCCACTTTGCTGTGTCTATGTGAAGGCCAAAAGCTCAGATCATATGACTCACACATGCTTTGTCCCCTCAGGGTCTTCATCCAGCGCCAGACACCTGACCAATGGCCAACCCTCAGCCTCAAACTGATCCAGAATAATCAAAGGACTTCTGCCAGTACCTGTGAAATAGTCACATGAAAGTGACAACATTCCTCTGATGCGTTTTAATTTTCCTCAGTTAAATAAAAAAACTAAAGTACATCCTTCCTATCCATCCTTTAATGGTTCAGGAATTATTAATGTATCATTTGCCAAGTGGATGAATTTTATCTGATCAATAAAGAATGAAGCTCAAAGTGCATACACAAGAAATCTGGCAAACAATAGAAGTTATGCAATTCGCTTTCTTTTATTCTGTTAAAACTACATCAAGCACTACAACATCCCTGTTAAGTTTCCTGCTTGAGTTTTTTTGAAAGCCCAGCAATATAAGCACAGTTATTTCTGTATTGCTATAATGATCAAATCTTTAAAGGGCAGCATAGCATAAAACACTTTATTCGCTCAGATTCCTGGTCATCCAATTTCAGCTCGTCCACTATTAAATTCTTTATCTTCGAGCAGAATCTGCTCGGCTGCCAAGGAGGAAAGAAGTGGGGCAGAAAACTTTTCATCTCTGTTTTGATACTTCTGTCTGCTCAGAATCTCTCATCTCTTTGGTGTCAAAGATGGTCTTGTAAGCAGATGTGACGGCTCAGCTTCTGTCTAATTCGGGAGAAATACTTCTGCTTTCATTGCAGTCCGCTCGCTGAAGATGATTATTTAATACCGCTGTTCCACACATGCTCATTAACAGAGGGTCTGCGCAACAAAAACTCTGCATAGATAATGTATTCAGTTGCCAGCCACCACTTTGATCTTTTTATTCACTGTCCTCTCACCCACTCTCAAATGTTTCAAATGCCATCCCATATGCTCATCATGCCTCTGCTGAACTGACACTATAACTGAACTCCGGCCTAAAAAGCTGCATGCATTGAAAGTAATATACCAACTAACAAATCTGACATATGCAAACTGTACCACAGGTTTACATACATTGTATAAAAAGACACAGAACTAGTTTTTCTGGTCCTTTAAGCCACTTTATAACTAATCTTACTGTATGCTTATGATCATTGTCCATTTGAAAGACCCATTTGGGCCAAAGCTTTATCATCCTGGCTAATGTTTTGAGATGTTTAAAAATTTCCATGTGTTATTTGTTCATGATGCCATCTGTTTTGTGAAGTGCACCACTACTCTCTGTCGCAAACATCCACACATGATGCTGCCACCCCTGTACTTCAGAGTTGGGATGGTGTTCTTTGCAACCTTTCCCCTTTTCACTCCAAATGTAGTGACAGTCATTATGGCCAAATATTTCAATTTTTGATTTTATCAAACCACAGGACAAGCATCCAAAAATCAAGGTCTTTGTCCCTGAGTGCATTTATAAACTGATATAGCACACTTTGCACAGAAACACAGGACTTGTCTCCTGCCTGAATGGTATAAAGGCTGGACATTCCCATTGTGGTGCCTAAAGAGGTACCAGACTTGTGGAGGTCCACAGGGCTTGAAAGATAGTTTTTATTTTTTTCCATGATGCCACATAATGAAGCTGTGTCTTTAAGCTATACCTTTAAACACATCCAAAGGTGTGCTACCATTTAACTCAAATGTTCTGGATGGCCTAATACAAGCTTGCAAAGCCATGGCATCATCATCTAGCTTTATGCTTTTATTCAAAGACAAAGTAAATTGTCTTCTGAAATTGGAGAAAATAAAACAAGTGTTAACTCTCTCATTGCTCTAGCATTAAGCAAATAAGATTCATAGTCCTAACTGACCTAAAACAGAAAAAAAAGTATTTTAATGTAAGACAGTGAAAAAAATACAGAAATAAGGCAACATGAAGTAATTTAGTGCACACAATTTTTGGGAGAATAAAAAGAAACAAAATTAAAGATTAAAATGTTTTTATCATGAATTTTGTGTGTTGAGTAGGACCCAAATGCAGACATGACAGCTGTGGGTACATAGTGAAAGTGGTGTTGCAGCAAAGCAGCCCCCAACAAATATCAAGTCCCCTACATGTTGGTTAGGTTGCTTTTTTTATTTAAATGCTTTTAAAACTAGCAAAAACAAAACAAAACAAAACAAAAAATCTTGTGAACTTCTGTCTCATTTGTCCAAAGATTAACCTTCCGGAATGAACATATGTTTTGACACATCATCTGGATTTTTTCTATTTTTCTTGTAACTCTCCCATGAACCTTAAATCTATTATGAATATTGCCAGTTTTGGTAACAGGAACATGCAGGTACTTGGAAACAGGCAATGGCATCATTTAATGATCTCTAGTTTAAAATCTGAAAAAGACTGGTCAAACTTAAACTGTATTTTCCTGCCCTAAATATGCATTCCTTAAGATACAGAATGAGATTATGAAACACTTATTCTGTTTATAAAATGCTAAAGAGAGTATTTACTGCTTGCTCAGCACCAGTAGAGCAAGCCAATTTATGGCAGAGTATGTACCATAGATTGACAGAGTATGTACATATATGTAGAATGAGGGTTTTCAACAGCTTAGCATTCATGCAAGCACTAGCACTGGAAGGAAAGCTTGAAGGTACCGCTCATACTAATTCGGCTTAGTCTAAAACATTACCATAATGCAAGGATTAATAGTCTTTTTAGAATTGACTTGACTATGTAAGAGCATCTTCATAAGATAAACAACAAAACATTTCTTTTCACAGTTTTATTTGTTTACTCCAATAGTTACTAAAGACATGCAGGTATACATTAAATAACTGATTTCAACTGAACCCCTTTTCTGGAGAAATGATGTGTTGTTTCAATGAGCTGTGAGGGGACCAACAAATTTATCCATAACTGTCTTTAGAAGCAAAGCAAACATACAAATCATCCCTGAAAGGTGTCTTTAAATTCAACTTTAAACAAGTTTATGATGAAAGGAGTAAAGTATCTCTCTTGCAGACTGTAGTGTTCATACTTTGCGTTTCAAGGTCTGTTTTTCTTGTTTGGCAGTGCTCTTTTCTGGTTGGCTAAGCAGAAATGATGTGACCTGAAGATGAAGTTCAAGCTCAGCTGGAATGAAACATAGTCTGTGGATTGAGAAAAGGCTGTAAAGTTATTGTTTTTGGTCAAAAAAAATGTTTCTTTTGGTATTCATGTTTTGAAGATGATATGGGAAGAATCAAGAATAAAGTATGTCAAGAATAATGTCAACTGCCAGAGTCAGAACAATGCCCTGAATCAAGCGCCTTTGTTTTCTCCACATGACATGTGCAACTCAGGGAAACACTCTGAAGCACAGAGTAATAATTGTTCTATTCCCAGACTGTTCAGTTTAGTGAACACACGTTTTCTTTAAGCTAACACTCCTTCAACAATCCTCTGTTTTCTGCCTCTACATGTGATGTGCACACACTCTAAGTGCTAATCACAGCAGAGCAGATTTTCAAGGCAGAAGATTAAGGCTAACTCTAGCAGCTGACTCTTCTCAGCCTAAACCTCTAGATTCGGGATCCTTCCCCTTCTCTAATGGCTCACTTTCCTCATTGAGCTGAAAATGGGATGCCAAGAGCAATCCTCCCTGGATTATTTAAACAGTCACTTCAAAGGGGAGCAGTTTTAATCCTGTATTATTGATATGGGGGGGAAAAAACAGCGAGTAAATGTCATTATAACTGGAAAGGGACTGCCCCAGACGTATTTGGACAAGCAGAAGGTGAGCAGAGCAAATGTGCTTTTAGTCGTTAAATTTATTGTGGGGGTTTAGAAAGTGGACTGCAAATTGAGCTGAAGTAATCTCTCATATCTCTAATCTCTCTAATATACAACACCACAGCTGTGCACTCATAGAGACATAATGCATCCTTACAATTATGTGCATAGTCAAGCTTCAGTGCATTGAAGACCAAATAAATATTTGATTTTTTGCAAATCTGCTGCATCGTCCCACACAACAGCATCCTACTCCAGAGCTCTATCCCCCACCTCCCATCCCAAAAAACAAAAAACCTGTGCATCCAGTCCACCCTCATAGTTTCTTGCAATGCAACATCATATGGAGGTTACAGAATAGAGTTGGAGCAGCTGCAGCCCTGGGGCTTTGCTTTTTCACAGATTACACACATGGTAGGCAAGTTGAGAATAAACATCATAACCTTTTCTTACCGAGTGTTCATAAATGTCATCCGTGTCAAAACATGAACATGTACGGATGCATAATTACATAAAAAAACATGCTTCTAATGAATCTGGCTAATGAATCTAATCAGAGGGACTGTTTGTTCTTCATTGTATTGAAGTAATCTTGTTCCCACACAAAGAGGGCATGCATTTGTTTCTGTCTTATTAAGAGAGCGCTAGTAAATTATGCAACACATGACCTACACAGAGCTCAGTGCAGATGGTTATTCTAGTCAGGCAGAGGCTGCAGGCAGGTCACTGTCGTGATGTGTTGTATATCTGGCTGGGGAAAATGCTCCTTCCCTCCAGGTTAATGACAAAAATTTAGAGAAATGATGAATGAGAACATTGGAGAGAAAGAGTGAAATTATGTAACGTTCATGCAAGCACTTGTCATTTCACACTCTGGAAGTCTGTGCCATCAGCTGTGAAGGGACAAAAAAATATTTTGACCTCAGTGGACTGACCTTTAAATGGCCTTTGTTCATCAGAATTGCACATTTTTCAGTCTTTGCTTTGCTAATTTCTATTCTCCTACTTGAAGCCAGTTGTATGTTGTGGAGCACTGAAGGTAAAGCAGTGATGTGCAGTATTTATGGTAGCTTAATTATGCTTAGTGATAGGGTGACAAAATTAAGCAATTATCATGTTTTCGATATTACA
Organism: Anableps anableps; assembly: GCA_014839685.1. NCBI lineage: Eukaryota > Metazoa > Chordata > Actinopteri > Cyprinodontiformes > Anablepidae > Anableps > Anableps anableps. Next base: position 18,805,193 of record CM026076.1, read on the forward strand.
GCAGGTCAGATTCATTTCATTATCAAGGCATCTTTCTTAACAGCAAATCACATTAAGATTCATAGATTTTCCAGGTTTTGTCTGATAGGAACATCTTTAACCAAACACACAGATTTATCATTGTGTGGGAAACAGTGAGAGGTCTAGGTTTAAAACATCAGCTTTGGAAATGTTTGGGTTGGCGGCAGGGATCCAAACAGCGGGACTGCCTCCAGAAACTCTGCAGATGTGCACATTCACACAGAGACCTCCATGTGTCTTCCCAGCTAACACTACAAATTGTCAGAGATGGAGTTGCTAGATCCTTGAACTCGGGACAACACAGCATGAGTTACACTTATTGTTTGTCACTCTAAAATGATGTGAACGTGTCTTCACAGGTGCTTGTGTGTTGGAAGGAACAGGGTGGTTGAAAGCGGAGCAAAGCAAAAACTATGTTACTTGACAACTGCGTAATACAAACTATATATTACCATATTTTGTTGTATTAATTTTAGTCATCTTTTAGGCCTCAGAGAAGAGTATACAGATATCTAGACAAAAGTGATTAAAAAAGAGCCTTCAACTAAATTATTTTGAAGGTCTGGTTTAAAGCAGAGTTGAGCAGGCCTTTTTTGAGTAGTGTTACCCTGGAGAGGACAAAGTCATCATGTAAAATATATGAACAGCTTCATTACATAATGCTGATATTTTCAGAAGCATCTCAATGGTGAAAACCTGATCACCCATAAATGTGGGAAATACTCCATAAAACAGTGTGGATTTTTCTGCTTCAGGTAATGTTTAGCAGTTATTGGATAAACGAGTGAAGAAATTCAAGTATTATAGCATGTGTGTTGATGTTTGTGTTGTTGTAATAATGCTTTAAGCTAATGTTTCTTCACCAGTGTAAAGTGTTGGATGCAGTGGTCTAAAGCATGCTTCCACTGGAGCCGAGAGCAGTGGTGATGAGTTCGCTGGAGTGATGAATAAAACCCCAATGGACCAGTCAGCGTTTGGCAGTCATCATGAGAATGAACCTGACAGCCCGATTGCTTTGTGAGGTGAGGTGGGGCTGTGTTTCAGGAGCTGGGCTCAGCCCCTTCGTTCCAGTGATAGGAACTTGCATTGCTATAGCTAACCAAGACATTTGGGACAATTTCATGCTCCCAGCTTTGTGGGATCAGTTTGGGGATGGCCTCATCCTGTTCCAACATGACTACAAACCAGTGTGCAAAGCAAGAATCATTAAAACATGAATTATCGATTTAGTGTGGAAAAACTGGACTGGTCTGCTCAAAGTTCTGAACTCTAGCGAACAGGACACGTTGGGGATGGTTTTGAACCAAGCCTTCTTGTCCAACATCAGTGTTTGATCTCACAAATGCCCCTCTGGAAGAATAGTCAGATGAGCCTTCCCAGAAGAGTTGGAGCTATTATAGCTCCAGAGGGGGTGGACTGGCATTATATTTTTATATGAATTTAAAAGTCTAAGTTTATATATGTGTGAAGGAAGATGCGCAAATGGCCAAAGTATTTCTCACATGGTCACTGTCAAAGAAAGTTGTATGTTCTAGTTCAAGGTTAAAAAACATGACTGAACAAGCAAATATATGCATAAAAATGTTATTATTGCCTTTGTTTACAGGGTAACTTATTACCTGGGTATTTTTAGCAGGCTTTTATCGAGTTGGTTCTATCGTTTTGTCTTGCCTCTTGGTTTGGCAGCCTGCCTCTGAAGGAGAGAAAGTCACTGGACCAGATTGTGAAATGGTCACGCTGACTAACAGTGGGAGTCACAGATGAACATGACTCTATTAGTCAGTGTTTTTAAACTTTTGCTGTCTGGTAAAAGACTTCTGGTCCCCAAGTCTAAGTCTAAGCAGTACAGGAACAGTGTGATACAAATGAATGGATTGAAGATAACTAGCCAGCAAAAAATTAGCTGAGGTAAACTTTAAAAAACACCTTTTGCAGGTTTTAGCCTTGAGGATGAACAGAGAAACAATCCTTATACAAGGAGCAAAAGGTAGCGCAAAGCTCAGAGGAGGAGATGGACCGAGGTACACCACAATAATGTGGGTAGATGGGACCAGACAAGGGAGCAGCTGTTTTTAAAACCCATAAACTGTGCTGCTCTCCTCTTTCTGACCCTCTTCTACTTTTTTAACCAACTCTATTGCTCTCTGAGCTTCTCCTATTTTTTTCTGTCCACAGTGAGCTCTAAACAGCCTCTGCTTAAAGAACAAAAACAAACAAAAAAAAAAAAAACAAGAAGCTTCTCCCAAAGGGTGTGAATAATTTTGAGGAGCTGGCAAGGTTGCAGCTATTTTTACCAGCTCAGAGTTAGTGAGGAGATGCTCTATTTCACAACATAAACCTATAACACTGAGAGGGTATTACACCAAGGATGTGAGAATGATTTAAATGAATGAGTGTATGTGTTAAGGGTGTCCAAAATTTACATATGGTCATCATTACAAGAAATGTCATAATAATTTGGGGCTTTTAATAAATTATTGGAATTGCTGTATGTTTGGGCTGAGCGAACAAAGTCAGTACATTTTAAAAAAGGTGTGCATGAGTTTTAGAATCAGAAAAATGCACAAGTCAGAATTTGACTTTCTTGGTTTCACACACTAGCAGTGTGCAGATGTTAAGTATATATATATATATATATATATATATATATATATATATATACTTCCCAGAAGAGAAATAAAAGATAAAAAGAGCTATATGTGTATGCACACCGTTTTTTTTCTCTAATCCAAAATAATTCATGGCGGCACAAATATATATGGAATCACCACTAATATTTGGTTAAATATCCCTCAGCAAGTTCAGAAAGCTTCTTACATAATTATCCCAGGATATTTGATCACTCTTCTTATCATGAATGGAAGCTTATTTGAATTGGTTGGTTTCCTGGCATTGATTTTACTTTTAAGAATAGTCCATACAGTTTCATCAGGGTTCAGACCATGCCTATTGTAGTTGCTTAATGTTAGTCTGCCTTTCAGATTCAAAAACCATTTTTTAAATGGGTTTAGGATCTTTTGTCAGGTCCTGAGTCCACTAATCAACCATGTGATGCAAACTGTTCCCTCAGATGAAATTAAATTAGTTAGAATTTTTAAAAAGAACCCAACAGCCAGCAAGATTAAAGCTTAACGTGAACCAAAAGATTCTGGAATACTAGTGTCAGCCGGTTCATTCTAGTGTGAAGCCAGTTCAGCACTAAACTGGACTGAGGGGCTGCCAGCAGAGAAAAAAATCTCCTGCTCCCAAAACAGCACTGTTAAGCTTGACTGAAATTTGAAGCAAAAATTGAAGTAAAATGTCTGCAGGAGATGTTTCATGGTAAGATAAGACAAAGATTGAGCGATTGAGCAAAGATGACAAGCAAAATGTTTGCAAAAGTCAAGGTGGGGCTTGAACAACCTTGGAATTGAACCAACTATCAATCATGGTGGTGGCATGATGCTGTGGGGTCAGTTGCAAAGTCCTCTCCACAGTGCGGTGTGCAGTTTTTGGGCTTTTTGTAAATCTGGTCGCTTATTTCTAGTGCAGGATCTGGCAGCAATTGCTGGCTGAGTCATTTTTGCAGCTGTTGGCAATGATGCATTGATTAAGTGATGAAGAAGGAGGACTATCTCTTCTATTTCTATGACTTCTTCAAGTTCACCTCAAATCAGCAGCTGGCCAAGGGAAATGAAATCAAACTCCCATTAAAATTGGTTCTGGAATGGAAAAAAAACATGCTGATCTAAATTACTGACTTCAGTAGGAAATGAAATACATGTGCATGCATTTTTGGACTGTTGACATTTACAAGAAAGGTAATATAGAAAGAAACCTTTATATTTTACCGCAATATCTTGGTGAATATTAAAATCTCTGAGTTCTAACTTATTCAAACTGTTTTCTCTTTTTGCTTCAAACATGCCTTTCATGGTCACTGAACATTTTATCTCTTTATCTTTGCCTTCCATAATTTTTGTTGTGGTTTAGATTTAATACCACAGACTAGATTTGAAGGTATTAAAAGGACAGAAAGGGAGTAAGTAAGTTAGGCTGAAAATAAAATAAAATAGAACATATTTTGTTGAGAAGTCCTGAGCTGCTCTATTCTTAACTCTAGATACAGTCTGGTCCTCTCTTTAAGAGCAAACATTAAAAATGTAATCATAGACAGTCACATTGCAGAAATGGGACTCTGAATGTGAGTGTATTCTCACATTCTTGTTTAGTTTTTTTTTTTTTTTCATAATTTTTTAAGTTGCTCATTTGCATTACAGATATAGACCTCCCAAAGTTCCCAGTGATTTAAAGTTACTGGCTGCTTGCTTCACTGTGAAAATTAATGGATCTCTTGTGAAGCAGGATTCTTGTTCCCATTAGCTGGCTCACTAACTGCATCATTTGTGATTCAACCAGGTATTGATAATGATAGAACGGGTGTGTTGTGGGGGGTTGGGGTGGGTGAGGTGGGGGTAAAGATGGACTCAGTTGCTGCAATGCAGATCTCACAGGGTGATGCAGCTTCACTCTGCCTGAAGTGAAGATAACAAGTCTCTAACTGTTCCCTGTGGAGACAACACCTGGAATGGTTCCTTCTATTAATCAGTCAGTGGACCAGTCATCCCAGCACTCATTTCTTCATAATTTCTCAATGTAAGTTTCTATGTTCATGTTTCTCCACCACTTTGCTGTGTAAGAGTGTGTGTCAAACTGGGTCAAATCCCTGTATTGCCTCAAAGGTATTGAGGAGATCCAGGATTGGAGCTGGATTCAAAACCTTAGTTAAACATCTCTGTTTAACAGGACACTCACACACACACACACACACACACACACACACACACACACACACACACACACACACACACACACACACACACACACACACACACACATCGTTCCAGTTATATTCAAGCCAGACTGTGAGAGTTTTCCCTGGGTACTCCTCCTTCCTTTCACAATCCAAAAACATGCATGTAATCTCAACGGGTGACTTTAAGGTGAAGATGGAAGCTAGTGCATGCTTGGTTTTGTGTTAGCCTAGTGATGGACTGGTACTGAAATTATCTTTTAGCCAATGACAAGTGAGACACCTGCAACAATGAAGAGGATGAAGCTGACATGAAAAATAAATAAGTTGAAGAATGTTCTGCTTGTTAATTTTTTGGACAAGATTTTTTTTTTTGTTGTTGATTTTAACTTCCCTTAGTGAGCAGTATTTAGGTCCTTATTTGCCATCAGACCCGTCAAATCTTTTCAATATTTGCTTGATCTCTTTCTCCTCCTCTCTCAATGGATTATGGGTCATTTCTTGTCAGCACTATCTTTTAAACATTAGATGCTTACTAAGACTTAGCTTCAGTTACCTTTTTTGTGGACATTATAATCTCTTGAAAATCCTCTTGAACATGTTTTTTCATAACATAATGTATTTTATTATGATTTATGGGACAGACCAAGAAAAAGTTGTGCATAGTTAAGAAGTGGATGGTTGACTTTCAACAAAAAAGAAAAAAGAAAACATGTTCTGTGGATTTGTGTTCAGGCAATAGTTTGCAGAACTATCCTTTTCTGCGATAACGGGTGCAAGTCATTTGTGACATGTCTCTATCAGCTTCGCAAAGCTAGAAACATATTCATGCGGTCACCGTAGCTCCTGGAAGCTGAACCTCTGCAGTCTTGAGTCTTTTGTAGCCTATATCAGCGTTTCTTTCAGGTTTTCTTTAGCTACATCCATCTTCCAATCAACTCTGACCAATATTCCTGTCTTACTGAAGAAAAGCATCCTCACAGCATAATGCTACCACCACCATGTTTAACCACTGAGATGGTGTGTTAAAGGACATATGCAGTGTTGGTTCTCTCCCACACATTGTATTTTGTATGTTGGCTAAAACACTCATTTTGGTCTTATTTCACCCAAGATCCTGCTGCCACGTCTGCTGTGTCCCCTTGATAGCTTGTACCAAAATGTTTTATAGCTTTCATTCAAAAATGCCCTTTTTCTTGTCACTCTTCAGTAAAAGCCAGATTTGTGGAGTGCACAACTAACTGAGGGTGATGGTGGTGATGGAGGTAGGAGTTTGCCCTGCAACCAGTGGGTTCCCAGTTTGAGTCCCTGCCCCATCCATCTCTGTCATTGTGTCCTTGGGCAAGACACTTCACCTCCCTTACCCACTGGTGGTGGTCAGAAGAGCCAAAGGTGCAATATAGCAGCCTGCGCCCATGTTTTGGTGATTTTGCATTTGTGTCATACTATTTCCATTCCCAGATGATAGACTGAAGAGTGCTCCATGGGATGTTCCAAGCCTACAATATTGCTGTAAACGTACTCTGCTTTAATCTTCTTCACAACTTCATTCCTGACCAGTCTGTTGTGTTAACTGGTCTATATCAGGGGTGTCCAAGATGCAGCCTGGGGGCCTTGGAACAATTTTAACCCCAACTGCTGTTTAAGAATGGTACAATTTTTACCCTCCAACATATGGAGCTGATGCAGATGAACACTTATATATGTTTTTAGGATTAGATCTTATTAAATGTAAAATATTTGGTACAACACAAAGTATTTGTTCTTTTATTAGCCATGTTTTATGTTTTGATTTTAACATGATTGAAGTCAGTGGACAAACATCCAGCAACTTTTTACTCAACAGACTTGGGCACCCAGTCATTAAACATTTCTAAAGACAGCAAGGATTTTAGAAGAAAGTTTTTGTTTTGTTGCTGAGATGTGACTAAAAACATTTTCAAAACCAACAAAATAGAAAACATTCAACCAAAAATGTCAGAAACCTGTTCACCTTTCTTTCATTAAAGAAAACATCTGAGACTGTTTTAAGGACCTACAGTGAATTGTTCTTTTCTTCTTTGTTTCATTAAAATGTTGCATGTTTAAATCACAAAAATGAAAGATTTACAATAACATCATTTTTAATTGGAAAAATATGGCCCCTGAATGGTTTCAGCTAGGTCATTTTGGCCCACAGTGCAAAACATTTGGACACCACTGATCTACATGATGCTGCTTGATCACTAATATTCTCCAACAAAGCATTAAAACTCTATCCAGATTAAATTTTTCGGCTGAAATATGAGAACTTTTATTTAAAACTGTTTTAAGGGTTTTAATTGACATATTGTCACTGTTCATACAGTCCACTAGAAATGGATCAACTGAAATAAAAATGATCTTATCAATTTCTAAACATGGATCACTGATTCTTAAAAGAATATCAAGCAACAGCAGAACTATATTAGTGTTACTGAGGAAGTATGTTATTGCCAATTGTTTAACAATGTGGTTGTTTATTGCAGCTGCATATTTTAATATGCAATGTGTATTTGAGGTGATGTGTTTTCTCTGACAATGTTTAGGATGGCAGACACAGCATCAGTGTCATACAATACCAGTAGTAACTGTCGGCACCAAAGATTATGCCTATGAAATAATCTGACAGTGGGATGATGTATCGACAGCTCTGTCAACATGTGTTTCCAATAAATGGCCTGAACAAATGATGAAAAGCGGTGTGTGTGTAGCAGGGGTAAGTCAGCAGAAATGTAACACACACCCAAACACACTCTCTTTCTCTCTCTCTCTCTCTCTCTCTCTCTCTCTCTCTCTCTCACACACACACACACACACACACACACACACACACACACACACACACACACACACACACACAGCATCTCAACTCTTCATCCACCCTAAACAAGAATGACACGAAAATATAGTCAAGTGTTTTTGCTGCTGGAGCCTGAAATTGCTTTTCCTTCCTGCTGTTGATTGCACTTCAGACTCAATGAATCAAGAGCTGAGCACCACATCGTATTCTGTGTATGTATTCTTAAATTCAGTTGTAATAATATGAGGTATACTCACAGTTAGTGAGTATACCTCATATTATTACTAGTTATATATATATATATATATATATATATATATATATATATATATATATATATATATATATATATATATATATATATATATATACACTAGTTATTGTATATATATACTAGTGTATATATATAGTATATATATATACACTAGTTATTGTATATATAACTAGTGTGAGTATACCTCATATTATTACAACTGAATTTAAGAATACATACACAGAATACGATGTGGTGCTCAACTCACACTAGTTATATATATATATATATATATATATATATATATATATATATATATATATATATATATAACTAGTGTGAGTATACCTCATATTATTACATATATATTACATATATATATTACATATTACATATTACATACATATATATTACATATATATATATATATATATATAATATATATATATATATATATATATATATATATATATATATATATATATATATATATATGTATATATAATATATATATAAAATTCCCTTCTCACCCTCCACGGGTGGTCTTTCTCAACCTCTGAGCTCGGGTCCTCTACCAGAGGCCTGGGAGCTTGAGGGTTCTGCGTAGTATCTTGGCTGTGCCGAGAACTGCGCATTTCTGGACTGAGATGTCTGACGTTGTTCCTGGGATCTGTTTTAGCCACTGCTCCAGCTTGGGGGTGACTGCCCCGAGGGCCCCGATGACCACAGGCACCACTGTGGTCTTCACCTTCCAGGCCTTCTCCAGTTCCTCTCTGAGGCCCTGGTATTTCTCCAGTTTCTCGTGTTCCTTTTTCCTGATGTTGCAATCGCTTGGTATTGCTACATCCACCACAACAGCTTTCCTCTGTTGTTTATCCACCACCACGATGTCCGGTTGGTTCGCCATTACCATTTTGTCTGTCTGGATCTGGAAGTCCCACAGGATCTTAGCTCGGTCATTCTCCACCACCTTTGGGGGTGTTCCCCACTTTGATCTCGGGGCTTCCAGTCCATATCCTGCACAGATGTTTCTGTACACTATGCCCGCCACTTGGTTATGACGTTCCATGTACGCTTTCCCTGCCAGCATCTTGCACCCTGCTGTTATGTGTTGGACTGTCTCAGGGGCCTCCTTGCACAATCTACACCTTGGATCTTGTCTGGTGTGGTAGATCTGAGCCTCTATTGCTCTGGTGTTTAGGGCCTGTTCCTGTGCAGCCAGGATGAGTGCCTCTGTGCTGTCCTTGAGTCCAGCTTTTTCCAGCCATTGGTAGGATTTCCTGATATCAGCCACTTCAGTTATTTGTCGGTGGTACATCCCATGTAGGGGCTTATCCTCCCATGATGGTTCCTCCAGCACCTCATCCTCTGGTCCCCATTGTTTGAGACATTCGCTGAGCACATCGTCGGTTGAGGCTTTGACCTTGATGTATTGATGGATCTTGGATGTTTCATCCTGGACAGTGGCTCTCACACTCGCTAGTCCTCTGCCTCCGTCCTTACGGCTCGCGTATAGTCTCAGGATGCTGGATTTAGGGTGGAACCCTCCATGCATGGTTAGTAGTTTCCGAGTTTTAACATCCATGGTCTTTATCTCTTCCTTTGGCCAGCTTATTATTCCTGCAGGGTATCTGATTACTGGCAAGGCATAGCTGTTTATCGCACGGATCTTGTTCTTGCCATTGAGCTGGCTTCTCAGGACTTGCCTTACTCGTTGGAGGTATTTGGCTGTGGCTCCTTTCCTTGTGACCTCATCGAGGCTGCCATTTGCTTGTGGTATTCCCAGGTACTTGTAACTGTCCTCAGTGTCTGCTATTGTTCCCTCTGGGAGTGAGACCCCTTCTGTGTGGATGATCTTCCCTCTCTGTGTAACCATCCGACCACACTTCTCTAGTCCGAATGACATCCCAATGTCAGTGCTGTAGATCCTGGTGGTGTGGATCAGTGAGTCGATGTCTCGTTTGCTCTTAGCGTACAGCTTGATGTCATCCATGTAGAGGAGGTGACTGATGGTGGCTCCGTTCTTGAGTCGGTATAAGTAGCCAGTCTTGTTGATGACTTGGCTGAGGGGGTTCAGACCTATGCAGAACAGCAGTGGGGACAGAACGTCTCCTTGGTATATGCCACATTTGATGGACACTTGTGCAATTGGCTTGTAGTTGGCTTCAAGAGTGGTTTTCCACATCCCCATCGAAGCTGCAATGAAGGCTCTTAGAGTCCTGTTGATGTACATCTCTAAGCATTCAATGATCCAAGTGTGTGGCATTGAGTCATAGGCTTTCTTGTAATCAATCCAAGCCGTGCACAGGTTGGTGTGTCGGGTTTTGCAGTCTCGGGCGACTGTTTGGTCTACCAGGAGTTGGTGTTTGGGTCCTCTGGTATTTATGCCGATGCCCTTCTGTGCTGTACTCATGTATTTATCCATGTGCCCACCTATCTTAGCTGCTATGATGCCTGACATGAGCTTCCATGTTGTAGAGAGACAGGTTATTGGCCGATAGTTGGATGGGACCGAACCCTTTGAGGGATCCTTCTGGATCAGGATTGTGCGCCCTTCAGTTAACCATTCAGGGTGAGTCCCACTTTGTAGCAGCTGGTTTATTTGAGCTGCCAGTCGCTCATGGAGGGCAGTGAGTTTCTTTAGCCAGTAGGCATGGATCATGTCAGGACCTGGTGCTGTCCAGTTTTTCATACCTGAGACTCTTTCTTGGACATCTGCCACTGTGATAGTTACTGGGGCTTGCTCAGGGAGGTTGCTGTGGTCATCTCGTAGAGAGATTAGCCACTGTGCATTGCTGTTGTGGGTCGCCTCCCTTTCCCATATGCCTTTCCAGTACTGTTGGGTCTCCAGCCTTGGTGGATCTGCTCTGTTATTACCCTGCCATTGAGAGTACACTTTAGCTGGTTGGGTGGAGAAGAGCCGGTTAATCCTCCTGGCTTCATTTTCTCTCGTGTACCTCTTTAGGCGACTGGCCAAGGCTTGGAGCCTTTGTTTGGCAGTTTCGAGCGCTTCAGGTATGGGCATCTGGCTGTACCGCTTGGGTACCGGTCTTTTGATTGCACCTCTTTGGAGCTCTGACAATTGGCTCACTTCCCTCCTTGTTACCTTGATTTTAGCCTCTAACCGTCTTTTCCATGGTGGGTATTGAATCTCATGGTTGCTCCTATAGCCGAGCATCTCAAGGATCACTGATGCTGAGTTGTACACCAGCTCATTGGTTTCCGTTATGGTGTTGGTAGGGATCATTCTCAATGCTGCATTCACATCTTCAATGAGACTTTCTGATGGTACTTCACTCAGCCGTTGTAATTGGCATCGGGATTGCCTGGTGTTCATTCGGGCCACGATCCTACCTCTCAGGTCAGTTGCTGCGTCGTTCAGCTTTGATGGTTCGTTCATTATTGGGGCTGCATACCCAATCTCCGGGTGGGGAGTTGAAGCTAACTCCCCTCTGACCTGGCGTCCTGGCTCCCCCTTGCCGTAGCATTTGTGTTGTACCTCGTCTATCTCAAGTTGTGACAGCATTTGCCATTTGCGGATGTTGGAACACTGAGCTACTAGTTGTTTGGCAGTTAGTGTTGAATGGGGATGTCGACGTAACCATTCCTCCCGCATTCTTTGCATGTAATCCCTCTGACTAGGGTTACTTGAGTAGTAGCATTCCAACAGATCCAAGTTTTCACCTCTCGCCCAATTCCGTCTTGTTATATATATATATATATATATATATATATATATATATATATATATATATATATATATATATATATATATATATATATGAATGAATTAGACAATGCCCAATGAATTAGACATGGTCTAATATATATATATATATATATATATATATATATATATATATATATATATATATATATATATATATATATATATATATATATATATATATATATATTAGACCATGTCTAATTCATTGTGTCTCTAAAATCACTTATGGAAAGATCTCTGCTTCTAGGAGCTTCCTGTAAATGTCCCTCTGTATGCAAAGTCTTGCAAAAGTGTTGAAAATACCTTGAAGTTTTTTACATCACACAGTTTAAAATATTTTACAGGAATTTTAATTGACAGAGCAAAGGTGAGAGGGAAAATGATAAAAGGTTTTCTGTATTTTGTTTGTTTGTTTTGTTTTATTTTGTAAGAGTCCACAGAAGGTTGTGTGCCTTTAAACTGACATCCTTTGGGTCAATTCATTATACTGCCACCTTCCACTCCCATTACAGCAACAAGTCTGTCATTGGGTTTGTCTATTCTACCTTCTTATATGTACAGACTAAAATTCTTGCCCATTCTTCTTTGCAAAAAAAACAAAACAAAAAAACTTCAGTAACAAGATTCAAGTCTTTTGTAACCTTTAACAGATTTTTCTCCAGAATTATCCTGCCTTTACATCCATCCATCTTCTCCAGAGCTTTAACTAGTCTCCGCATCCTTGCTAAAGAAAAAGATCAATACACCATGAGACCATCCCCACCATGGTCTCCCCATATTCAGGTTTTAGTTTTTCTCTACACAGCGTTTTGCATGTAGGCCAAACTGTTCCAACTGATCTCATCCGACCACAGCACCTTGTTGCAGATGCTTACTGTGTTCCTGACGTGGCTTGTGGCAAACTTAAACCCAGACTTTTAATGGCTTTCTTCTTGCCACTCTTTCACAAAGGCCAGATGTGTGCAGTGCAAAACTAAAATTTGTCCTGTCAATAGATTCACTTACCTGAGCTGGCTGCTTCTGTTAATAATGCTCCCCTTCCCTGGATCTGTGGTCTCCTTTAACCATGTGTAGGATTACCCCTGGCAACAATTTTTTCTTTTTTTTTTTTTCTTTCTTCTTTTCTTGTTTAGGAAAGCAATGATCACATTCAGCAGTGGAAGTCGGCCTTTGGGGCTGGCAGGAGTTCAAACTCACATTTGTTCATTCTCCAAGTCATCAGGTTGGTTGCTGCCTGACAGAAAGGATTGGGCAGCTTTGCTGGTTCAAGGTTGGAGTCCCACTCTCTATACCAGGCATCAGCCTCATTCGATTGCTGTCGCAGCTTTTGTCTTTGTCTTACAGGACAGGACCAGAATGGCTCTATATTCTGGTAAAACATGAGGGAGCATTTTTCAACCCTCACTGCATCAAACATATGCCTCCCAGATGTCATCTGAGGAGAAGCCAGTGAAAAACTCATAAAAATGTGTAATTGTTTAGAGTTACACACCATTTAAAAAAATTCTTGCAATCAATATGAAAAACTTTTTTATAAAGTAACATGATAACATTTAATATGTATCCCATTATTGGAAATATGATAATGACCATGATCAAAAAAATACATTCTTCTAGAAAACTGTTTCTGACATCTAGTGGTGAAAAGTACACAGTGCAGTTTATTTCACCTGGAAGTAAAAGCCACTATGGGGCGCCGCTTGACAAAAAACAAAACTCTTGTAGCTGCAGTCTCAGAGTCCAAAGAGCAGAGCAGTTTATTGCCCTGAGGGTGAACACACACCTTCACACACAGATTACCAAATACTCACGGTGAACACGTAGCCCCCACATGCAGTTCCACTTCTGAACAAATTATCTTTGTCCAGTTTCAAACACTTATAATTGCTTAGAGCTATTATTAACACTGTCAATGAGATCACAGACTGAATATTTATTATCGTTTCAGTCACTGCTTTTATAAATGCTCTTTACATTTAGGATAAAAGGACACACCACAAATTTAATCCCTGCAATTCAATGAGGAAAGAAAAGGTTTCTGTCATGTCTTAGAGCTGTAGAGCTGCTTTCACTGATTTTACAAATCACCAGTGAAACTGAACCTGCTGCAATGTATTTACTGTCAAAGACTGAGGTCAGAAGCTGTAACACATGAGTGTCTGTCACAGCGTGGGTGGTTAAAAATGAGGTGAACAACAGGTCAGGTGACTTACAACTATAGGCAACAATCAGAGGCGTGTCAATGTCCTACTTAATGGCTGCAACTCGGATAACTTCCTCCACTCCTACTGCGTGAAAATGGAACCAAAGACCATCTTTGTATAAACATATTTTGATCAGGCTTCTATTGTGTTGGTTTGGGAGCTTAAACTGCAGGCTTCATATGACAATTAGAAAAGCCAGTTGTTGTTTTATTCCTCTCCAGCAAAGGAATCAAGTTCATAGGCAGGTCTTCATCTACCTCTCTGAGTTTGACAGGCATCTTTCTATGGAAACCATGACAGACAGGTTGATGGTGAGCCGGATGGGTGGTATGGAGGAAGCTGATAGGGAGCTGATTGATGTGTGATTGTTGACTGTGTGACACCAGAGTTGTGTGGCTGTTCTGGCATCAAACCGGTCCGGGAGGAGGCCGAGGAGCAACTGTATCTATTTGTTTTGAGGAAAGAAAAGTGCAGTGTGACACACTTGTCTCTGTGAGTTCAACAAACAAGCAGTTCTAAAGTGGTGACATCCACAGCATCCCTTATTATCCTGCTGATTATGTTATCTGAACAGGAGCTAGGCAATAATGTTACAGATTATGAGTGCTGCCAGTGTTTTTTGGTTTTTTTTTGTTTGTTTTTTGTTTTTTTTTATTAACTCCAAAGAATAAATAGACTCAGCTTTTGTTTTTTCTCTTGTTTTTGGATGTGGGACCACAGTGAATGATGAACAGTGAAGGCTCTGTGTCTGGCTTGCCCCCAGCAGCATCAACTGTACTGGGCTTTACTGAGGATACAGATCCTCCACACTCTCCTTGACTGTCAAACTATAACGAACATTATCTTTGTATGAAATAATGGGGGCAGTAGAGTCAGGGTGTGTTTGCATGAGGAGAGTTCATGAAAATGTGGATAAGGAACCTTAAAGCGGTAGTTAGGGCTGTTTAAGTAAGGTTGTGTTAAAAGAATACAAGCAGTTACCTGCTTTCATTTAGTATAAATCCAGATTATTTGACTTGGGCTAATGCTTCCATCATACTATTCTATATCTGCCGTTCATTTCATTGTGGAACACATGACAGGAATGGTATACCACAGGATGCCTTAACAATACATTTTCCGGTGTGGCATATACATTTTAATCACCAGCTTATCCAGGGACATTTTCTTTGGAAATGTTGAAAGGTTCTCCTGTGTAAGCACCACAGCTCTCAAATATAATATGTTAGCCACTGTTCAATTTTCTGATCTTCCACATTATAATATGTTTATTCTGGAATTATGACCACATTTTCCACACCACAGTCTGGGTCTTGATTGACTTGCTACTGGGATTTGACAATGGCTGATCCAAGGGCTTATAAAGTAGCTCATAAAATAGCATTTATGTAACAGCTATGTTTAAGTCTGGTTTGGACTGGGTGTTTGCTCCAGCCTCTGGACCCAAAGAGAGTTATCTACTGCAGGTAAGATATTAATAAATATTTTTGCAGTTTTTTAATCTTTAAAGTTTGTCTTTAAATAATAGCTGGTTGTATAAAGGCTTTGCTTTCTGTCTGGCACAAACACTAAAGTGCAGCTCATCATGTCTAAAGGAGAACTTCAAATGACAAAAAGGGAGAAGATATGGAGCACAGATAATAGCCTGCAGGAACAAAAGAGAAGAACAAGTCAAATGGGAATGATCAACCACTCTGATATGATTCCTACACCTCAGTACACTTTCTGCTCTGAAGGTTACCTTGATATATGATTGATGTCTGCCAGCTAAAATCTATTTTTTACTCATGTCTGTCACTGAAAGCCCTTTCACCTCTCTTTCTGAAAAATGATGTTTGTCAAGCTTTCACTGTTTGGTCGCTCAGGGAAGAACAATACTTGTAATGAAACCATTGTCTCTGAAATGCAAATTGTTTCCAGGAGCAGAATCTATGTTTTTACCTCAGATTAAGTTACCTGACAGGTTATTGCTGTGAGAAAGAATGTTTTACAGAGAACACAGATGAATGAAGACATCCAGTGTGTCTGAACAGCTCAACTTCAGGTTCACTGTCTCACTTCTTTACATCTGTAGCATATTAATGAGCGTGGTTTTATATTTACATTATTCAAATGCTTATCATTTGATTTTCTTTAATCCAGTCTACTGAACTAACCTGAAGAGTGACTGAAGAGTTCTATTTTGGGCAGTGTTTTTTTTTTTTATTTGACCTAGTTTTCTGCTTTCCTATCAGACCACAAGTCTTAAAATCTAAACCAAAAATCTTTTGTTGAATTTTTTTCCCCCAGTTCATCAAATAAATGTTGAAAGGTTGAAGTTGGGACCTTAATGGAACTGTCTTGAAAACCGAAGACTAAACAGTATTACTTTAAAAAGTGACATAATGCAAAGTTTACTAAGAGCACAGAGTGGCTCTCAGGACTAAGAGTTTTGAGAAATTTTCAATCTGAATGTGCAACACAATAGAAAGGACAGGTTTCTAAATATTTTTAGATTATTCTTTCTTATATTTATTCAAATTCAAATCCAAAAATACTTAATTTATCCCAAAGGGAAATGTTGTTGTCTCATTTAATAACTCATTTATTTAAGGAGTTATTATAGATCGTGATGGCTGTGGACAGGAAAGATTTCCTGTAGTGGTCCGTTTTACAACCAGTCTGTAGAAGGCTCTGACTGAAGAGACTCTGTTTTCCAATGACATTCTTGTGAAGAGGATGGTCAGGGTTGTCCATAATTTTCTTAATTTTGTGCAAAATCCTTCTTTGCATAATCATCTCCAGAGGTTCCACAGTCATCCCCAGAACAGAATCAGCCTTCTTTATCAGGTTATTGAGCCTTTTTAGGTCCCTGGCTCTGATGCTGTTGCCCCAGCAGATGATGGCAGAGGAGATGACACTCTCAAAAACAGACTTATAGAAGATCTACAACATCTTG
Organism: Anableps anableps; assembly: GCA_014839685.1. Taxonomy (NCBI): domain Eukaryota; kingdom Metazoa; phylum Chordata; class Actinopteri; order Cyprinodontiformes; family Anablepidae; genus Anableps; species Anableps anableps. The sequence goes on from CM026076.1 coordinate 18,821,952, forward strand.
CTGTAAACTCTGAAGGATCTTAGCTTCCTCAAGATGTATAGTCTGATCTGTCCCTTTTAGTAGACGGCTTCACTGTTGAGTCTCCAGTCCAGTCTGTTGTCTAGATGAACACCGAGGTATTTATGTTCCTCAACCACCTCCACTTCTTCTCCCATGATGGAAATAGGGTTTGATCTGACCCTGTTTCTCCTGAAATCTACAATCATCTCCTTTGTTTTGTTCACATTCAAGATGAGATGATTGTTTCCACACCAGGCCACAAAGCGGTCCACCAGCTCTCTGCACTCACCTTCTTGTCCATCTGTGATATACCCGACAACTACAGAGTCATCTGAGTGTTTCTGTAGAAGTCAGGAGTCTGACTTGTGCTGGAAGTCTGAAGTGTACAGAGTGAAAAGAAATAGAGAGTATAGTCCCCCTGGTGCTCCTGTGCTGTTGACCACCTGGCTAGACACACAGTCCTTCAGTCTCACAAACTGTGGTTTGTTTGTCAGGTAGTCATGGATCCAGGCGATTGTTGAAGCCTCCACCTGTGTCTTCTGGAGTTTCAGATGAAGCAGATCAGGCTGAATTGTGTTAAATGCACTGGAGAAATAAAAGAACATGATCCTCAAAGTGCTGCCTGCTTTGTCCAGGTGACAGTGAGTTTGTTGAAGCAGGTGTATATTATGTTGTGTTATTATTATTAGGTGTATATTATGTTGTGTTATGCAGCGAATATGTCAGGTTTTAAATTGGCAGTACATTTTTTCTTCAAGATTAGCATTTTTAATTGGATAGATGCTGATAAAAATAACTTGACGGTTTGTCTTCTGTGTTACCTGACTGAGTGAGGGGAATTCCTGAAGGAGCCCAGCATTCTCTATTATGGCAACTGTTTTGCATGTATAATATGTTTTGTATCTGCATTGGATTCGCAATGCAGATTGCACTGAACATGTGGAGCCGCAAACACGGCCATCAATTCTACCAGATGGAACCAAGTATTAGGTCAGGTCATAGTTGTACTCTCTTCAGCCACAAACACACCAGCTTCTGGAGTGAGTCAAAAATTCCTTAATTTGTTTATCATTGTTTTAATTAACAGAAGTATCTGGGTTATGACATATAGAGGCATTACTCCAAAGTTCAAGAGCTGCATCTGACCGGAGGAATTATGTTGAAATGTTATCAAGAATTGATGCTGCAGATTGTATGAGATGGTGCATCCGTTTAACTGATTCATTTGGAGATAAAAAGCATTGACTGAAGTGAAAAATGTATCAGATTATAAAATTATTCCATGTAGTCTGTACAAATATGCAGCAGTTACTTGGTACTTATCAAAACAACATGTAAAGTTGTGTGGATAATATCCTGTTAAATTCTCTTTATAAATGAATAAATTCCCTTTGGTTTCTATCATGAGCTGCTGTTGGGCTGTGTTTTGCTACACAATACAGATAGATCACATTTATAAAGGTTTTTCATTTGTCTCTTTTTCAGCAGACTCCAACCCCCAGGATTCTTCCTCTTACGGGGAGTTTTTCCTCTTCACTGTCGCTACATGCATGCTCAGTATGAGGGATTACTGTTAAGTCAATGACACAATGCAAGTGATTGTCTACTGTTGCTACGTGCTCATCCAGGAGTGAATGCCGTAACTCAATGACTCGATGCAATCAGCTGTGTTTTCTTCGATAGAAAACTTTTTAAACTAATTTGAACAATGAACTGAACTTAATGCATTGTTTGATAACTAGGGTCAGTTGGAATGTACGTATGATTGGAGTGAAATGCCTTTTTTTGTAAATGCCTTGAGATGACATGTGAATTAGTGCTATATAAATAAACTGAATTAAATATTACATTTTTCTGGCATTTCACATATTCACTTAAATTTTCTTTAGACTGAAGAAGTTGCACTAAATCTCTTCTGCTATAGTTTCACCTGTGCAATAATAAGACAGTTATATCCTCAACCATGAAGCAGATGCTTTTTATTTACATTGGAAATTTTAAGCAAGTTACATAAGCAAAGCAAAATAAGCTTCTCCCCTGTAGATTCTGACAAACCAAGACAGCATTATGTAAATAACTGACCAGCCATGAGAGTTTGCTAATCACATGTCAAGCTGGAGCCCTGCAGGGAGTTGGCACTCGTGGAAATGGCCTTGTGTGCATGACGTGTCCTTCCTATTTCTGGGTGTTTTGTCATTCTGCTGGGTGAACAAAACACCCAAGGTATTATGTTAAAGCTGGGTGCTAAGTTCCCTCTCAGGACCATGAGGAAAGGTTGTATGAATGATGGAATAGTCTGGGGCTTTTACCCACTGACTGTGACATTTCTGACAGGAAAGTTCAAAAGGATTTTAATTGATAGTAACAACAGAAGCTTCTCCATGAAAGCTGCATAAAGCTGATGTAAAATTTTCCCTTTTAATGCTGTCAGAGGATCATCAACTGCATGTGTGGGTTTTGTTAACGCCGTTGTGCTGGCTTGAAACCAGTTTGGGGACATGAAGTGCCCAGTATAATTTTCTGCACCAGTTTGTGCCATGCTGGTAACTTGGGCCCTAGTCCAGCTAGAATACTGACACCTTTCTGCTTTTTTGTTTGAGGTACTTGATCATATTTAGAGGCTGAAACAGATAGTGATGCCTCCTTTTAAACAAAAATGAAACTGGGCTCTATCTTAATGCTTTCAAAGGAAAAAGACTAATTTAATCTTATTTTTTTTGCAAGACAAAGACTGGAAGTGCACACAGGCAAAAATGAGCAGAGGAGGAGGTTTAAGTATAAATGTTTATTTAAATTTGTTGTGCAGGAAATGTGAAGGAAAGCACTGCCCCGTTATTCTTTGTGTTAGTTCAGAAAATTTGTTTTTTTGTGTGCACACAGTGTAACATGCAAACAGATTAAAAACAGAGAGTGAAGAAGAAATCTCAATAACCCCTTAGTAAGATATTAGGAATATAGTGAGAAATTCATAAAATGCTGTTTATTGTTCTTCTATTAGTAGATCAGAAGTATTTTTGCATGCTTTCAACTAAATCGCTTCTATTTATCACATTTTGTGCAACACAGAAAATCAGACGTGTTTAATAACATTTTAACATCAATTCTAACAAAACATACAATGTACAAAACTACAAAATAATTGTGCTTTTGTTTTTAAAACCCTTTTTCTCTGGTTTTATAATAAAACAGGATCACAAAGCACATTTAAACCTGAACCTTTTCAATCTCTATTTTAATACAAGCTATCCTTGTTCTTTAACAAACAGTGCTTGGACATAATTCACGCAGTGAGAAATGGTGAAAAAAGGGTCATTACATTTTGCATTTAGTTTAATAAGTATGCATCTAACAGATTCAAGGACACATTCTGCACACAGAGATCAGCAGCCTGGACAAACAATGCACTGCAGGCAAACATTTTCAGAAGGAAAAGCTTAAATTCTTATGTTATAGCCCTTACAGCCTATGTTGTAGCCTTGATTCTGTATCCACCATCCTTTTATGATGTTGAAGACTGTTGCACTGCCCAGTAAAAGAACATCTTTGCAGCCAGTGTTGCCTTCTGACACAGGTTGGGAAATAGACTTCTGTGTATTCATCACATCTGCAAATGAGACAAACAGAAAAATATTCCTGGTGTCAGTGGGGTCTCTTCAAATTATGCAGCAGTTGGCATCAGACCTGTCTACTATCTCGCAGAAGCATTCAGAACAAGCACAGACAAATAAAACAAAGCCACATCAGTGTGTTCACTTTTAGTTTTGTGCTCTAGAATAAGGTCACAAAGTCTCTGAATATTTGAGTTTCTCTCCTGTTATGACTCTGATCAATGCTGAAGTACTCAGATCTTCAAGAGACGTGTTTTGCAAAACACGGCATCATCCTAAGTTTTATTTATTTTTTATTCAATAGAGGAAAATGCCAAAAGACAAACAAGAGAATGAAAACTATCCAAAGCAACAAACTGTAAAATTAAAGGCAACATGATGTTTCTGTGCCCGCCCTTAAACTTTTAATAATGAGCCAAATCTTAACAAAATCTTACATGTAAAATGTTTTCTACTAATTATATATATGGTTGCACGCATTTATGACTTAAAAGGCCAGGACTTAAAATACATAAATATATTTAATCGCAGCAGTATTTGACACTGATCGAAATCCTAAGAAGACTTGTGGGGTTAGCTTAGGAGGGAATGCAAGAGAGCAGACATTAAGCAGGGATTGTGCAAAGAGGACTGGTCAAAGATGTGTGCTCCAACCTTGTAAATGTTATAAGAGATCAGTAAGCGTTGTCCTGCTGGTAAAAAGATGGTTGTACAACATATTAACAGCAGGGGATTTAAATAAACGAGGAGAACACTGTACATGACCACCTATTTTATCCATGCCTTCTTCAGGTCAATCCTTCATACATAACACAAGGATGAACTGATAAAATCTTTGTCTGCTGCAAGCATATTTGTAGGGAAGTCGTGTGTACTTGTTTGTACATTTCCATTTTAGAATAATAAAAACTCCAGACTGTAAGCCTGAGGGGATGAGAAAGTAATTGGAAACTTAAGAGCGGAGCAAAGCGTAAATATCTTGGGAGATCTCCGGCTCTCTGGTGAGCTCTACTTGTCATAAGACGAATGCCTAATTATTGTTGCGCTCTGACTGAAGAAGACGCAGCACAAGCTGAGTGAGAGGGAAAACAAAACTGGGGAGACTGAATGGTATAATGACCATATCTGTGTCACGATACATAACATATTAATCTTTCCATTGGGCAACAGAGATGAGGTAAATTATCTGAATCATAACTTCAACTAAATTTAATCTGCTTCTAGAAATGAAACTGTAGTGTTTATTATCTTTTATTAGTTAGGGTGTTAGGCTGTAAGGTTGTCCTTATTGACAAGGTGCTCATTTGAATCAGATATCAGCAGCTGTTTATATGAGAAAATCTTAGAACCTTTACAGAAGCCATAACCAGCTGCCACATCAACAAGCTGTGGATGTTGAAGTTAACATGAAGCAGAGTGCAAGAAATATTTCAGTCTCAGTGTTTGCTGTGATCATCAGCTCTTAATTCCTCAGTCCATATTTTAAGTGCTTGCCTGGCAGAGCGCCCTGTGTAGGAGATGGGCTAGTAAGACAACAAAACTATGAACCTTTTGGTGCTTTGCTGTTTGTCGCTCTCCGTGCTGCGATCTGATGCTGGGTGTGCCTGAGTGGTGTGCTCAGGCTCGGTTCAGTCAGTGGTTTTCCTTTAGGTTCACAGTATAAACAGCGTCCTGCAAACACAGCTGCAACATGCAGTGTTGCACTGGGGGGGGGGACAAAAAGGTAAAAACTTCCTCTTGCTTATATTTTACATCAGTGTCCATTACGTTTCTAATGCACAAGAAAATTGGTACTTAAAGTGCATTAAAATTAGAATAATACTGTCAAATTTCCAAAATGGTTTCCATCAGAACTTATTTCCATGTCAACCAAGCGTTCCTAGATGCAATAGAACATTAAATGTTTTTTCTTTAGAGTTTACAATAGTGAAACATTTTATAATAACAGGGGCAAAACATGAATGTAGGTTTAAAAATGAACCCTTTATCATAAGTCTAAAACTTCACGTTACACTAAGTACAATGTCTGACAGTGTTAGTAAATATATTTAGGCCCAATAGTTTTCATACCTCTGGCAGATTTAGTTTCATAATTGTTTTCATACAACCAAGACACATATTTTGCATAGAAAATGAGAGGGATCTCTTAAAAGGTAACAAAACAATGAAAAAGGAATATCAGTTTTGGGGGAAAAAAAGTTTTTATTTCCATTTTAGCAAAAAAATTGCATGTTCAAAATGATTTACACTCTTCTCAATATTTAATGGAAGAGTCTTATTAGCATTAAAGCAATCAAATCCCTCTTATAATTACTAAGTAGCTTTTTGCATGCTTCCACTGGCAATTTGATGGTTTATCTTTTGTGATGAGCTCCAAGTCTTTAAATGTGCAGTATTGTGTTTTACAGCCACATAGAATAATTTTATTGCACAATCAAGTAACTATGTTACTTTCAGTTGTTATAAAAATGCTGTATATATCAAATGACAAAAGAAATTTGACTTCGTAATTTAACGCCTTGAAATTGGGCCTCTGTCTATTTAACAATGTCCTGCTCTTTATAATACTCCGCCTTCAGAAAGTCATAACAACATCGGTCCTCTATTAACTCTTTAACAACGTTTTTACCAATGTTGCATTGAGAAGTAGCTCATATAATAAGCTCAGCAGATGCGCAATTCCACAAGATGTTTGCTATTTGCTGCTGGCTAGTCTGAAGGAGCTGAGTGGGGAAGGCGGGGGGAGGGGTGTTCTGTGTAGCGGAAGCTCGGAAGCTTAGAAACTGCAGCTCTGAGGAGGAGCTGCATCAACCCAGCGGTTTTGCACAGCTGAATGGTTGACATGGGAGATTAAAGGATTTTCAAACATGCATGAAAGAATCAAGGCAACACTCCAGGTATGTTTTTGATGAGGGAATAACATTATAACATGATATAAAGCTCAAAAAAGTTGATTTTACATAATACTGCCCCTTTAAAGTTGCCAGGTCTCTTGTCATTACGCTAATCATATACTCCATATACTGCTAATCAGACACAAGTTGGGACTCTGGCTGGGTCACTCTAAAATGTTAATATTACTTCCAGTCAAAAGAAACATGTAGGTAAAATGAAAAGATTTCTTCAAACCCAAATCTGCCAGGGGTACGAATAATTGTATAACCAAGATGATGTATTGTACTAATTTCTTTACACGTATGAATGACGCAAGAAATTAGAATTGGGCCGCTTTCTAGAGTCAAGGTTTAACAAGGTTTTCAAATAAGTTGAAAACTGTTACATTTTTCCCCACATACCATGCTAGAGTAAGTGTATGAGTGACCCATGTTTTCTTCCAGCTATATGGAGCAGAGAGCAATGCATCGGTGCCTCTCCCCTACTTGCTGCTGTGCACTGCCGTTCAGCTATCTGAAAGAAGACTTCTACATTTTCTCATACTTACAAAAAAGAACAATTCATCACCTGCTATGAAGCATTTCCATTTGTGTCAGACAGTTGGAACAGTGGAAACTGTCTGGCTCACCAGATTTCTTGACAGAATTCAGACGTTAAGAACGCCCTTCTAACTTCTACACCCTTGCTTGAGGCGTACAGAATTCACTGAACTTCTTATTTTAGAGGCAGTGAATACAACTCCAAATACAAAATCAGCCTCATAAGTTTGACTTGTAAGATGTCTTGTGGAGTCTAACATTTTGCAATAACTATTTCTTCTGGGTTTATATTCAACAATGCATATGTTTGTTGAAAGAAACAAGCTTTCAGAGTACCTTCCTGTTATTCCGGTTTGGTGGACACCACCCGCACTGCGTGCAAACTGTTACAAAAGTGGGGACGACCGGCTAAAACAACAGAACACACCCCCTACAGATAGTTTGCACTTCTGACACTGTGGAGGACTGGCTATAAACCAGGTGAAAGGCAGTACTTATTAAGGTTGCACTGGTTTAAAACTACATTTGGCAACCTACATGCTTATTGACAAGCCATTTTAAATTAAAGCAGATGGTGTTGTACATGTTTGTTTTAAATCTTTGTATTATAACACCATGATACGGGGAAGTTTAGGTAATTGTGCTGTGAGAATCTCACACCAGCCCAAGCCTACTACAAATTACAAATTTGATCTTTCACAGATAAATAAATTAAGTGAACATTAATATATCATCTATATTATCTTTATCAAAACACAGAAACAAAATAAAATCTGGTTAATTTTCAATATTAATAATAATATATCTTGAAAGTTTTCTTATTTCTTACTGACAGTTTCTTACTGAAAGTTATTTCAAAAACTGTTTAAATTTCTCTGGTGTTTCTCATTGTGCTTGTTGCCCATGATGCTGCTGTCCTTGGTGTTGTTCAGCTGCCTCTCCTGCTGGTCTCTGGCCCCGACAGACAGACACAACATTGGCTTGTGGAAAATTCCCTTGTTGTGTCATCTATGCAATCAGCTACAAGCTAGATTCATGAAGACTACAGTGCAGGAGGGCAAATGTCACCAGGTTAAAGATGAAGTCTGACAACAACATAAAAGACTCACTCAAGAAGCAGCTGACAGACATCAAGGGTCACCAGTGAAGGCGTCTGACAGTAAAATACTTTCATTTCCATTTACATCCATATTCATAATTCGTGAATGTCATGTTTTAAAAATGCATAGCCCATCTGTGCAGTAGCTCATGTAAAAACAAACTTTGCTAGCTGCCCTATAGTCAGACTTCACTCTTCAATTATATTTATATTCTCGTGTGACTCCGCCTCTGGTTAGACAGTGTGTGTCCTGCTTTGTTCTTCATAGATCCATAATATTTTCGCACTGATTCTCAGAGCAGACTGCAGTCTTGACAACATGTCTCTTCAGGCAGTGTTGAGGTGAGGTAGATTGCATTTTTTTTTCCTGCTTCATGCTCTGACCTTCACTGGGAAGTTTCATTGTCATTTGCAGTGTGCTGAGAAAGTTGGTCAGTCAGAAGAGAAAAACGGCTCATTCATTCAAAAGGCAGAACTGTTAAATATAATCCAAAGTAAATTATGAAAATGACACTCTTTCATTGCTTTAAGCTATAACAATGAGGGGTCAATGCAACAGGCACAGGGTAAGAGCACAAATTCAACAAGAGAGCTGCATGTGTCTACACTGAGCTCTCATCTGGCCTGGGCAGCAGCTGCGTGTGCTTCCTCTTCTCCAAGATCCTGTTGAGCTCCTCGGAGAAGGAGTGGGAGAGCGGGGAAGTGTTTTCTGAGTCACTCTGCCTCAGCAACACATAGCTGTTCCCGTTCATCCTTCTCAGAACGCTGGGCAAGGTGGCTGACAGCCCATTTGGGAAGTCACACTCTGGGGATGTATGCTGTGGTGTAGGAGGGAGGGGAGGTGCAGGAGGAGGAGGTTCATTATTCGTTGAAGTCTGACCCTCACCAGGAACAATCTGTAAAAAGCCTCCATCCAGCATGTCTCCGTTATGCAGCTTGGAAACTCCATTACAAATGCCGTTGCAGTGACTTGAGACGGTCTTCAGCTCCATGTGGGAGGAGCTTCTGTGCTGTTTTCTGCACCTGCTGCTCCTCTTGCTGCTCGGGTGTGCTGCGGCTGCAGCACGCAGAGAGTATTTCCCTCTCTGGTCTGCCCGCAAGCAGAAGCCCACATAGGCAAGCACAACAGTGAGGACCACACAAAGCCCACCAAGGACGGTGATGAGGGACAGGTACATGGCCTCCATGTTCTTCGGGGACAGCAGGAAGAGTGGCCGGGGCCCATCAGATGAGGAATGTTCAGTACCTGATACTGTGGGAAAAATGTTGTGCGTTTGCTCTGTGGGTGGAGGAGGAGGCAGATCCAGACTGATGGTTACATTGTAGGTTACTACGGCAACTTTAACATTGTTCTCAACAGCGTGACAGATGTAGAGACCGCTCTGGTCTTGTCGGGCCTCAATGATCAGCAGGCCGTCTGTCCCTGTTCTGAAGCCAGAGTTGAGGTCGTAGCCCTGCACCTCGCTGCCGTCTAGTGTCCAAAAGGGAGTCGCCAAGTTGGAGCTGAGCTCGCACTGCAGCAGCACGTCATCACCGACCCGAACAGAACGGCTCCGCTGGACCACATCTGAAAAACCAACATTTGTTACACAGTGCCTTGTAAATGCATTCATACCCCTTGGCGTGTTCCACATTTTGTCTCTTTACATCCACAAACTTCAGAGTATTTTATTGGGATTTTATGGGAGGAACCAAGAGAAAGTAGTGCATAAATGTGAAGTGCAAGGAAAATATGCATGGTATCTAAAATATATTCCAAATAACAATCCAAAAAGTTTGCCGTGCATTTATATTCAGGTTAGGTTAAGCCCAGGAGGAGTTTTCTACAACCAATAGCATTTTGCATTCAAAAACTTTAATTTTATAGGACTTCAAAGACTCTTTTTGGCTATCTTTGTGCCTCTGCTCAACAACAGCCAGAATAGGAGAGTGTGGATAAACACCTGTCTTGTTGACAAATTCCCCTGCCTGAGCTGTGGATCTCTGCAGCTCCTCCAGAGTTGAAAAGGGCCTTCTGGCAGCTTCTGATTAATGCTCTCTTTGCTGGCCAGTCAGTTTAGATGGACAGCTTTGGCTTGGTAGGTTTGCATAACTGTTTTTGTTTATAATAATTATTAATTAAATGATGGATTGAACAGTGGTGTACAAAAGGCAAAAGGTTCAAAATTTTGGATCTTATTTTACTTTGGTCTTCATGATGCTGTTTGTTTATTAATGTTCTCTAACAGACCTCAGAGGCATTCACACAACAGCTAGAAAGCTTTACACTGGGTTAAATTACACACTGTGGGCTATAAACACTAATATGGTGACATCTGTAGGCATTTGATTGCACTAGATTGTATTTTAGGGATATATATTAGCAGGAGCTGAACACATCAGTACATCACTCTAATCAGATTTTAATGTTTTCGCGTGTCATAGTTATGCACAATTCTACGTTGGTCTATCACATAAAACCCAAATAAATTACATAAAAGTTTGTGATTATAATTTAACACAATGTGTAAAAGTTTGAAGGGAATGAATACTTATCGAATGAAAGAGAGTCTAACTTCAGCGCTAACTAACCCCTTAACTCACATACTAATTATTTAACATCCACCATATTTATTAAAGAATGTCCAGACTTATCGTGGCATGATGTCCAATTAGAAGCATTTTAATCTCTGGTATCATACTACCCCATACAGAGACAGAATGAGGAGTTAGAAGATGCTACATTTCATCAGAGTGAAAATTGATAAATGGGGAGAAGGCATTTGCCTGCCTTGAATATCAAACAGATTTCACTCAGTAGACAGCAAAGATGTGATTAAAGAAGGGAGGAGAGGATTTTACCAACGCTGTGCATATAATCAACTTTCAAAGAGGCCTTCACACCATCCAACGACAACTGTGCATCTTTTGAGCCTCATATTCTCTATTTTTAATCCTCCGTCTACGCGTTTAAAGCAAACTTTTTGTTATAAGCATCAAATAAGACTTCTGCGTACCATATCCTGTGTTCTCACATCCCGTTCTACCATGCTGGATATCTTGGATTAAAGAAGATCTGTGAAAAGGGAGGAAAAAAATAATAACAACAATAAGTACAATAGAAAGAATGAAAGGAAGCAGAGATTTTTGGTTCTTATCCTTTTTACTTGATCTATTTACAGTGACTCTGAAGGTATTCTCAAACTTGGAACTTTTCACATTTTGTAGCATTAGAACCTCGTGAATACATTTTTATATCATACACAAACACAAAATAGCACACACTTAATTAAGTGGAAGGACATGGATATTAGAACCAGCTGTTGCTGCCTTGACAGCAGCAAGTCTTCTGGGGTATGGTTATCAGCTTTGTATATTTGGTGACTGGATTTTTTTTTTTTTGTCTTTTCTTCTTTGCAAAATAGCTTCAGTTCAGTTAGACTGGATTATGAGTGGATGTGAACAAAAATCTTCGGTTTGTCAAATTTTATGAATTAGAGTTAGGTCTGAACTTTGACTAGGTCATTCTAATAAAACATCAATATATTTCTTATCTAAACCATTCCACTATAGCTCTGACTGTACGTTTAATCACAAGTCTTTTTCAGCCTCCAACAGGTTTCAGTAGTAAGATTTTACCAGTTTCCTGCTGAAGACAAACATTCCCAGAGCATGGTACTGCCACCACCATATGGTGGTATTATTGTTATGGTGACATCATTGTTATGGTGACATAACAATGATGTATTTAGGTTTGTTTGATGCAGAGTTAGTGTTTACTGATTAGGTTATTTCTGAAGGCAACAGACTGAGCTTGATTTTATTTAGGGCTATCAAAAAAATAAGGATGATTCGATTTGTACACCACACTTTTTAGACTTTTATTTGTCAAAAACTAAGAAAACATGCATCTTTCTCCTTCTACTTCACACTTGTAAATAACCTTGAGTAGGGCTATCACATAAAATATACAAAAAATATTCAACGGGTATGAATTCTTTTGCAAGGCACTGCATAACTCTGTAATTCTTTGACTCATTTTGTTTCTGCTGACAAAGCTTACATGTCCAGATTAATCAGTACACTCCAAATATGCAGCTGCATGATGTGTTTACAATTACAGCCAGGGTCAGGTTTCTGCCAGCAGTCTGATTACGCAACTGTTCTGGGAGCTGACATTGTCACAGGGCACAGCGATACATCAGGTTAGAGATCAGACCAATAAAGGGTCACCTTCAGTCACCTGATCCAACTGCACATGAATTGATTTCAACACTCACCTGTTTGATTGGATCATTACGTCCACACACTCAGCTCCACTCCAGGCACAGTGAGGGTCCCGGGCAAAGATACAGTCATAGCAGGAAGTGTATCTCCCACAGTTAGAGAGTGGCAGCTGAACAATGCCTGATGGGGAGCTAACATACACACTCACCTGGGGGGAAAAAATTAGGACTTTAGCATTATAAGATAGTGAATCATCTTCAACTTTGTGTGGTTAAGATGGTCAGATTGAGTACCTGGTTTGTGGATAGTAGCACATTGGTAACAGGTTCTGGTTCTTCAAACAGCTGCAACTCTTCAATAATGTGCAGCTGACCTTTGATGTCTACCGCTTTGTGCAACCAACCTTCATCTGGATTATAAAGATCAGGGACAACAGAATTTACATGGAATTTGAGATGTTTAGTTAGGTATTTAGTTATTCTACATGTAAGTTAGTTGAGGTGATTTGGAAAACTTGTGTGGCCCTATATTATCATCGAACTTTATGCAGAATTTTTTCATTTAAAAATGAAGTTGTTGAAAACTAGTGAGACGTAAACACTCAATATTCAGCCCTGAAATGTCATACAAAGAACAAAGTTTTGGATCTAAGTTTAACAATATTAAACTTAAATCCAAACTTTTAACAGGTAAATCATCACTAGTACTTTTATCATTGCAAAACCACTATTCCAAGTTTTAGTTATTAATATTATGACACACTGGCAGGTTCAAAAGTAAATACATCAAGGTTCGATTGAGCAATACTGAAAAGCTGCCTAATAGGTGGAATTTAACAGATGTCTATTGCAACCACTGGCAAAAAATAAAATATGGGATCACTACTTAAGAGGATGCTCAGTCTGATGTTTTAATTTGCAGCACACAAAAATAATCACAACTATTTTATCATTGGCCAAATTACTATCAATCCTGAATTACTTTTGTTTACCATATGAAATCATTACAAGGGCCACTTATATCCTGCAGGCTGCACTTCCAACAACCCTGCCTTGCAGCAAAAGCACAGGTGGAGGTTAATTTTTTTTTTAGTTTTGATGCTTTCTGGTTCATAAAATTTTTCCTTCCATGACTTAATCTCAGAGAAATAATTAATTATAACAATTTAATTTTTTTATTTATATTTCACAAAGACAGAATGTTCAGCTGTTAAATAAAGGGTTTTTTGTTTTGTCTGTGATTTCTGAAACAACTGGCTGAACATCCCCCCCAAAACCACTGATATCAGATTTTTGCCAGGGGTTAAACTAGCATGGTGTTTGGAGAGCAAGTCCTTCATAACGGACATTTTGCAATTCAAAAAAGATCTTTAACATTCAGAGCAGAAACAGTGCCAGGCTCAAATCCTTTCACCAGACCTCACTGAAAAACAATGTTTTTGTATATCTTTACATCTTTAAGCAATGGCAAACCCTCCATTTCCAGTTCTTCTCAAAAAGCCAGCGTATTGAGAAGTTTCATACACACCTGTGCCCATATATAAAACATGGTACATTTGTTCATCGAGTCCCTGGACCACATGTGCTGCCATATGTGTGTAGTCTGTTGTCCTCCTGAACAACAGGGGACATCTATCTGCAGGCTGGACCTGCTGGGACATTAGAGGATGCCGTCTGACAAAATCCAGGACTTCATCAGGTAGGGACGTGGAGATGTTTATGCCCTTGGCCCTCAGCTTGTCAGTAATACACTGCAGTAAAAGAAAGGCCAAAGAGAGACAAGGGCAGGGATGAGGACGAAATAACACAGTGCTTGGAGAGAAAGAGAGAGACAGTGTTTTCCTTATATGTAATAAACGAGTCTTTAAATAGAGGCCAGCACTGGAGGGTAGAGAGGATGTCAGGAGGATTAGTGAGACAGTCCACAGGGAAAATTCAGAGATCATGAGAAAAATAGAAACCTATGGAAGACTGTGTCAAGAGAAACTCCAAGTTTTCATTTAGATTTTAATAAGCTTGTGTGAGCTCAGCGTCCAGTTTACGCTGACATGAGGGCAACTCAGCTATCACTGCACCTGAATGAAGAAGCAGCTCATCTTTTGCTTTGTTCTGTTCAAATGATGTCAGCCAACTCCTCTAAGAGGCTTTCGCGCTCTCATCCTAAAACCTTTGACTATTCCTTTTTTCCATTTCATGGGAAAGTTTAATTAAGTCTGAAGAAATGCTGAAATTTACCCACAATAGAAAATGTCTCCTACCACAAAGTCAACCGCTGGTCCCTCTCCCCTTTCGTTAATTGCCATAAAAATGGTTTAGAGTCTCATCCTTGAAGCTGGCTTTTATTCTTTCACTAGTTTTCCTTCCATGTTTAGTGCAATGTTTTAATGTATTCATCTTCACATTAAAATTATTTCATCTGCTCTCCAGCTATTCCTAGTTAATGTAGAGTAAAGATGAGTTTTGTTCTAAGTTTATAAAACTCAAAAGCAATTACTGCATATGTAAAACTTTGTGGATGCATGCTTACAGTTCCAGGCCTTGGGTCCGGGATTTTTCCGACATATTCCTTCCAGTTAGAGCCAGAATCCTGGTTCTCCATGTAGGGTCCTTGGAAGGCTTCTTGGACTTCAGACAAAGAGAACCGACACACTGCAGACGCCTTCACGTTTTTCCTTTGGACGTCAAGTAACACAGGGAGAAAGACCAGAGCACAAGTCACAAACAATAACACTAGTAAACCCGGGGTTACCATGGCAAGAAAAGCAGAGGTACAGCGGGGCTGCAGCTCACCTCGTCAAAGTATAGAGAAGGAAGAGGAAGAAAACGAGGGGGAATAAGATGAATACTGACAGAGATGAAGCTCATTAGAAATCATAAAGGTCTGAAAAGAGGAATTAAGAGACAACAAAAAAAGTTTTGGAGAGGTAAGAGGCAGAAGTGGATCTGAAGAGAAAAAACAGCACTGAGATATATGGACTGTTATTTGTTTATGCTGTTTGCTTTGATATAATATTGCATTTTCCATTGCTACTGCCTTGGGGTGAGGGATTGATTAATGCACCAGTGAGTCACACAAAAATCTTCAAAGTCAAAAGTTCAGTGCAATTTTGTCTTATCAGGAGGAATGTCAACATGTGAAAGTATTAACTGAGTTCCTACCTAAGCCGAAAAGACTCCAAAGAAATGGACAAAATATTCATCATAAGAAATGAACTAATTGGTTTGCACACCAATAAGTTCTGAGGCCCTCAGTTCAGGGTAGGCTGCAGGCTTCATGGCTTGTGGCAAACTGCAAACGTCTGCAGCTCCTCCATGGTTACTATAGGCCATATCACTGCTTCTGTCATTAATGCTGTCCTTTCCCAGCTTGTCAGTCCAAGTGGACAACCACATCTTGGTAACTTTACTGTTTTTTCATGTTGTTTAAGCTGCATGCATCCAGCATAACCAGCATTACTTTCTCTGGTTCAAATATTCCTTTTTCATCCGCAGTCACAAATCTTGGTGTAAAAATGGACCCCCAGATAACTTTTGAATCTCAAATCAACCACCTCTACAAGCCCTCCCTGTATCACCTCCGGAACATTTCCAAAATTTGCCTCATTCTCTCCATCTCAGATGCCGAAAAGCTGGTCCATGCCTTTGTCTCCTCCAGACTGGAATCCTGCAACGCACTTCTCATTGGGATTTCTAACAAGAGCCCGCAGAGGGTCCAGTACATCCAAAACTCTGCAGCTAGGATCCTGATGAGAGGGCGCAAACACGAGCACATTACCCTAATCCTCCACTCTCTCCACTGGTTTCCCGTCTCCACCAGGAAGGAATACAAGATTTCCCCCCTCACACACCAATGCATCTATGGACATGACCCCACTTACCTCAAAGAATTCCTTAATCCACAAAACACAGCTTGCTGTCTCCATTCCATCCACTCAAACCTTCTCCATATACCCAGAACCAAACTGAGGACCATGGGGTATAGAGCCTTCTGTGCTGCCACTCCACATCTGACACTATGAGGGCACCACAATCCATAAGACGTTTCTCTTTTGCAACATTTTTGGTTCACTTTCTTGTTTATTTTAATCTGTTTTACTTTCTATTTTTTGCTTGCCCTGCTTTTAGCCCTTTGCAACCCTTTGAGATTGCAAGATAAAAAGAGCACTATAAATAAAATGTATTATTATTACTGAGAACCTTTGAAGGCAGTGCATGAGCTTTAACTGTCAAAAGGTTTCAGACAAGGAGAGTCCTCTTCACATGCATCCTTTGAGTGATAGAAAAGAGATGTAGATGGATATTTGTTGCAGTTTTAATTATTTTCAACAATTCAAGCAGCAGCCAGAGTTAGCCTCCATATATTACCTATTTCTGTGCTAAAAGTTATTACCCACCAAGCGCCATAGAAATCTCATCACAGAAATCATAGAAACTCCTGATTACAACATTCAAAAGCAACTAAAAATCTGCACAATCTTTTCCTAAACTTCTGTAAAACTCAGCTCAAACCACTTGGACCCAATGCTCTCTGGGCTTTGTTTCTCTGTTCTCTTTTTATCTCATCCCCTCCTGACTTCTTCGAAAATTCAATTTATTGATTGTTGCATTTCGTAGTCTCACTCCTCCACTTTTGAAATCTCAAAACACCCCTCCCCCCCGCTTCCCGTCATCTAACCAAAAGACCCAAACAGAGTTTTCGCTCACCACTCCAGACCGAAGATGCCATAAAATAGCGTGTCCTGTGGAGTGAGGCCATGCATTACGAAGACGCTGCGCAGCATGTTGAAGTGGAAGTCATACTCGGGCAGAGAGCAAGTCAGCCTGGTCTTCAGGAATGACGTCCACCGTTTCTGGAGGGTCAAATGGCCTCCTCGGTCTCCCTGAGGGAAAAAAAAGAAGAAACACATGAGGAGAGGAGAAGAGTCATGTAAGATGAGGACTACAAAACAGCCAACGTGTCAGGAAGACATTTACAACTGATGAGGGTAGGTTTGAGGTGCCATGCTTCATATCTGTAATACCTCCAGAAATCCAGAACAGAGTGTGCACAAAAAAAAAAAAAAAAAAAAAAAAAATAGTGCCTGGGTTATGACCCCCTCGTGGAATTTCATTCGCCAGCATAAGATCAATAATAAATGTCACAGGCACACACAAACACAACTAACACAGATACACACATCCATTTATGATAACAATCTTTTAAAAATGTTATTTTGAGTTGAAGTTTTTGATGCTGTACAAACGATCATGGTATATTTCTATTAAAATAATAAAAAAAAAAACCCTTATTCATATACTTCCAAGGAGAGGCCCAGTGAGCTCTTTTCATTAAGGAGAGAACAACAAGGTATAAAAGGGAACAGATGCCTGTTGCCAATTAGGGCAGCAGGGAATGTTAATCATTCACATTTTAAAAAGAAAGATGCTAAACAGCCTGTCTCACCTGCATTCATCCACTCCAAGCCTCATGGACTCTGCAACTAATTCATCACAAACACAGTCTGCTCCTGTAATTATGCCGCAGTCCTTGCTCTAAATCCATCTGCCATCCCACCCCTCATTTGTTACATCAGCTAAAAACTTCACACATTTAACCTGATGAGGGCTTCCCTCCCAGCTGCAGAATTACATAAGATCTTTAATATGCACTCACCTTACAAACCCCGGGCCACTCGTGCCACCCTGCTGTGGCTGTAGGTTGTAGACTGCTCCTGGCTCTTCTCAGTAAAGAAGAAGTAGATTTTATCATCGTCTCCATTGCTGCTGGCCAAACTCTCCCTGACAAGAGCTGAACCCACGAAGTCCGCCTCTGCGAGGAAGAACAGATAAATTGACTCATCCTCTGCAATTTATGGGTTATAGCACCTACTACCATATCATATCTCTTAAACTTTTCACATTTTGTTGGTTACTTTACACCAACAAAATTTATTGTATGTTATTATAATTTTTATATGAAAGACCAACACAAATAGTCATACTTATAAAGTAGTAAAAAAAAGGATGTTCCCCCAAAATCTTTTCTTTTTTGGAAGAGTGCAAGAAGAAGGCCATGTTTGCAGTGTCCTCAGTTTGATAAGAGGTATGTAGAGGACACAGCAAACCTGCAGAAATGGATGCTCTGGTCAGATTAAGACCAAGAATTTACTGTTTGGCCTTCATGCAAAAACACTGTGGTGAAGGACTAACAACACTTCATCCTGAACATACCATCCTCACTGGGAACCATGGTGGTGGGAGCATCATGTTGTGGGACAGGGAAGCTGCTCAGAGTTGATACTATGACGAATAGAGCTATATACAGGGCAATCCTTGTAGAAAATGTGTTATATGGGGGAAAAGGCTTGAGACTGGGTCAGAGGCTCACCTTCCAAACACCTTAAACAAACAGCTAAAGCTTCAGGATGGGAAGCGTATTTATGTGTTAAATTAGCCCAGTCAAAGTCCAGATTTAAATCGTACAATGAATTCATGGGAGGACTAAAAAATTGCTGTTCACAGATGTTCTCCATCCAACTGATTTTTTTTTTTATTATAGTGTATGAGGAACAACTTTAGTCCATAGATGTGAAAAACTTGTAGAGACATGCCCCTAACAACACTTACAGATGTAATTGCAAAGAAAGTGTGGTTCTACAAAGTATTCCAGGTTCACAATTATGAAGTACTTTGGGTTGATTATAACATAAAAATCCTAATAAAATACAGCACATTGAAGTTTGCTGTTGTAATGCGACAAAATGGGAAAAGGTTCAGAAGATGTGAATACCTTGCAAGGTGCCTTACTAACTGCAATATTTTGCCTACTTTTATGTAAGGAGACGCTAAAATATTTGTATTTGTGTCCCATTTAGATCTAATAAAATAAAAGGTTCCATTAAATACTGAAGTTCCTGTGTCAACACAATAATCTATCTGACTGTGTTTTTTCTCGTTAAGGACCAAAAATGTTACATTGTGAAACAGATTACTTTGGGCCATCCAGAAATAACGTCATAATGTTAAAACACTTTAAAAGAAAAATCTTGGTTCACTGCACAATCTTGCCATCCAAATATGATCAAATACTTCTATTTGAGGAAATGATCTCACCGTTCAGGCCAGGCGTGTGGGAGCATCCTCTGTCTTCAGAGCAGGAGATGGAGCATTTCGGCGAATATCTGGAAAGCTCAAAAGTCATACTGGGAAGCTGTGTATATCTGTTGGTCTGAAGCAAAACAAGGTCTTGGATCATCAAGATTTTAAGACAAATTCTTTTTTAAATTACATTTTTTCATGTGGCTTACCTATAATGAGAGCAGTATAACCCGTTGTTGTCCATAAGGAACATTTATCTCTGCCTTCTTCAGGCTGAGAGGACATAACAAACCTCTTTTCATCCTAAAAGAATAACAGAGAAGCTTTATTTTGAAAACCAAAATAAATTTTTGCTTTTAAAAAATACTCAGAATATTACACTTTTTATAGCTAGGTTTACATTAAAATTACTTTTCCATCTACAAACACATTATATAAATGTGGTGGACTGCTGGACAAAGAAAATATATTCATGAACATACAATGTATGCACAGAGGGGCCTAAAGGCATGAGTCCCACACATGTAAAGGTGAGTAGTAGAGTTAAACCTCTGCAGGAGGGGATGTGATTAAAACACTCTGTCTGAAAGAGGAAGAGAAAATAACACTTATTAAAATAAAAGGTACAAACAACAATCCAAGCATTTCACATATCACCAACATATCAGATGTAACATATCAGCAAATAACAGCATTTTATATAAATTAAATTCAAACTAAGAAGAACAGCAGAGACATATTGCACTGTCTCATTATTTATTAACTAAAAACAAAGCCAAAACATAGAAACAGAGAGAAAAAACAATATGTGTACCCAAAGAGCTTGTTGAACAACTTTTAGCAATAAATAAATGGAGGTCATCATTTTCTTCGTGATCTTATCAGTGTCACAGATTTGTGTTAAAAGACTTTACTCCATTTTTTTCCTAACAATGTTTCTTCAATTCAATAAGCTTTAGCAGCCATTTGTGTATGCAAAGGTCTTAGGTTGGGTGACATGATGGCATGCCCAAATCTAAGATAATAATAATTTTAATTAGTATCACTGC
The DNA here is from genome assembly GCA_014839685.1 of Anableps anableps. Classification (NCBI taxonomy): domain Eukaryota; kingdom Metazoa; phylum Chordata; class Actinopteri; order Cyprinodontiformes; family Anablepidae; genus Anableps; species Anableps anableps. The sequence goes on from CM026076.1 coordinate 18,842,424, forward strand.
AAAACAATTCAGAAAAGATTGGAATCACTCTCTGAAACAGCAAAATTTCATCTTTGTTGTTGTCTTTCACTTAAGATCTCATGTCACCCAAGATGTAAATTATAGGCGAATGAAGACAGCTTGAGACTGCTATATCCTCAGTCTCTAGTCCCTTTCAGGTCAAAGATCCACAATGAACAAAAACCAGGAACCCCTTATGAAGAATTGTTTTGCATCTTACAACCTGATCTGTCGAGATTGCTGGCATTTTGCATTGTCAGATACTGCAATAATAGTTTCAGAACCAAAGTGGTGGGTCTTATAATCATTGCTAATTTTCCCCTTGGGAAACTCCACATACAGCGCTGAGCTCTGTGTCACGATCCCACATACACACTGACTTCAAATGCATTTACTGCTTTAATACAAGCGAAGCTGTGTACCATCCCTCAGCATGTTATTATCCCAATCAGATTCAATGGATCAACATACTTCTCAGATCAGAAACCACACTGAAGGATGATATGATGTCTCTGCTCTGTCCAGACCAGCAGACTGTACTAAACAGATGCCATCTTTGCTGTGCACTACACCACACTTGTTCCACAATCCTGTATTACCGCTTACAGTTCACAGTGGTAAAGGGTTCATGACCACCTCTCGTGCAGGATCAGGAACATGACATTCTTCTCCCCTTCCCATGTTGGATCCTATCAGATGATTTTGAGGCGTAATGAACACATGAAAATGATGGAATGAAAGGAAGACCTGAAACGGCCTTCTGTGTTTGCAGTTAGTTGAGTCATGTGTCTACCTAGATATTAGACCCATCTGTATTCAGAAACTCATGAGGATGTAGGCATTATTTGAGATTACTTCTGATCTGGTTTTACTGTCGTCAGCATCTGAAACAGTTGTTAAAATGTTAAGAACAAGGAGAAGACAAAATAACTCTTGGGGAAGATGTTGCAGCAGTTCTGGAGAGCAGAGCAGGAGATGCTGTTGGAGATCAGCTGTTAAGATCTTTGGCTCTTTTGATTAAGTAAATTTGACAACAATATAGAACAGTTTAAGGAAGTTAATTAAAAGGAAAAAAATTGTATGCAATACTGTTGCTTTTATAAAAGCAGATGTGCCTTTGTGGATTGAAAAAGTACACCTGAATCTGTAATAAATAAGTAAATAAATCTCATAAAAAGTATTGCTGTTGTTCATATTGTTTGTTGTTGCATGGGCTACACTGTATAAACATTTCCTCTTTGATGTAAATGTTTAAAAGGAAGAGCAGCCCTGTAATATTGGGTAAAGACAAAATAAGAAAGTTCTTCTCAATAAGCAGTGGTTGTTAAATTTACTTTGGAACATTGTTTTACATTTATCTGTGAAATTTCTGAAATTATCCACTTCTTTGATGAAGTAAACATTTAGGTAAATCAGTTTTAAGTACCAAAATAATTGGACCATTTGATTTCAATCATTTTGTGTTTTAGCATTTGGTTCCTAACTATGTTTTATCCCTTGCTCAGACATGAAACTGCTTTGGATGCATGAAGCTTATAGAGTGCTGAACATTTTGACACAAAGTGCTTCAAACAGACACATGAATGAAGGCATGTAAAATTGGAGAATAGCCATTTCCCAGCATTTTAACTAAGAAAGAGAGAGAATAACTTTGCAACTGCATTATTGTATCATTACAGTAGGATAGACAAAAAAAAAAAAAAAAAAAAAACAGTGAAAAGAAATGACTGAGGATTAAAATAAGAACAAAGTGCCAACCTTATTGTCTTTTCCCTTGAGCAGGCACTGATGCTTTTGCTCAGTGGAGGCCTCCCACTCGATCTATAACAGACCAAAGAACATAAAGCAAGACAGAAACAGACCACATCATCAAACAGCTGAGGATATTAAAGAAATTACCACATACTTGATAGAAAATAGATTTTCCTTTGTCACCCTGGCATCTAAAATGATTGTTGTTGAACAACCAAATGTATTTTCATGTTATGTAACAGATATTTAACTGAGTTCACAGAGGAGATGGAGGCATAGCAGTGCTTGTAATGCAGTGTTATGCACACATGAAAAGCTGACACCAGGGAAAACACAAAGTAGAACAGGTGGGAGACAACACTTTTTGTGCAAAAAGAATAGTAAAACGTAACACCAATTTGATGATTAAATGGAGTAAAATTCTTTCTTGGAAGAACATGAGATAAAATCATTATAAAATAACATTTAAGTTTTTTTCTCAGTTGGCATATAAAATAGCTTTTATTAGTGGTTTTAACCCAATAAAATATTAAGAAACACTCATCTTATAAGCCCAGGGCTTTTTCTTGGCTTAAAATTAAAAGAAACTTCATTTTGAAATATTTCATGTGGCCTGAAAATTTCTAAGAGTTTAAAGAGGTAGCTGAGTAAAACATTCAACACATAAACGACAAGAAGTGTACTTTAATGTTCATACTGACACCAGCTAAGGATATAATTTAATTTCTATTTTTATTAAGATTTACCACGAGGAATATCTAAGTCTTAACATGTGCTAGAGATGTTTACAACAGCTTGAGTGGGAGACTGAAGGAGTGTTTCAATTCCTCCACATAAATACACCAAAGGAAGTATGTGATGAAAGTTTAATGTCTTCTTCATGAATGCAGGCAACAATACCTGAATCCATACAAACATTGACTTTTCTTTTACTGATCTGCCTTTTTGGATTTCATCAAAACCACATATACAGTACACATACATTTCCTCCAAGGTGACTGGCACCTAAAGATGTTTTATAAACCTTTAAATAAAGGTGTCTTTTATCACAGTAATGATACGCAGAACATTTCAGAATAATCCAATGTTTATTCAGGATATTTATTTAATGGGGAAATTTTCCACAATAAGAATAGTTGTTTTGACAAAACCACCAGTGTCACAATTATGAAACAAACCAAAAATTTAAGAAAATTAAAACTATAATTTGAGTCAGTTATTCAGTATATCAGACAAAGATGACCTAAGTAAATAAAAAAAATGTTATACCCATACCAACCAGGCTATTTGTGGAAAAGTAATTGCCCCCATTTTAAATTATGAACCTGTTTTTTTTTTTTTTTTTTTTTTTTTTGGAAAGTTGAGTTAAAATTTCCCCAAAAATGCCACACTTTGGCTTGATCAATGTCAGACCTGGAGAATCAGAAAATAATTTTATTCTTAAGGTAAACAGTAGGCAAAAAGATATCAACAAATGATCAACGAATCATGCCAGGATCCACCACTAAAGAGCAGATAAAAACTAAAGTCACGTCTATCAGTCTGGAAATGGCTACAAATCAGTTTCTAAGGCTTTGGGACTCCAGTGAGCCATTATCCACAAACAGAGGAAACATGGAACAGTGGTGAACCTTCCCAGGAGTAGCTGACCTACCAAAATACACCAACACGGCCACTCATCTTGGAGGTCATGACAGAACCAAGAAAAACATCTAAGTGACTGCAGGCTTCACTTGCCTCAGTTGAGGACAGTGTTCATGATTCAATAACAATAAAAAAATAAAAAAAAAAACTAGAGAAAAAATTTTATCCACTGAAGAGTTCAAGACGAAAACCACTGTTTATCAAATGCAACACAAAGACCCATCTCACATTTGCCAAAAAATTGTGACGATCCCCATGATTTGGGGGAAGATATTCTGTAGAATTATGAGACAAGAAATTTGAAAACTATATTTTGTATTTACTCATAACCTTGGTCTGATATTAAACTTTGTTTAATGATCTGAAGATCTGACTATCTAAAGGTGGCAAAATAAAACTGTAAGGGCCCAAATGCTTTTCCACAGCACATTAGTAAAATGAACCAATATCAAGAACAAAAGATTTTGACAGACACATTTCTTGTGCTAACAACTTGATATTGATATAGGGACATAGAAGTTTAAAGTAAATAACAAGCATAAAAGAGATATACTAACTCAACAAAACCTAGGTCAAATTATAACCATCATTTATTGCCCAGCATTGGCCAAACCAAGCCTGTGCTGTGGCGTAAAAGGAAAAATGGTTTAAACATTAAACTTCATTTAAGTACATTTTTAACTCCAGAATTAAACATTAGGTATTGTTTTTTTTTTTTTTATTTTGAACATCTGGTAAGACTGCATTGAGATTTATGGACAAATTAGATTAAGGCAAAATTATTTTATTTGTCAATACATGAGGAGGGCATTTATGCAAATTCTGTATCCACTTTATGGTTACAACATAAGGCAGCCGGGTAAAATGTTTTTCTCTTCTAATTATATTAACTCATGCAGCAATTAAAGTGGGTGCTGTATAGCGAGTAGCTTTGCTTCGACCCCAAAATGAAATGTTTTGAATGTTTTTCCCCAAGTTTCCTGCACTGTGGAGCATAAATGAAGCTGTGGCCGAGGTAAAAATACATGGCATGTGAGGCACAAAACATACAGCAACACAACAACAAACAAACTCACAGTGAGAGCAGAGCTGGATGAGATGTCAGAGACATTGAGAGCGAATACGGCCCCCCGGGCCCCCACGTAAAGCCGCTCACTGTCATCCTCCAGCAGCATCGTGCTGTAGTTGACTGCAGAAGACCCAAAGCGCCTGCAACCCTGGAGACCTAAAGGGAAAAGAGGAGAGACAACAAGAAGGTGATCTGGTGACACTGCCTCTGCTGCAAATAGGAATAATCTCTATTAAAGATATATATATATATATATATATATATATATATAGATATATATATCTATATATCTATATACAGACATACATATAGATATATAGATATATATCATATCTTTAAGTCAATCTCGCTGAGACAAAATCAGCATCATAGAAATATTTAATATTTAATTTTTAAAAGTACCGATGTGGCACATTCAAAACCTTTCTATTGTAATTGGACTTCCTCCAATTATTTCTACAGAACGTTCCCATGAAATGAAAGGTGTGGTAGAAAAACCCATATTCGCTTTTGTACAGCTTTACGCATTAATGCCTAGGCATAAGGACAAACACTTTTCACTAGGGCTATTGATTACACTCTGTGTCTCTATGGGAACAAATGTTGGTTCAAAAATAACCCACCCCAGAAGAAAAAGGTACTCTCCATCATTAGATTTTATCTTCTCAGCTATACTATACAGGCTAAGTTAAGATACTTGTTGTGTGGTGATTAAAATATAAAAATGTCAAATTTTTAGAAGCTGATAGGGTTTTGTCCACAAACATATCATGTAGGACATATTAAACCTGCAGACTGATAGCTTCCTCAATCGGATCTGACAGGATGAGGATAAAAAAGGCAAAGCAGAATTTTAATCTTAGATGATGGATTTCCCACAGCAGGATTTTTGAATGTTAATGCAAAATCACAGAGCAGATGTTGTTGTTTCTGTCTTCCTTTACAATTTGAAAGATTTGATTTAGTTGTCTGAAAAAAAAAAAAAAACTTCAGTTAAATGTCATTTTTTCAAAGCAGCCCAGCAAACCTCCCCACATTTTTGAAGCTTCTTCCATGATGATGTCAATTACGATCAACCCACATTTTTCTCTTTAGTCTCTTTCTTTTCCATCATTACAATATCCCCACCTCTCTCCCTAAGCTTTCACTTCTTAGTCCCTAAAATCTGTATTAGTTATGACCATAAAGGGCCAAATACATTATTGGACAGAAGATTTCTAATGCATGACACCTGCAATTATATATCTTTCAAAATATTGTTCCCAGGTAGTTTTTTTGCAGTGGCAACATTACATGCATTGACACCAAGATGACAATTTGATATATTGTGCTCTCTACAAGCACGACTAGAATATAAACTGGCTCAAACAGGGAAAAGCAAAGGTAACACAATGAAATGATTAGCAAGTTATTGATTGGTTGAAAACTAATTGTTAGCAACTCTGCTTTTTTTGTTGGTAAATTAACATTGAACAGCATCAAAGCCTTCTGCCATTTTAGATTAATTATGAAGCAAACTGGATTTTGAGCTAATTGCTCAGTTTTGCAAAGCAGTAATACATATATTAATGTGCTGCACTATAATTTTTACATTATGTTGATGTGTTCATTTTAGGCTTTTCATTTACCTGTGTTGCTAAATGTTTTTAATTCAAGTAAGTATGATAATTACTCCATATCTTAAGAAAAAAAATATATAAAAAGGTAAATGTGTTGATTTTAATTAATAAATTAAGTTTTTTTTTTATTACATATTTAATCGCACTGTAGAACGTAAACCTATATCTCATCTGATCTAATGTTTAAATAAATAAATATCAGATGTCCAACTGCAAGTAAATGCAGTGCAAAATGATCTGCGAGCAATATAGCCCTCCCGCCCTCTAGGATTTTTGTGGTGGGGAGCAAGTGAAGAGAGCCGAGGGCAGCATCTCAACATTTAATGAGGGGGTTATGTGATTAAACAGTGCTGGATAACAGAAGTTGGTTTGTGGCAGGGTGCATTATTCTGTTGAAAGAGGCCACAGTCATCACTGATGACTATTTCTATGAAAGGGTGTGAATGGTCTGTGACAATGCTTTGGTAGGTGGTACGTAACATTGACATGTATAGCAGGACCCAAGGCTGCCCAGCAGAACACTGTCCAAAGTATCACGCTGCCTCTACTGGCTTGCCTTCTTCCTATAGTGCATCTTGGGGCCATGTGTGTCTAGGTAAGTGATTCACTTGGCTGGCCATGTGATGTGAATAATAATAATAATTAAAAAAAAAAATAAATTAAAAAAAAAGCACTGTAATGCACTGTATATTCTGGCACTTTTCTCTCAGAACCAGCAGTTTGATCTACAGTAGTCTGTCTGTTGCGTTAAACCATGCAGGCCAGTGTTCTCTGCCCAAACCCATCAATGCCCCTGTCACTAATTCACCATTGTTTTTATCTTGGATTACTTTTGATAGATACTGCCCAATACTCACCTGAGCTGCAGCTGAGAAGATGTTATGACTGAGTTGTCTTATTCATTGTGACTTGGCCCTTTTCAAACTCACATCCTTACTCTTGCCCATTCCTGCTTCTGACATATTAACTTCAATGTTTACTTGCTGCCTTATGTGTCCCACCCACGAACAGTTGCATTTACTTGATTTTTCAATGTTCTGCCTGATAGGTGTGATCTTATCCAATGAATTTTTTCACCATTCATTAAAACCTATAGGAAGGTCAGGATAATTTAGTACATAGATAACTTAGCCATAAATCAAGGTACTACACTCATAGCACAAACATTTAAAGACAAAGTTCAACTCCATTCTGCATCCAATACCAAAAACCCTAATCCAAACCTAAGAGCAGCGTCCAACAAAAATATAAGGCTGTTCGCATCTGAGCCCATACAACTTCCTCAGTTCAATGTTCACTGCATGTTTCTTCTGTCAAGCAGAACATATCCTCTCTCACCAGTCCTTTGACCTTCCCCTCTTCAGCTTTCCTGACTGGCAGCTCAATCTCCAGCACATTTCTCCAAATATACCCAGTATATCTCTGTGCAAGCTAATTCAATTTTACGTTGTTATTTTTGTCCCCAAACTATCCATCCTGAGCGGTCTCTACGAATATATTCCTTCTTGTTCCTGTCCATCCTCATCACTCTGAGCACAAATCTTAGCATCTTTTCAACTGCCCATTTCTATATTTTAATGAGTGGCAGTCATGGCATGAAACATAACTTGGAAACATAGCTAACATTTATTTAATACTGTTTTGATTTTGACACATATACTTTAGCAAAACTGTAGAATAAACACAGGCTTATTTAAGTCATATTTTACAAGCGCTAATTATCTGAATATTATCTGTTTTTTCTCTTTTTAGAGTAACACAATTATAACGAACTCATTTAAGTTGGTTAATTAGTCCAGTAGTCAGTCTGCAGACAGCTGCTTAAAAAAAAAAAAAAAAAAAAAAAATCCTGCTTGCTTCAGCCCACGCTCAGTTTCGACACAATGACAGGCCATGTTTGTCACAAATGGAAATACTTCCAAGCAGTCAAATTTGCTTTTTTTTTTTTTAGGGGGGAAAAAACGTAGGAGGATCTAGCAGTGTGCAGCAATAGGTGGGGGAGGGAAAGTAGAGCAATGCTTACTGCTTTAAACAGCTGAAAGAAAATTCAACTGTACTAACCATACATAAAAAATTAGCAGTTTAAAGTACTTTAAACTGCAATAAACGTAATAAACTTTGACTCCATGGCTTTTTAGGACCTTGGAACACCTTAAAACCAGAAATTAACCTGTGTCTGCTTTCATTTTTCAGTCATTTTTACACACTGCTCTCGAAGAGGAAACATTTTTCTTCCATGTCAGTCAGGAAAAGGCGTTACTAACCTAGTGTGCAAAATTCTTTAGTGTGATATTGCTCTTTCAGTGTGATTGTTCCTAATTACCAATTACCAATTACCAATTTATAAGCATGATACATCCAACATAAGTTTCAGAACTCAAGAAGCCTTTTGGATGAGAAATGAAATTGTCTTCAAGATACCAAGAGAGGTCCACTTGCCTTCATTTATCACTCTCAAGACTACCATGTCCTGGATGACTGAAAATCTATACCAATATAAGCAAAAGACCTTGTGACAATGGTGGATGAAGTTGCTAAGAGATTGTCATCCACAGTGAAACAAGTCATGTACTAACATGAGCTAAAAGGCCACTCAGAGAGTGAGAATCCATTACTCTAGAACCAGCATGAAAAGTCAGATCAAAGTCTGCATTTGTACTCAAGAACAGAGACTGATTTATGGACACATATCCTGTGGTTTGATGAACCTACCGTTGAAGTGTTTGACCGTAATGACTATTGTCACATCTGGAGGAAAAAGGGGGAAGCTCACAAGCCTGGGAACATAAACCCAACTGTGATGCACAGGTGTAGTGACAACATGCTTTGGTGATGTTTTGCTGTATGGTGGACTAGTACACTTTACAAAATAGTTGACATATAAAAAAATTAATATTAGATGCAAATATTGACAGAAAATCTCAAGACATCAGCCAAGACCTTGCAGATCGGGTACAAATGGTACTATTTACATACAGTGTATATAAATTCCTGGTTTCAGCTCAATGTCACTATTATCCTTTCCAAGCTATATTGGGATGGATCTGTTTGACAGTCCAAGATACTAATGAATAACACAAAGACATCCAGTACAATGTGTATTCACACACAGACACTAACAGCAGACGTTACAACCTCGCTTGCAGCAGAAAGTTGTGCAAGTTCTAAACATACAATCTATCAAGAGTCCACTTAGCTTGAGTAAACATGACACCAGTGTCAATACACACAGACATCTCTAAGCCTGTTAGAACCAAAGCAATATGTGGAAGCAGCCTGTGATGTACAGCTAAGTTAACGTCTAATTAAAATACCTGCAGAGATTGATGCTGAGCAGCTTCTATGATCAGGTGTGGTAATTTTGACAGCAATTAAGCCATATAAATGCAAGGATAATCTCCTTCTCATGCCTGCCAGAGAGCAATGTAGCCAAAAAGAAATGTGTCATGAATCCACCAGCCAAAGCCAATTCACTTCCCTCTGAATATTGCATGGTTATCAGGGAAGCTGTCATTAAGATTCCTATCAGCTGCTCTGAAACACAATGCTCTCTGTTCAGTTGAGCAGTAGAAATCATTTCCTAACCTAAGCTGCTCCCGGGTCGTCAGGTGTCTACTTTTATCCTTTATTCTCACCAGAAACAAGAAGAGTTATCATTCTCTGGGGATTTCAGAACAAGAACTTCTCCTACACAGCAAGAGCGTCTCATTATGGGTGAAGGCAATGCATTACGACTGAAAAAAGCCTACTTTTCCATTCAGCAATCCAAGCATTAAGACACATAACATGTGAGTGAGGGCTTGACAGCAGGAGTGAAGCAACTCAAAACATCCTCACTGGGAGCGTGGCACAGCAGAGAAATTTATCAGGGCTGCTTTACAATAATAAGTCCCAAAAGCACATTTTTAGCTTCGGCTTATAAGAGCATTCCAGAAAAGTCTGTCTAAGCCGGGTTGTGAAATAAAAAGGTTTGAGCCAGTCACAGAGAGGAGCCATGATGATTTTATTTATTGAGCAAACACTCAGAGGGACCTCAGCTGATCAGCACAGTACACCGTGTTCAGGGACACACACAAAGTATGCACACACACTCATTGAACTTCAAGGCATTGGACTGAGATGTGACAGCACAACGCACAAGCTCAGGCTCTGCCATCAAACGTGTTTACTGGTCACTTTTCTTAGGTTTACATGAATTTGAGAGGCAAATGGTCACAAAACCTGACGGTTTTAAATTATGGTTGGTAACAGCGATGTACTTAGAAGTTTTCTGACGTTTCTTTTTTCCATTTAACAACCCCCCCACTCCCACCCCACTCCCCCCATGGTCAGCCAGCACCAAGTTTTAAAGCTGCTGAAAAAATGGCTGGAGAATTTCTTTAAACTGATAAACCTAAACTTTTCCCAACACAATTTAAGTTGCAATGTGTGCATGCAAGCGTAATTTGTCTACCCACTCAGGTTTGGAAGCCTTATTTTTAAGATTGCAGAGAAAAACAGGTATTGAAGGCATCAGGAAGAAGGAAATAAAAAAAGCATTTTAGTAAAGGGCCCTAGCAACGTATTCATACTCCTTAAACTTTTTCACATATTGTCACATTATAAATGAACACTGCACTCTATTTAATTAGATTTTATGTGGCAGATACAAAACAGGCATTATTATCAAGTGGAAGGAGAGTACCAAATTGAAATGTATGGCGTGCATTTGTATTCAGCCAGCCAGTTAATACTTTGTAGAACCACCTTTCACTTCAAAACTGGTAAAGGCATACTCTAAAAGACTTACAGTTATAATTGAAGATGTAGAGACTGTGAACAGTAACTTTCAAGTCTTGTCACATATTCTCTATAGGATTTATGTCTGGACTTTGACTAAGCCATTGCAACATGAATTTGATTCAATTTAAACCATTTCTGTATTGCTCTAGATGTATGCTGAGGTTCTGTGAACAGGTCTCAATTATTTCTTTCTTCCCATCAACTCTGACCACCACCCCCTGCTCCTGCTAAATAAGAGTATCCCCACAGCATAATGCTGCCAAAACAATGTTTCTCTATGGAGATAGCACGTCCAGGGTTACTTAGACTGCCAGCTTTCCACTGGACATGCATGCAACACTAAAGTCTCAACATTATACTCTGCTATTTGCTAACACTGAAATTTTAACTACGTCGAATTTGCTGTGTGGTGTCAAACAGTTTTAACTGGTCAGAACATGTTCTTCCATACGTCTGTTGAAGTTATTTGTTTTGTCTTGATATGCTAATGTCACAATAAAACACATTCAAATTTCTATTCAGGATGTAATAAAATGTAGGAAAGTTAGAGGAATATAGAATATAAACACTGTTTAAGGCACTGTATCAATTTGATAACAGAGTAAAATGAAAGAAAAACAACAATCAACATAAGTGGAAAAACTACAGACAAGAATACTTATGTTGAGTTAGAGATATAAAATAGCCTGACCATTGCCTTCATACGCAATTCTGCTCAATTCTCATCTCCCGTCAGTGCTCCGTCTGGGCTTTCTCCCATTGATATATATTTCTCCGGTAGATTTTCAACCGGGCCCATTAATGAACAATAGGAGAAGTTGTGAATGATGACAACTATTTTCTGAACTCCTTCAGAATTGTAGTCTGCCTATGGTTGTAGTTTGGCAACGGCAGTGGAGGAAGTGAACGAAGCCATTCAGTCTGTGTTGACCACGCTTTCAAATATTGAACAATTAAAATCAGAGCAAGAGGAACATTTACAACATTTTACTGCTGGCAAAGATGTTCAACTCGGCACTTCTCTCTTCGCAGTGGGGAATGGCTGTTTACAGTACACACAATTTCCGGTAAGCTTCATAAATTAGCTTTCTTCATGGCCGAGCTGGTGCATTACATATGACATGCCCAAAAATTAGCAATTGGGCAAAATCAGATCCAATCATTTAAAACTTCAACAGAGTCCACGCCTCCAGCAAGCAATCATTTCTCAATAGCCCAGAGCCCAGACTCTCTGTACGAAGAAAAGCGTAGAACAAGGGGCTGGTTTTTACCAGGCCAGAGATAAGTAGAGTAATGAATCAAGCAGCAGGCAAAGGGAAGAAAGTTGTGTAAGAGGGCCGACATGTTGAATAAGCACAAATTATAAAAATAAATTAAAAATAGTCACCAAGAGGAGTAATGGGAAATATTTAAAGAAAGAAAACTTTTCAGAAACAGATACAAGCAGGAACAGATATTCTGAAAGAGGATCTTTATCCGATGTTACACTGAAAAAACTTCTATGACACATAAACAGATCCCATTAAAACGATTTACACGTCCTTAAACAAGTTGCAAGATAAAATTGTATACCGCTGTCTTGCACCGCACTACAACAGTTGTCATGGTTACGGTGCTTCTCGACTACCCTCGGTGATGTCAGACTCCCTGGATGCTCTGCAGGGATCCAAGTGAAAGCAATTCACACATCTGCTTCTGTCTCCACTGCACCTCAGGCTACATGCCATCGCTCACAAGGTAAGTAAATAATAATCACAGCTCAGCACAAAAAAAAAGGTAAAAAATCATCACTGTCAAAGAAAGAGATGTAGTGTGTATTCACAGGAGTGAATAACAGGGTTACAGAAGGAAGGAAAAAAATAAGAATGGAGCCATTTTAAGGTGTGAAATAAGGGAGTGGCAAGAAAATTGTTTAGTATGCAATTTCAAAACATGACCCACTGTGAATATCAAAAAAATTAACTCAGCGCCATTTTGCATAAAGTCTTTTTTTTCTTTCATTTTACTGAGTCTGAAGTGTCATACAACACTATTGAAATTTTGAATGGAAAAAAGAAACACATACTCAAAAATTAGGTCAGCTACAGAAATGAAAGCTTTTAGATGTATTTTGGTTATTTTTTATACCAAGGTCTTGGACCTTGATTAGTTGTTATCGTTTGCTCACATTCACTTTGGGGGGGGGGAGGCAAATTGCTGCAAACCTAAAAGCTTTATAAATATTTTGATATTCCTCAACCCTTGACCTGATAATAATGAGAATAACAAAAATCTGTGAGCATGAGCTTCTCTCAAAAACAGCATAGAACTGTGAAAGTCAAATTATAATTTTAATGGGGTTGTTCATTTGTTTTTCTTTTTTTCAGTCTCAGATAATATGAATAGTGAATGTAACTTTAATGGCTACAAGAAGAAAACCTTCTAATCAAAGTCCTTGTGGGACTACTTCATTGGGAAATAAAAACCCTCATCGTCAGCTTTAAGGTTTTAGGGATATCTGGGAGACTCTGAAGTGGTGAGGCTCTGGAAAGATGCAAATGTTTTTTCCATCGGGGCCACAAAAATCAGCATAAAAACTTAGCAGATGAAAACCTAAACCTTTCTAATGTTTTTTGAAATTTTGTTAAATCCTATCCTGTGACCTTAACATTGTTGAAAATCTGTGGACAAGCTTTAAAAGAGCAAAGAATGCAAGGCAGCACAAGAATCTTGCAGAATTAAAATCAGCAAAATGATCAATCAACAAGAAGAATGTGTGAAATTCCCTGAAACATGAACATCTCTTAGCTGCAGAAAAGTAGGTATTGGCCATTTTTCTACATATCAAGGTCTACCACAGTTTTAAATGTACATTTATTACTCTGACCTAAAGTCATTTTAATGAGCTGCCAGACAAAGAGTCAGAAACACCAGTTTTCTCTCGCTATATGAAGCACAGAGTGTCACGCACTTCTCCTCCCCCACTTGTTGCTGAAAACTGCTTTGCTGCTTTCACAAAAAGGAAAACACAGCTGTTTGAAAGTTACAGCTGTTTGCATTAAACAGAGACAGTTATGTTGTGGAAGCTATAGGAACACCTCCCATCACTGTGATTAAGTAACAATTTTTTGAAGAAGTATAACTGGCAAGTTAAAAGCAGCATTTTTTTAAGCTGTTGTCTGGGAGACAATACCCTAACTAAAGAGACCAGCTAATATCAGAGTTTAATACTCCCAGTGTTACTTCATCAAGAGCAGAACATTGAAAAAGGGATAATATTCTGCACAACAAGCACTTTTAATTAGAAACTTGTACTTAATTTAGTTCGTGTTTATTCAGCATTTTGCTCCAATCCCAGTTTAAATTTGTTCAGTTAATGTTACATCATGATCATAAATTGAACATTTCCTTTCTACTTTTCTGTATTTCACACAAGGTTTGTCTTTTTTTATTCGAAATTTAATCTTGTTTCTATTTCTTCTCTGAAACTGTTTATTTAGACTCAATAGGCTGATCAAACTGTCTGTAAAAATGGCAACATTTAAAAACTAAAAGTACTCTGAATTCTTTGCTTCTCATTTTGACTCATACTAACATGTTTACCAGTAAAGAAGGGGTGTCCAAGTCCAGTTCTGGAGAACTACTGTTCTGCAATATTTAGATGAATCTCCTCTTCGACACACCTGAATCAAATGGCTAAATTCCCTCATCAGCATATCATCCAGCACTGCAGAGGCCTGCAAATAAGCCATTCATTTCATTCAGGTGTTTTAGAGAACAGATGCATCTACATTTTGCAGGACAGTAGCTCTCCAGGACTGGACTTGGGCACCCCTTCTTTACTGAGAAGGATGATGCAGCTAAATGTTGCAGGATAGTAGCTCTAAAAAATGTTGGTTAGAGACTAGTTTGCTCCTCTGTATACTGATGAAACCTATATTTACTATAGTTTGATTGCTCCACATGTGGATTCTGCAGGAGATAGGATGCCAGTCCTTTTTGGTAAGGAACCCAAACAGTTAAATGTGACACTTAAAATTTGATCAATTGCATTTTGTGATGCTGTGCTTTTCAAATAATCTAGGAGTCACACAAAAATTTTGATCCATTGGATATAGCAAATTATACCAAAGAAGTAAAGACGATTGTCATCTATGGGGAACCTCAACATGTGAACCAGCCAGAGTGAGACTCCTGATTGAGGAAACAGAAATCCTTCAACGCTGCAAAGCATACAGAAATTATTCAAAGAGGCATCATGAAAACTAAGACTACTAATATTTTTTTTGACTGCCTGAAAAGCTCAGATCATTTGGTGTATTTATTCTAACCTAAGTAATATCAGCTGTTGGAGCTTAAACAAACTGAGGTAACAATTTGCATAGATTCAGGGAAATAATTGATTTCCAGCAATTTAAATAAAGTTAGTTAACAACTCAATTTTAATAAATCTTCAGTAAAGAAAATACTTAATCAACTTAATTAAGCTGTTAATGATCATGTCAAATTGTGCTAGTTTTACTTAAACAGCAATAACATATTAACCCTAATAGCTATATAGTAGGATCTACTTTAAAAAAGCTCACACAAATTGCTATGTCAATTAAACAGGAAAATTAGAACATTAGAAAATAGCTGACTATAAATGCACCTGTGTCTTCTCACTCTGTTTGAGTCTATGTATAAAAATCAAAACAATAGCTGAGCATAGGGAAAAATGAGTATCTCCAGATATGATAACCTTGAATAAAAATATCACTGTTTTGGTATTAGACTCTTTACACATATATTTAAAAACACACTTGTCTAACATGAGCTATTAATTTTATTTAAAGCAGAAACGCAGTGATTTCTCCTGCTATTCCTATTACTACTAATAAAACTATATATTATTAATAAGACTTTATTTTGTTATTTTTTTCATGTTATAAAACTGTTTATTTATTTTAATTTTGAATCTGATATGTAGACAAAAGTATAGAAATAACACCTGCAACCTTTAGTGGTGGTTTTCAAGTTCTTATTGCGCAGAAATGTACTTCTGAGCTGTGCTGCATTTTACATAGTAAAGCAAGAATAACAAACTGACATTAGCTGGTTAATTAGTAGGGCTATCAGCTCAGACAGAGCCTGCAGTCAGCTGCTTAACAGTCACGTTGCTTGAAGCTTGCTAACTGCAGCTTTAAAACAAGAATATCTGGATTACATTGAAGAGTGGTGCTCCGTTAGTTATGCCAAGATATCTCCGACAAATAAATTTTACTGTTTTGTAAGCAAGGAAACTGTGTTGGTGCCTTTTTAATGCCAGCTGAGCTTTGTTGAGGAGGAGCAAGTGGGTAAAGGGCAGTAGTGCGTTACTCTATGATCCATACACACAGAGGAAATGCGGCTCACTCTGACACTTTCTTTGTCATTGAATAAAAAAGGACTCTGAACCATAGAGATGGTAATATTAAACATTTTAAAAGATTGGTATACCTTGATACTAGTAACTGGTCCATGCCTAATAACAATGCATGAATGCAACACATAACATATAGTATGTTAACAGCAGTATTGGTGTTTTTCCCTCATGGTTATCATAACTAGAGCAAAATGTTAATCATATGATATTCTCAAACATTTTTGTAGATCTGAAGATTGTGCAGATTATTTTCAGATTGTCAAAGACATGAATCAAAACCCTAAATAGACGTCCTTACCGTTGCTCAGCACAGTGACACGTGGAGTTATGTCCAGGTCCAGAGGCGTTCTGAACGGGAAGCCAATCGCCACTGCACACAAGAAAGTGAGCAACAGGAGCATCGCTGCCATGAAGTGAGCTCCCTGCATCTCTGCCGGGCGTCTCTTAGGGTGGAAACACTCCTCTAACAGAGTACACGAGTGCACAAAGACATTCACCTCTTCAGACAAACCCTCATGGGCTGCTACTCGTTTCTTTAACTGTGGGGTTCTTTCAGTGTGCAGCAGAGAGGAGAGAAGAAGCCTAAAACAGTAAAACACACACAGAGCCAGTGGAGTTAACAGTCTGTGATTGAGAATGGCAAAAAAGGATCAAAAGTTGGAGCAGCAGAGTTCAGTCACAATAAATGAGCTGATGCAGAGGGCGTTACACGAATGACAAAAGGGGCATGAAAGACACAGAAAGTGCATTTGCTCAATTAAACATCATATCATGTGTTGCAAACTCCTAAGACAGTAGCAGTCTCACAATTTAATTAAAAACAGAGCAAAACTGAAAACAGAGCCATGTATGCGCCAACAACCTAACCTAAAACTTAAGGGTTAAGCTGCAGAGAAGAGTAATCTAGATCGATACAAGGTTCAAACAGCAGTCATACCTGAGAGGAGCCAAACCCATGAGTGGATGGATGGTGAAATATGATCATCTCTGTGAATTGTGTGTGTGCTTGTGTGTGTGCTGTGATGCGAATGCCAATGTTGCTCCTGCAGAGTAAGACCCTCTTCCGAAGGAGTGATGGAGAAAGGAGGAAAGGGATGAATTGTTTGTGTGTATCCCATGCACCAGTGCCCTCACCGACTGACGGAGAGAAAACACTGACACATACACACTTTGGAGCAGCGGAAGCCTTGTCCAACCTTATTTGCAGTAATGGTAATATCTCTCTTTTGTTTACTGTCTCTCTTTTAAGCAGACGCACACACACTAACTGATCCCAGATCCTAATATAAACAGCTACACTCTTCAGCACTTTCCATCAAACAAATCATGTCTAAGTCCTTCGATCTGAGAGTCCAGAGTCTTTGTTTAACACATCACACAGACGTGAATCCTGGCATAGCACTCATCTTTTGATTCAAAATGAGAAAGATAAAAAAAAACAAACAAAAAAATAAGTTGAAAAGTGAAGCTATTAGCCATAGAGGCAGTGACTGCACCTTTACAGAAAGTCTCTGTAGTTCTCCAAGGCTAACACCATGACAACTGGCTTTAACATTGCATAACGCAGCAGAAAGAGCATTACACTATATATGTGATGGTAACAGCAATATAGAGAACCAGAAGCTTGAGTTTTATTTTTACAGCACACATATTGTCACAGAGAGGAAATATGGGCTCCGTCAGACTTTGTGTTTGGGAAAAAGTTGCATAATTGCCATCCTAAACAAGTAAAGTCACTTTCAAAGGTAGAAAAGGGCAGGGAATATTATTAAAAACTGTGGTGTCTTTGGGTTGGTGCTTGTTCTTGTTTTTTGTGGTAAAGTATCCTTTTTTAACAGAAGGTCAAGCTAAAACACACCTTTGCAAAGCCGAAGTAAACTGAGATTAGTGACCAGCTACAGGATGATGCAACAACGATCTGTGGGAATTTGTAAAAGAAGACCTTTTGCTTTGTTGGGAAAGTATTGATTGGTGGATTATCAGGATTCCTTGTAAGGTAGCTGCCTTCATTTACACACCAACATTGTGTAGAAAATGGCTGACGGTCACTGAAAGAAGGCTCCTACACTTAGCTTGTAAGCTACCCTAGCTTACAAGAAAGACAAATTTAGTCCCTTGGAAATTAGTCCTCAATGCAGCAGTCTGGGGTTCAGTTCCCGACCTTGGGATCTTCCCCCCTTCTCTCTGTCCACTTCTTGTCTGAATACTGTAAATAAAGGTCATTGGTGCCACAAAACGTTAAAAAAAGAAACTACAGCTGGTAAGCTATGAGGGCATTCCTGTTAAACACCAAACTTTAAGCCAAACTAATTACCTTGCTAATATTAGTTTATTAGACTTGTGATATTCTTTAAAGAGCAAAATTAAGTATAATGTCCTGTGTAATAAACTACGGATGCACTATGAAAATGTGGCCTGCTATCAATATTCAATATGATTATTGCTATTATGGCCAATAACTGATATTTACCAATACTACATATATTTCCCTAATGTTTTGACAGTGTGAAAAAATGACCATACCACTGATGTTGCTTCTCTGCTTTAGTTAAACAGTTATTTATCATCTTAGTTTTGCCTATTGGACCGATACATTAAAAACAATGAACTAACACTAGCTGATACTGATGTTTATGCCTATATATCATGCAGCCTGACAATAAACATGTTTATTTGACAATAACAAATAAGACAAGTGAGTTTGGCTGCTCCTTTACACATCATCTTTAACACACTCTGCAGAATATATGAACCATACCCTACAAATATGAGCAGTTCAGTTAAGCTGCAAAGCCTCTGCTGTTTTATCCCCTCCACCAACCCATCACCCCCTTTGGGTTTAGAGGTCAGAGATCCTCACCTCCTGACATGCAGAAGACATGTTCAGGTGTTAGAGATGCGCTCATCATTCGCTATAATGTAATCACTATCATAGCTATTAAATATGTATTTAAACATTTACACAATAGTTGTCTGACTGGACTAAATTTAGCAGATTATTATTTTCAATATTAGCTTAACATTAAAAACATACAGTACAGACATTAAAACTGTGATAGTTATGTTTTTGTGCCGCAATATGAACGACTGTTGCTTTTCTATTCTAAATAGAATCAGTAACATAATCTTATCTATATCTATTTGAAGTGTTTAATTAAATACCAAAATACTTCAAATACAAAAACTGCAGTAATTATATTAAATGTTTTTATGCTGTCTGAATCTCAAAGCAACTCATAACTATACTCAACATGAATCACTTTTGGTTTGCTAATAAATTTGCAATTAGGGGTGCATGATATCACGAAAAGATTTAATTGTGATACTATGGCTGATTATAGTGATGATGATATTGATTACGATTAACTCACATTTTCCTGACTGGTTTCTTTCTTTTTTCATCAATACAATTTCCTCATCAGTTTCTGGAAGCTTTGCCCTTTCATCCACTAAAAGTATACATCTGATGTAGGCATTAAAGACAGTTGAAATGAGTTCTTAGCATGCAGTGTTGATGTACAGTATTTAGAATATTATATTCAATCAGATACCAAAGCAGTCCTTTACGACTGCAATATTACAAACACTGAAATTGTGACAGCTTCATATATAGTGCAGCTCTATTAATGTAATGCATTTATCTACTACTGACTATAAAAAACCCCGACAATAATTTAGCAGGAAATTCATTTAAATCATGTTCTCAAAAACACACTGTTTAGGTTTGTGGTGGATTTGCGAAGAAAAGCAAACACCACATATAAAACATCTAAAGTAATAAAAAGCTCAGTGGCTTTAATAATTTCCATTACAAAGATTCATTTCTACCAGCAAACTCTTGAGTTTTAAATGTCTTACTTTCCAAAATTACCCCAGAAAGAAGAATAATAAACACAGAATATCTGAAATGAAAGGGGAATCAACTGAGGCATCACAGTGAAGGCTTATTGGTCTCTGCAAAGGGATGTTTATTTACAACCGAAGGGAAATTAAATCATAGCTGATGACTTTAAAAATGTGACTTTTCGATTTCTTATAGTCCTCTAAGAGCTTAGAAGAAAAAGTGGAATGTCAAACTCAGTCTACCAAAGCATGCCTGCTTTTTATGAGTTTTCGCATTTGGGAACTATTTCCATTCCACTAATGTAACAAATTTACTCTGCGGAGGACCAGTTAGTCAAGCCATAAATTCCCTCAATGGAAGTCAACTTTAACGAGCTGTAAGATTTTTCAGTTTTATGTGAGCTCCATCTAAAAAAAACAAAAAAAACAAACCGGAACAACAAAATAGAAGGAGGTGCATTCAGGGGCACTTTAATTAATCATTCATTAATCTCATGGATTCAGTCAAATAGATTGTCTTGATCTAAAACCAGTCAGGCAATCAACAGCTCATAGTGGTCCTAATAAGGAAAAGTGGTCTTCAATGGATAAATTAAACTGTGGCCTGAAACTCCAGAATCCAGGAAACTTTCAATTGTAAACTGGCCACCAAACAATGAGTAAAAATGTGAGAAAATAGGGAGCCAGATGTTTGGAAATAAAACAAATCAAGCCCAGGGGAAATCAGGACACTCGCAACCTGACCTTTCTAATCCACCTACCTGCTGATCTCAGCCCCAACATGCTCTCTGTCCTGTGACACCCATTCACAGAAACAATTTCATCAAACAATCAAGTGTCCATGGACCTGAACAGTGGAGCACAGTGATGACAGCTCCATTAACAGACACCACTTATCCTAAAGGACATAAAAAGCTAAAGTTTTCATCATACATGGATGTGCCTGAGTGACAAAGCAAAGAAAAGATTATAGTCAAAGCCACTGAGTTGTGCTACAACCAACAGATAGACGGCTTTAAAACCAGAACTGAACTGTATTTGTTCACAATACTGCAGCTTTACATGTTTTACAGGCGCAGTGGTGAATAAACCACTGAGCTCTGTGCATCCATTCCCAACACTAGTCATTTTGATAGTAGAACACAGAAGACAAAGCTCCCTCTCTGAGATGCTGTTTGCCATCATTTGTTTAGAAAAGATTATTTCTGTTTTGTATAACAGGAATAATCTCCTTTTTCTATTTCAGGTGTGATATCAGCCTAGAATCCATCAAGAGTCACTGGCCTTAAATTCATAATCTCTCAGGGCAAACAGGAACTTACATCTTTTTTGAATATAACAATCATATAGTTAGGTATAACAGTAATAGATGATTAATAGCTAAAAACCAAGACTCCCAAAACAGTAAAACAGTGCATTAGGGGCTACTATTATTAATACATGACTTGAGTGTTTTTGCATAATTTAGTAAAATTCTTACTACTAGTGAAACAGTCCAGATGGCTCCAGATTAATTGACCCCTTTGTCAATTCGTACCCCATTACTCACTTGCATGTTGCCATTTCATCCCATCCCATTTACATTTCACACCAGTCAACAAACCATTTCACAGTCATTTGCTTGCATACATTTATTTCTCTTGGTTCTTCAGTATTTTTGCTGAATGGTGATGGTAAAGAGTCCTAAAAATGCTCAAATTCAGCCATCCATGGTCTTTACTCCCTTACTCTTGCAGGTTGCGTGTGCCTGTGTCCAGAGCTAGTTGGACAAGAAGCAGAGCACAGCCTGGACAGTCCCTAGTCTATTACGGGGCAACTCAGAGACACACACACACTCCCTCCAAGGGGCAGTTTAGAGAAACCAATAAATCTAACATGAATGTTTTTGGACTGTGGGAGGAAGCTGGAGTACCTGAACAGAATCCACACCTACTCAAGGAGAACATGCAATTTCCATGGAGAAGGAACCCAGAACTTCCTGCTGCAAGTCAACGGTGCAAACAACTGCACCACTTTGCAGCCTGATGCACAACTCCCACATATAATTAACCTAATTGTGCATGTTTTTTTTTTTTTTCTCTCAAGATTTCATCCTACATTCAATTCCTATTGATTTTGGTTCTGATCCCAGTTTGGGCCCTTTGACTATTATAAAATATAGGATTATGACCCCTGATAAAACCAGAATAACTCTGAGTGACCTCCTGCAGGTATACATTATTTATTACGGTTGGTGACATATTTATATTTCAGCAAATAAGGCTAATAAATTTGCTTGTTAAATGGGTATAAAATGTCGCATATAAAGCATAATAATACATACTCCACAAGAATGCTCTCTCCCAGGGTTGCAAGAACGAAATGATGTTATTTTATTCTTGCAGCGCTGACAAATATTCTGGGAAGAACCTTTTTCTTGTGGGGTGTCTAACAGATAGAGTGCAGCTGGTCAGAAATTTAGAGCAGGCATTACTGATAAATTCTGCACTTACGGACCCATGAGGATTTCCCAAGAGTTCTGAATTAGAGTTGTTGTGAAATATGAAATAATTTCACCAGAAAAAACTTTAATCCTAAATTTTTTTAACGCTGATGTTCAAAAAATACAGCAAACAATGTAAAGCAGCATGTCTGTTAAGCAGGCAACTGCAGACTTGCAATCTGAGCAGATAGCTTGACAAATTACCCAGCTAATATCAATATCAGCTATATAGAGCAAAAAAGGCAAGAGGCAAAATATTCTGGCAGTTAACATGCTTTTGCAGAACAGTACAGCCAATTTTAGCAGGTGTTTACTCTAATTTTACTCTGGGGCCTAAATCTATCTGTCAAAAACACAAGTAACACCACCACCATGTTTTAAATGTTATTATTAAAACTGTAAAAACTCTATTATTAGCTGGAAAATGAATAGTTGTTCCTTTTCTCTTTTAAAAAATATTTTTAGATCATGTTACATATTTTAGTTTTTTAATTTTATTTAAATACCCTGAAATCATGAGATTTTTACACAAGGGTATCACAGCCTGAAAATCTCATATTGGCCCCTATGTTTCCATGTGGACATGTTGCCAGATGACTAACTCCTACTTGAAACTAGATTTTTTTTTTTTTACAGTCATATTAATTTTAGCCTTCCTGTTATCATCAGTTTATCATGACTGGCCCTTTGGACTCCTAATAAGAAGCTGCTGCAGGATATTGACTCACTCAGAACTGAAACAACAGATCAAAGACTTTCTGTAAGAGTCCAAACAAATATCTAGATAACAAAGGAGTTGGAAACCAGCTCTTTAAATGTTACCACACTGATCAATCAAGCCAAGAATCTCCATTAAAGGGTTGATAATGGAGTTTATTTGGTTTACATTCGCTTCTGTTGGAGCTTAATTATTAGCTAGTATGTATAACACTGTGCAGATAATGACTGGGTAGCACACTCTAAAAGATCTATGCTCCCTCTGCTCCTTGTGTGTTTACAGTGCATGCTCTCAGCTGTCTCCTTTACATGTGGTTCCTGCGCAGATAACAGGTCTGGTAAATGTAAAAGGAGTAAAACTCATTCCTAAAAACTCTAGATTGCTTAATAGCGCAGTCATGCAGAGAGAGCCACAGAGGTTCAATGGATGTTTTCACCTATAGACAAGCAATTTCAGACACTGCGGGGAGCATAGTGAGGTGTTCCCGTATCTCAGTTTAATATCCCTCAAGATAACATACTTATTCCACATCGTTTTAAGAGAATATACGTTGTTTCTATGAAGAAGGAAAAAAAAGAAATGAAAAAAGAAAAGGAAGAAAGAAGAAGAAAAAACGAGTATGTCTCTAGAATCTGATCATTATAAATTATAAGAGTGGCAATTTAAAGTACCACAATACAGCAGAAAACCCCAAATAAGAGTATTTTCGTGTAATATTCGGTGTGTCCTACTTGATTTCGTGTTCCGATTCCTCGGTAAAATGGATTTATCCGTTTCCAGCTTCTCACAATCCAAGTGGACTTTCGCCGCTCACTCTCAAACAGCGACTGAGTAATACACAGCAGCTCCTCCGCTCGGTTACCGTCATCAGGTGGCCCGCCCTCCTCTCACTTTCTTTTTGTCAATCTCTTAAACCTTTTTATTTCTCCTGTTCTCCACAGTGAAATGTAACGTTATCATGGAAAACGCCATAGGTTACTACCCTACTTTCCAAGGTAGTATTACCAGGTCCAGGAAGCACTGGGAGTTGCTGTAAAAGTGATAAAGGTGGACGCAATCAGTTTGTTAGGTGGTGAGACACTGGCCCCTAGCGTCCACTTATGAAATTACAAAAATAAATGCCTTTAGGAGTCCTGGGTACTGTATTTTATAGTGTCTGACATTTTCAGACACTGGAAATAATAATCTTGAACTTCTAGTTGTGGTATTATTATGATCTTACTTTAGATAATAGTCTGATTTACTTCAATGATCGTTCTTGTATAAATTGCTCCTCTTTAAACTCACGAGATAGATGCTATTTTTGAGAAAGCAAAGAATAGTTTTTAAAATTAGTTTAGAAAAGAA
This sequence comes from Anableps anableps, assembly GCA_014839685.1. Taxonomy (NCBI): domain Eukaryota; kingdom Metazoa; phylum Chordata; class Actinopteri; order Cyprinodontiformes; family Anablepidae; genus Anableps; species Anableps anableps. The sequence goes on from CM026076.1 coordinate 18,867,063, forward strand.
ATCAGTGATTACAAACTGTTTTAAGGTACATCAAATCAGTGTGAAATAACTGAGGCCAAGGTAGACCATATTGTGTAACTCTTTTCTCATCTCAACCTAAGGTGAGCCAAAAAATCTTATTTTGTATTTTCACAAAAATAATCAGTTTTATGAATGCCCAAGAATCTCTGTTCAGTGTAGCTAAGACTTCATCTTATTATTTCAGATTTGGGGGGGGGAGCTGCAAAAAGTTTTCAAAGTGGTTTGCCACATGAAGGTAGAGGACTGCTCAAATGAAGGCCAGACATTTCCAAGCAGATGCTAACTTCAGTGATCTTATCCAGTGACACCATGTTCCACTGTCAATTCTTACATTTTGGTTTTCACAGTCCACAATACAAGGGGCACCCATTCCGCACTGAAAGGAAATGCAAATTAATAACTATATACCGTGATTGTACAACCTCCTGGGAAATGGCATTATGGGTGGTGGAGCCATATTGCCCCAAATCCTAAACCACCATTGATCTACTTACTCTGAAGGTTTAGGTGATATTTATTGAGAACAAGTGGTTCTGAGGAATAGCTACACACAGCAGCATATGTGGCTCCCTGTGGTTAAAGCAGACAGGAAAAGAAATACAAAGATACAAAGGTTTTTAAAAAAAAAAATAGTTAGAATTTGGAGTTTGTTGACAACAGATTAAAGGTCAACCACTTTTTCAGGGTTTGAAGGACTAACGTATGCTTAAAAGATTACTCAAAATTCACTCTTGCTATTTCAGGGTTTGGTTGCTTTTGTGTGACTCGTTCATCTGAAGCCATGCAGATGAAAAAAAAAAACCCTCCTGCGGCTGCTCATCTACTGCATCCCTCGGGTAAAAATATGATCATCTCATGTTTTTGATTTCCTCAATAAGTGAGATTAATGTAGTGGTTGATCTAACACCCAAGAAAATAAATGTGCCTGTTAGATATAATATTTCTTTGAAGATAAATAACTGAATAAGATAAATGAATAAAGGTGGCTGTGAGGGAAACTAGCTCCATAATTCTCCCAGGAATAAACAAGTCAGACGTTTGCTTGTGTGCTTGTAAACCCTGCAGGTCCTCAGTTCTCTCATGATAACCTGAAGTGATCTCTGTTGCTTTGCTTCAGAGTCCCTCAAAAACTCTGATCATTAGAGCATACAAGGGCAGCTGTCTTGAAGCATACTGTTTCTTCTCTCACACATACAGAACTTTTAATCCATTATGAATGTATACATTAATAATAAATGGAGTTTGTTGCATTCCTTGGGAAGCAGTGAGGCTTTTATTTCAGCACCTTATTCCAATTCAGAGGGGGATTTGTGCAGGTCTGGGATTATGTGTCAGACATCGAGCTCCATTAACCCAATAAAGCTGATCCAAACAGGACCCCACTGAGAAGGTTCACTGAAGCTCACAGTGAAAAAAGGAGCATCTCTGTTCCTGGCTACCAAGGCAACAGCTGCCTTCAAAGAAGTAATGCTGAGCAGGTTTATATGGTACAGATATACAGTATTAGTCACATGGCAGGGTGCAGTGCTTTTTTATTTACACAGTGTGTCCACACACACAAAAGAAATTTATTCAGGTATTGGCCTTCAGCGTACTGTCACCTCAGGAAGATGGCTTCTGTGTTTAGAGTGCAAGGCACTCTCTGTAGGTTTTGCAGTGTGCTTTATCAGGTTTTGTTCACTTTCCTTCAAAAATCATGCCTGTTTGGTGAATTAATGACTAAGTTGATCTTAGAAGCAAGGCTGCCTGTTTGTTTAGAATATGTCATCCTGTACTGGGCCTGGAACGGTCCCATGGTGCCGCCCACTAAAAGCAGATATGAAAAACATATAGATTGAACAGTCCTTAAGGTGTGTTATATCTGCATTTATATTCATTGTCATGAACATTCAAAGACCCCATTTATCATTTAGATGGTGGCTGATTAAAAACTGATATAGTAGACTGAGTTATAAGAACTCTGTGGATTATTAGACTTTTCTTTGCACCAAATACAATTTTTGTAAGATTATTATTTTTTCAGCATGTCAGCATTTTAAAGTTAGCACAGAGCTGCTAAGATGGTTGCACACTGTTTCAGTTGTGATCAGTAGCTCATCGTGGCAGGGATATCATATTTAGTTTGAGCTTTCTATTAATTTAACAAGTGCACATTTAAATTATCTTTGCCTGCATAAAAATAATTTTCTTAGCAACACTAATTGGACAGACCAGTACTTAGAAAAACTCAATTAAGACAAAAGAAGTAGAAATGAAAATTCTTTTAGCCCTTTTTTTATGCAACGGCAGATTCTTAGATAATCTGCTCAGACAACTGAGTACATGTATAAAGAGTTCCACTTTATCACCTATCAAGCATAGTGGTCCTTTTATCATGCTGTGGGGGTGCTTTCCTACCAGTGGTACAAATGGAAAGAGCAATGAAAATGTGGGACTGCCTTCAAGTTCTTTAAGTACACTTTACATTAAAAAGTAGATGGTTTAATTTTGGGATAAAACTGGGTGTTCCAAATTGGACAGTAATCCCTAATCTTCTGGAGTAACTCCACTCAATTAAAATTCTGTAAATAATGCTAAAATCAGGGCCTGTGGCAGGGAAACAGCCAATTTAAATGAGCTTCCTGATTTCTAATGAAGGAAGTGGTCAAATGCCCAACTAGAATTAAGACACATGTTTGTTGAAGGCCACAGAAAGCATATCATTGAGGTACAACTTGCTATGGCACTTTTCACCAAATATTAGTGGGGATCTGCATATTCCAGTGTGGATTTGAAAGAATCCACACTCAGTTCAAACACAATTCCTTTATTTAAAATAATAATTTAAGTTGTATATTTCACATGAAGAAAAGGATGGTTTAAATGAATTGGCATTAATGCCAATAAAGTGTGCATATACCTTCCAGTCTTACCAGGATTAGTTCAGTTTGTTCCTGGCTGCTAGAGTGGTGTTCTTATTCAGGAAAAAAGGAAAGAAATGTAGTTACAAAGGGAACATTTCCTAATTTCATGCTTTCTCCACTGTTAGGAAAGTTCACATAAGGTGGGTTTGAGTGTAATGCATAATGAGACTCCTTGCTTTAATGGTTGGTATAATACAAACTAAAAGCCAAAAAAAAAAAAAGTTTATTTCCTAAACTCTTTCCATTTTTTACGTAATAATTTAAGTCTGTGCGACAATATATTAATTTGAAAAACTCAAGAATTCCTTTACAAAGCTCCCACAAAATGTCTGCTTAGAGCAGGGGGCTGCAGTTGGTGGTTCTATAATAATAATAATAATAATAATAATAATAATAATAATAATAATAATAAATGTTATTTGAAGGCGCCTTTCAAAGCACTCAAGGTCATCAAATACGAAATACAGAAGAATAGATGAGAAAACTATAAAACAATAAAAGGAAGGTATCGATAAAATCAAACACAATTAATGATAGAATAAATAATGACATTAAGCAGAATATGCCAGTTTGAAGAAGTGAGTTTTAAGGTTAGATTTAAAAGATGACAGAGAATCAGAATTACGGATGTGCTGTGGGGGAGAGTTCCAGAGACGAGGGGCTGTGCGGGAGAAGGCTCTGAACCCCATGGTTGTCATGTGGGCTGGAAGTATAAAAAGAGAGATGGATGAGGAGGAGCAAAGACTTCATGTAATAACCTTGGTAGGTGTGTGATAACAAAAATCATCAGTGAGGTACAGAGGTGCCAAGTTATGGAGAGCCTTGAAGGCGAGGAGGAGAATCTTAAAGTCGATGCAGTATTTTATGGGTAACCAGTGGAGATTTGTAATGATAGGGGTGATGTGTTCCTTCGAAGTAGTTGATGATCTGAGCAGCTGCGTTTTGCACAAGCTGAAGTTTATGAATGATTTTAAGAGGAAGACCTGAGAGGAGGGCGTTGCAGTAATCTAATCGAGAGTGCATTGATAAGGATGGCTGTACTGGTGGGAGTAAGGGATGAACGGAGACAGTTGATGTTTCGAAGATGAAACTATGCAGACCGAGTAATGTTATTGACATGAGAGTCGAAGGACAAAGTGTTGTTAAGGATGACACCCAGACTCTTGCCTGTAAGGGAAGGTGAAACTGTGGAATCATCAACTTTAATTGTGAAACTATTATTTTTGATAAGATAGTCATGGTACCAACAAGGAGAAATTCTGTTTTCTTGGAGATCAGTTTAAGAAAGTTTTGACTCAACCATGATTTAATTTCGCAGAGGCAATCCGAAAGGAAGAAAGGTGGAAGGGTGGTGTTGGGCTTGGTGGAGAGGTAGAGCTGGGTGTCATCTGCATAACAATGAAAATGAATGCCAAATTTTCTGAAAATTAGACCAAGTGGAAGAAGATAAATGATAAACAGCAGGGATCTTTATGCCCACCACAGTGACTCCCAATAACTTTGGTCAGTAATGCCATAGAACAGTGCAGTGTTTTAAAATACAGTACATCCAGAAAATACTCACAATGCTTCACGTTTTCTACATTTTGTTATGACACAGCCTTATTCCTAAATTGATTAAATTAATTGTTTCCTCCAAAGCTTTCATATAATATTTTTCAATAGTGAAAAAAAGTTTTTTGTAAATATAACTTGGGAAACCCCTTCAATTTATATTATTTTTTTTGTAATCATTTTCTGGAATCTGTGGCCATTCTCAGTATGAACGTTTTATGTTTTTATTTAAAACTGAAAGAAATTCTGGGTCTAACCTTTTTTTTACATTTTTCAATTTTATACAGCAAGAATTTTTGAAAGTCATGAAGTTATTCTTTTATAAAGACAGATGCAGGTTTTGTGGCTCAGAACAATATTAGGAGCAAAGCAAAAATTGCCCCTTGGATGTTAAAAGTTGGCAAATCCTCAACCTTGAGGTATTGAAAAAAATTAGACCGCTTTTCCAGCAGAGGGCAATATTTACATCAATGCCTATTTGTTTGCTCACAACTGCTTGGCCTAAGAGTGCAAATATACAGTGTATCAGGAAAGCATTTTTTCCACATTTTGTTATGTCGTTTTCCAAATTTTTATTAATTTAAGCTCTTTCCTCAAAATTCTACACAGAAATACCCCATTATGACAAGAGTTGTCATAATGTTTGGGTTTTTTTTTGCAAATTTATTAAAAACAGAAAACCAAAAAAATCCCATTTCCGCAAAAATTAACAGCCTTTGCTTAATACTTTGTTGATCCACTTTAGGCAGCAATTACTCAAATCTGTTTAATATGATGCCACAAGCTTTGCTCACCTATTTTTAGGCAGTTTTTTCCATTCTTCTTTGCAGTACTTCTCAAATTCCATCGGGCCTTCAGTTGATGTGCTCTTCCTCCTGCCATTAGGAAGATAGACTCTCTTCACTCTTTTAAATCACAGCTGAAAACACACCTGTTCAAACTGGCATATTCACTTTAACACAGATTAACTGTTGTTGCAACTTGCTTACTGACTTGCTTTTTATAATTGTGGCTGACTTTATTATTTGTTGTTTTTTTTTGTCTGTTTTTGTAAGGTGACCTTGGGTTTTTGAAAGGCGCCCTCAAATGAAATGTATTATTATTATTAGGTTGGATGGGAGACATCTGTCAGCTATTTTCATACCTCTCCAGAGATGTTCAGTCAGAATGACAAAGTCTGGACTCTTGTTTGGCCCCTCCAGGACTTTCAGAGATCTTGGCCATGTGCTTCTGGTCTTTGTCCTGCTGAAAAATGAACTGTTGCCCCAGTCTGAGGTCAAGAGCGCTCTGGAGCAGATTTTCATCCAGGATGTTTCTGTACATTGCTGCATTCATCTTTCCCTTTATCCTGACTAGTCTGCCAGTTCCTGCTGCTGCAAAACATCTCCATAGCATGATGCTGCCACCACCATGTTTCACTGTAGAGGTATTGGTCTGGTGATGAGCCATGCCTAGTTTTCTCCAAGCATTATGCCTGGCATCCACACCAAAGAGTTCAATATTTCTCTCATCAGACCAGAGATTCTTGCTTCTCATGGTCTGAGAGTCCTTCAGGTGTCTTATGGCAAACTCCAGACTTGCTCCCATGTGGCTTTTATTAAGCAGTGGCTGTCGTCTGGCCACTCTACCATACAGGCCTGATTGGTGGATTGCTGCAGAGATGGTTGTTTTTGGAAGGTTCTGCTCTCTCAACAGTGGAGCACTGACAACAACCATCGGGTTCTTGGTCACCTCCTTGACGAAGTCCCTTCTCCCGCAGCTGCTCAGTTCAGACTGCTGGCCAGCTCTAGGAAGAGTCCTGCTGGTTCTTGACTTCTTCCATTTGTGAATAATGGAGGTCACTGAGCTCATTGGGATCTTCAAAGCAGCAGAAATGTTTCTGGATCCTTCTCCACATTTGTACCTCAAGGCAATCATGTCTCAAGAGGTCTACAGACAATTTCTTTGATTTCGTGCTTGGTGTTTGACCTCTGACCTGCAGCGTCAACTGTGGGACTTTATATAGACAGGTATGTGCCTTTCCAAATCAAGTCCAATCAACTGAATTTACCACATGTTGACTCCACTTAAGTTGTAGAAACATCTCAAGGGTGATCAGTGGAAAAAGCTGTTTTGAATTTCATAACAAAAGCCTGTGAATCATTACATAAATGTGATTTCTTGGTTTTCTATTTTTAATATATTTGCAAAAATCTCAAACTTTTTTCCACATCGTCATAATGAGGTATTTGTGTGTAGAATCTTGAGGAAAGAGATTAATTTAATACAATTTGGGATAAGGCTGTAATATAGCAAAATCTTGAAAAATTGAAGGGCTGTGAATACTTTCCAGATGCACTGTAGTTAACCGCTGCATATTCAAAATAAAGGCAAAGCACACATACACAAAAAGGACTAAGACAAAAATGACAAAACCTGACTGTGATTTGTAACAATACCAATAGACGAATTTAGTACAAAGTATTTTATTGTAAATGTTTAAAATACTACAATACAGTTGTGTTTGTGATGAAAAGGCTAAGGAAAATAGTAACAAAAATAAATACATTTGCACCAACAGATATGTGATGAGCTACCTTTGTGGATCTTTCAGGTTACATCATTTTTAAGACTTTTTTTTATTTATTTATTTATTTATTTTTTAACTACAGCCTGTTTGACTCACATTCTAACTTTATACATGTCTCATCTCAGTGATTGCAAGAAGCTAAGGCTTAAAGTATTAGCCTTATCATCCTGCATTACCATAGTATAATGGAAAGGTTGTAAAAAATATACATGTACTCCATAACATCTCCTTTTTAGTAAAAAGAAACGGTCTTCATAAGTTTCAAAATCCGATCAGTTTTCACATTTCCTATAGCTGGATTTTTCCTGGTTTTATGTAATGAAAATACACACCATCTGTGGCTACTCAACCACGTGCCAGTGCAGAAAAGCTGACTGGGCCACTAGGCATCATGGACCACAGGATAAACTGCAAGGAATCAATCAATCAAAGCTTGTCACTTCTTCGTCCTCTGGTCATTTAACTTTAGGAGTTTATCCAAAACAGTGGTGGTACTTCAAGGCAGTTTTTACAGGACAGTCAAACAACCTGCCTAAAACTAATATAGTAACAGAATATATCAATACCATCATCTGCTTTCTGACATCATGCAATGCCAAAACTAAAATGTGTTAGAAATTAACCAGCATACAGGGAAATATTTTTAAAGACTTTCAGAGAATCGTTTCAGGACAAAAACAGTACCGAAGTATCTAATATTTGGGATTGTGTCAATGTAAATGTAGCTTTGTATAAAAAAAAAAAAAAAAAAAAAAAAAAAAAACCAAAGAAACAGAAATTTAGTGCCTTAAGTATGTCCAGGAAAGAATAAGTGAGGGAACATCCCCCAGTTGTAGATAAAACAAAGTGCCAGAAACAGTTGATCCTTCATATTAATTTGTCTATTCTCGTTTCTTCATTTCAGCAGGGTGCTTCTTCATCCCCCAGTCTTTTAAAGCCTTGGTGTGTAGGTGTACATTTTCCACATTTTCTGCCTGTGTGGAAATGTGCAGAGATCCACGAGTTTCAAGCCAAGGTTCTTTGTCTTGGTTTGATTCTGGGATAGAGCTGTTTGAGAACAAATGCATGTCAACAATGCAAAGATTTACATAAACCATCTGAAGTTGGCTGTAGTGGCTCATAACTCACCCCTAGCAGGTTACGAGGAATATAACCTTCGATGTCGCCCAGGCGGGCCCACCACCAATCAATCTCATCTTCATCTTCCCTGCGAACAATGGTCATGCAGTCTCCCTCACGGAAAGACAGCTCATCAGGATTTTCAGCTGTGTAGTCCCACAAAGCATAGACTACACCTCTGTTCATTATTCCCATCTTCTCTTGCACACCTGTAAAGGCAAATAGACACAAAAATAAATAGAAATAATCACATCAAGCAGCACTTTTTGTCAAGAGAGCAAAAAAAAAACTACAAAAAAACAAACAAACAAACAAACAAACAAACAAACAAAAAAACAAAATGTAAACATTAACAGCCAATATCAGAAAACAGCTTTTACTGACCATAAAGGAACTGTGAGCACTGGGTATAACCCTCCTCCATCTCTTCACATTTATCTGCTGCAGTTTGCATGTCACTGTAGGTCATAGCGAAGACTGCCGCACCCGACTCCACCAGAAACTTGCACACTTGTACGTTGTTGCAGGATGCAGCACAGTGAAGAGGTGTCCTGTAGAAGGGGGAGGGGCAAAATGATTGAAAAAGGTTCATGCAAGCATGTACTCCCCCAGTAACAGCTGCAACCGTTTCCACATCAATCAACTCAGAGGTGGGGAACCTACCAGCCATCACTGTCTGCAGCATTAACATTGACGCCAAACTGGACTAAAAACTTGACGATCTCGGTGTGTCCAGCACACACAGCGTTGTGTAATGCTGTGATGCCTTCGTCGTTGGGTTGACTGGGATCCTCGACCTGAGTATGAAGAATGAAGGGAATCGTGTTTATTAAAGAGGTTAAACAGAGATGCACCGCAGAAATCCACTGGTGACTAGAATCAGACAACTTTACACTCGACTAGCCCTGGTTGGTGATCAGCTGCTCAAAATTCAATCTTTCTGATCAGGGAAAGCATCATCCCCAAGAGCCAACAGGCTGAACAGACAACACAATTCGGTGAGGAAGTTGCAACTGAGGATAGAAGACTCCGCTGTTTTCAGGATCATAAAGGTGTTTTAAATGCAAATAGAGGAAGCACAGAAGAGCAAGTAGCTTCAAGAAGGGAAAATATGCTTTATGGCCGTTCGTTCATGATACTACTTATAAGTGAAGTGAAACATAGCGATTAAAATGAAGCTGAGAGTCCAGTTCTATCTGTCAGAACATCCTGGATTCGGAAATGTTGGCCATGTTCTGGGAATCTTGACACTTAATAAAAGGTTCTACTAACTTTACTCAACATACACAAAGACTGATGTTTACAGTTAGTGATACAAACCATGCTAATATGCTATTTGTGGTACATCCTAAGGTAAGATACTAAAGACAGCCTAAAATGTCAACCCTGTTTAATCTTTCCTGTAAAATATTTATGACATGTTTAACTGCAGTTGTGTAACACTGACTGCTCTCTCACAGTGATACATATCCTCTGTGGCAAAATTAAAGGATTAGTGATTGTTCTTATAAGAAAGGCAGCTTAAGGCAACAGTATAGTTACAGTAAATGAATGTGTAACAACCTTACAGCATAATATAATTCTGTAACATCAAGTTGGACGCATCCATTATGTTAAATGGATCTTGCTGGGAAAATGAATATCTTATGATCTGGGGAACTTCCACATTTTAATGTGTGCAATAGAATAGAATAGAATAATCCTTTAGTGTATTCGGGTGTACCAGCAAGTTAAAAGGTAAATGGAAGCACGTGTAATTACATAAAACGTAAAAAAAATATAAAAACAGAAAAAGAATAAGCGATCATGCAACAAGGGCAAAGTCAGCTATAATGTGTATTTTAATGGATTTATTATATATCCATTAACTATTTTTTATTTGATTTCATTTATAGACACCTCTGTCCTATACTCAGGTTTTACTGTATTTGTAACTTTGGAATGCTTGAGAAAACCACTGTATTACTTAATAAAAATGTATTATTAGGTATTATATTCTTTTCAGATATTCAACATCATAAAAGATTTCCACTTCAACCCAAAAAAATAAAGAAAATGAGAGAGAGAGAAAAAAACAAAAACAAACAAAAAAAAAAACAATAGCAAATGTTAGATACGGTGAAAAAAGGTCTTACTTCATAGATGATCCTCTGGACCAGGTCGAACTCTCCCTCCAAAGAAGAATCCAGCAGCAGAGCCAGCGGGTTAAACTTCACCCTCATGCTGTGATCGATGCGTTCAGACCCAGGCTTGCGCAAATTAGTCCTCTTTCCCTAAAAAAGCAGTCAGGATTTTTCATCACTTAAAATAATTTCAAAAAACCATCATGGTTTTCAGCTTGTGTTGTTGAAGTGTCCTCTCTCAGTCTGCTCAGGCTGCTTTTGGATCAGAGAAGTAATTTGTTTTTCCAGCTCTGTGTGCATGTTAATCCAGGTTATAAACGAAAGCTCTAAACTATTTTGTCCTTCTCGATCATTGTTATGCAACCTGATTAAGAACAAAAGTCCTTTAATTTTTATGCAGGTTATAAAGAGGTGAGAAAAAAACTGAAACAGAGGGGGGGGAAATGGGTCATACTACTTTTATCCTACTGATTTGTTCTTTCAAAACCTTCCATATTTCCATGAAAACAGCTTAGCAACAAAACACTAATTAGTGTTTATTTTCGAAACTGAATATATCCTCTTAGTGTAAGGAGAACAGGACCTATTTTCCTGAAAAACAATAGCAGCGCTTTATAAGGATTTTTTTTTTTTTTGTTATATAACATCAGATCAGTTTACCTCTACTGACCAGCAGATCATGAAAGCAGAACTTGCACAAACTCATGACCGGCTCTTTTGGAGATTTGAAGGAGTTTTAAAATAGACCAGTGTAAGCCAGAAGAATAATGGAATGCAGTAGAAAACAAACACATGACGACAACAAATATTTGGAAAAAGTTGTTTCGGATGATGAAGTTTCGTACCGGAGGCAGTGTGACCTGTCCAGTGACCTCAGGTGCCTTCATGTTAAACGTGTCCTCTCCGAGGCTGTCCTGCTCTGCTCCACTGGGGTATGGGGGTGGGGGGTAGGGGGGGAACTCTTCAACGAAGCTTTCAAGAGGTGGAAGAGGCAGACTGGGCATTGTGTCATCCAAGCCAACAGGGGGTGGAGGAGGGAAGAGAGCATCGTCAGGTCTGGGAGCTGGATGGGACGGTGGAGGAGGTGGGATAATGAGCTCGCTGTCTGGAAAGGCTGAAGGTGGTTGGTTCTGTTCAGTTGTGGTTGGAAGTGGGACGTTGGCACCAGCAGTGTGTGATGGGAGTTCTCCTCTCTCCAAAGCCTGACCCATCTCTAACTGGGGGAGATCTGCAATACTTTGAGAGTTCTGCACATGTGGCCCAGCAGGTCCATCCCCCGCCTTTTCGGCTTCTCTGGCAAAAGCTGGAGTGGTTGGTGTGGTAGCAGTGGTCTCCATTGCTGCCAGTGTGGTCTTCTGATAGAGCAGCTTCTGAATGTTGGGCCCTGCTGGACCCTCTGGTTCAGTGATGGAGCTGCGTTTCTTTAGGGGCCTTGGGGCATTATAAAGCTTCTTCCTTAGGGCCTCCAGGTCACCATCGCTCTGATGCCTGTAGGGGTTGGAAATAAAGGGGAGCAGCTTGGTGGGGCTGAGAGGACGGGGGATACGCTCGGTTTCTGGCTGGGGGCCCTCAGATACGCTGGGACTCCCGCTGTTGGTTCTAACATTGTCAACCTCATTTTCAGGGGCCGGGGAGCGGCGCTCCAGGTAAGGATTCTCCAGATGTTGGGAGCCTCCACTTGGAATCACTGGTTTACCATAAACTATAGAAAGAAAAAAAAAAAAACAGAAAACAAAGACTCAGTTTGTACATCCAATGCACAATATTTTAGACTGAATGAAAGTAGAGTGAAATTATTAAAGCCTTAATCCTGGATTTAGATTTTACTACTGCCACCTGACTGAACATGCCTTAAAAAAAACAAACAAACAAAAAAAAAAAAAAACAAGGATCACACTCGCAACATTCCACATGTTAATATAACTTAAAGCATCAAGGGAAAAATAGTTATGTTCACTACAAATAATTTACAGATAGAGTAAAATGTCTGGCTAATTAATTTTTTGGAATATAAGCTACACCATGTTACAGATGCTACACATAGACAAATGTAACTGTAGGCCATGAGAAGCATTTTTCTGTTTTTATCAAATTCCTTACAATTATACTGATATCTTTTGTTGTTCATGTGAAATTTTGTACTTTTTCATCTGTTTGTAAAGGAGAAGGGATCCCAAATTATTAGTGGGAAATACAATAACATTTTCCCGACAGACCCGTGTCTGGAGAAGCTCTTGGTTATTGGATCAAACCCAAGCAGAAGGGCAGTGTAGAAGTAGAGATGACACAGCTTCTCTCATCAGGGATGTGGCGATATTAACTTACCGCAAATATCAAACAATTCATATACTTTACAGAACACACATCAATTAACAGATGATATTTTTACTCTCCTTTATTTAGGATATTGCATTTAGAGTTGAGGAACACCTACATTATTGCATCTAATTTTTACTTGGAAATTCTTAGTTTCTAAGTTTATGCTAATTCTATATTAAAATTTCAGAAGATACGGTATGTAGGTTTCATGATTTGCCTGCACACAAACACTTAAAAGTCCAAATTTTTTCCTGAAGTGGTTTTAATAAAAGTTTGTCATCCTTCCACTATCAAACTGAACTGTGAACACGAGAGCATTCCTAAGATACCTAATTATTCCATGAGGTTAGATTAACTTTGCTTTTAACTTCAAAAGGAATTATGAAGTAATGAATGTTTAGAAAACAGATGGCTATACTATAATCCCCACAAACACATACAGATGAATAAATAAATAAAAATTCATGGGGCCCCTTTGGCAACAGCTTGATGATATTCTAATTTATTGAGAGTCTCCTGCATATAGTCCAATTTACATTCATTTGCTTGGATACAGCATTCTGAATGGGCTTTTCAAGGCTGTGCTTATCCCTGTTGCTTGGTCATCGATTTCTGCTGCACTTTTTCCTCAGTTTAATTTTTCAATAACAGGCATAAAAACAATACTCTGAACAGCCCACTTTGTTAGCAATGGCCTTCCTTGTGGGCACGCCAATAACTCTCTGCAGGACAACTTTCAAATCTTCTCAATGATTATTTAGGGCGTTGCATAACATTTCTGTTAAAAAAAAAAAAAACATTTTTCATTGGTCTTGTGTGATATTCAAATTTTCTGAAAACCTGAATTTTATGTTTTCATTAGGTTCAACATTTGAAACATCACTTTATATGTCATGAATCTAAATAATAGTTTTCCTTTTTGAATTAAATCACAAAAATAAATGAACTTTTCTATTATATTCTAATTTATTAAGATGCATTCCTAATTAGAATGAATAACCGTGAATATGCTTACCACTGGTAAATCCGTTGGGGCGGGTTTGAGCCCTGTTGAGGGCTCCCTGGATCCCAGACTGGAAAGGCTTTCCTGAACCAGACAGCTGAGTATACATGGAATAAATGGAGCGAGCATCTGCAGTTGAGGGCTTTGTCAGGTTGGCGTCTTTGGAGGATGGAAGCTCTGGAGTGAAAGGTCGGACCGTAGCTGCAGGTGGAGTGTCCTGCTTGGAAGGAAGCGGGAGTGTCTGGCTTTGAGAGGGCGGAAGAGGGCTGCGGCTCTGGGAGGTCTGGGGCTGCTGGCTGTGGGGCTTTGTCTTGGGGAAGGTGCCTGTGTTTAGGCCTTGTTTGCTGTAGGGAACAACACTGGGACCTTTTGGTTTGGTGGGAACAGGAGGGGGCACCTTGACGGCAACCTTCGGGGCAGACTAGAAGATTGTGGAAGAGAATGATAGCCTTTTAGACGTGAGGAAGTGTTTCTATTGGTAAACAACAGTGACCAGTTTTTCTCTCACCTGTGCATCCCTGACCAGGTCTTCACTGCTCTGGTTCTTGCGAAGTGAGGCAGCAGGCGCTTCCGTTGGCTCAAACATGGAGAAGGGACGCACCTTTCGGTCTCTCTTCAGTTCAGAGTCATCTGATAACACAGTAAATTTAAAAGTTTATTAATAAAAAGTATAGCGCAAAAGTTGGTAAATAAGCTCTTACATTTTTCTGGAAAGAATTTAGATTCTGTGTGTAGTTATCTTACCTTGTTCTATGTTAGAATTGGAGGAAGAGGTCATCCGTGGCAGTGTGGAAGCCGGGCCAGGCCCATTGATCTTTGAATCTTGACCTGAAGAGTTCCAGTCTGCCTGCTTTCCAGGCTGCAGACCTGAGGGACCAGCAGAAGAGGAGGAGAGAAAGGATTGTTCAGATCGTACAATAATACTTACAAAAAGAAACCACATCATACACACAAAAAGTAGAAATGGAGATAACTCGTATAACAAAACACAAAGTTCAGAGAACATCTCCCTGCTTATGGCTTTCTTTTGGATGACTGGCTAAGACTGAGCCAATGGCCAAGTATGTTTGCAGTCAGATGAGCCATAAAGCATGGTGTGCTTGCTTCTAGCAAAAACAGCATCGTAGCAATGGTAAAATGAGCATATTTCCATAAGACTTTCAGAAAACTAAATAAAGAAGAGTGTACATCGGTGCACATTGTGCAAACATGAACAGACTGAGTTTGTCAGTCTGTTCTGACTGTCAGCTCAAGTGAAGGTTATGCATTTGTTCCAACTGACCCATTTAGAGATGCAGAGAAAGAACAGACCAAATAAACTCAACAAGCGAGATTCATAAAACAGCAGAATACGAGTTAAAGACACACACACACACACACACACACAAAAAAAATAAATAAATAAATAAAAAAAAAATAAAAAAAAATACAGAGCTATCGAAATGGTAAAGTATCCAAAATATTCTGCTGCAATATAAAACTCCTGAAAGCACACACACACACGCACACACACACACAAAAGTGTGTACCTTTTCTTCTAGCCCGCAGCTCTTTCAGAGGTTTAAGCAAGAACATGGCTTCTAAGGGAGATGCATTCGAAAGACGAGAAAAGCAAAGCAGTCTTAAACCTTCAGGTTTCTGTTGCTCTAGACATGATGTTGGCTGAGCCCAGGCACTGGCACCCCTGAGGGGCCATGCACAGAGCAGCACAACCTCCCGGAGTCGGCATTATACTTTGTTCTACACTTCAGATGCTACAGAAGAACTGGAAATGTTTATCAAGAGCAGATTCTTGTGTGTCCCCGCCCATCCCTCTCTCTCTCTCTCTCTGTCTCTCTCTCTCTTCTTACCATGCTGCACATCAAACCACCATGCAGAAGTAATCGCATGCAACAGGACAGACTGGAGAGAAAACATGTTACGTTCACTGCCTCCATGTTGTTTTGCTAAAAATGGACAAATATAGGTTAATCAAGACGGAGTAGGAATGCGAGCATTTGATGTTGCTGATATTTTGTAATGAAAATTTTTGGTGTCTGATGTTTTTTTTTTTTTTTTTTTTAACATGAAGATCCACACAGATAGTCTATTATTCACAGATGAATGGATAAGAGAGTGACTCATGTGAATCTCATTAGATTTCATTAGATAATGCAAAAGCAATGTTTAATGTTGCACTGGTCCAATGGATTTCCCCTGACTTTAAACCACACTGGATCTGGAAATATGACAATGCAGGAAGAGGCTTCAGGTCCTGCAGTAGTGAACTCTGGCATCAATGTAAAACAGAAATAATAAATAAATAAACATGTCTTTCATAGGTTTAAAATCTTTTTTAGATTTACCCAACGGAGCTGGTAGTTTTGGTCATTTTTTTTTTTTTTTTTTTTTTTTATAAAGTCTTAACAGCCTCTTTAAAAAAAATGAAAAAAAAAAAAAAAAAAAAAAAAAAAAGCAAAAGCATCACAAATACTAACCAAAGAAAATCATTTTTTCTGCAAAAAGCTTAAAGTATAGCTAAGGAAATCAAAGCACGTATAAGTACTGTTTAAGCTTCACTATTACCTTTAATAATGATGACGATTTATTCCTATTTTACCTTACGTTTGTAGTTTTATTACACTTTATACTGATTTTAGATTTTATTTGGTTTTCTTTTACACTTTGGTTTATTGCTGTGATAAGTTTTGGAGTTGAATTTTATTTATTTTCTTTATAAATCATTTGTGATCTTTGTTCCACCACTTTGGACAGGATCTCTCTTAGAATTTTGATATTTACCTCTAAAGTCTCATCATTGTTATTACTGCCATTAGGAATGGATGATAAATTGACATTAACATCGTATCGATCAATGTCAGTCATTTGTTTAACATATTGGTATCAGTCCAATAAGTAACACTGGGCCGATATTAATAACTAATAGTTACACATTTCTGCCCTCCTGTAGTTATTTACTGTCTGCTTCTAACTGAATATTTACTAATTTCCTTGCAAAAGAAAGACCTGAGGTTAGTGACGTGCAAGGTTATGAGGAGGATCACAAAAACAAAAACATCCCTGGAGAAAAAAAATCTCTAAGTCATTGCAAATCTTATCAGTCTTTAGAAATTTTCAAGACAGTGGGGAGAAACTATCTGATATTCAAAATTGGAAGTGAGAGGTCACATCAGACAGTGGATGAGGAAACTGACTACCTTCTGAGCTCAAACTGACTTCACACTCAGCAGAGGTACCAGTCTCCTCTGCTGCTGCAGGAGGCAGAACATTTGCCCCAGACACACAAAAAAGGAAGAGGAAAATAGGTTTTTAAACATTTCAGTATTTAAGAAGCTGTTAAATACCCTGCCAACACGAATTTAAATAGATCAGTTATGTGTGACATGTTGACTTGCTGTTTTTATGATAAATGGGACAATGCGGGTGGCTGCTGCTGAGTCAGCCTAATGGAGATCCAAATCATGGTCAGAGGTTCTCACCTGTACTGGCCTTGCTCTGGGAGTCGCTGCCTGGTAGAGTGGCAGTACCATCTGGGTATGCTGGTTTTACAAGCAGCTCATGCCTCGCTGGACCCCGGGGCAAGGTGGATGACTGGATGTAAGGGCCGACTGCTGCCACACGAGAGGGACCTGACTGCAGCGCGGCTTGGCCATCAGAGGGCAACTGTAGTATTAAAAAGCAGAACAAGGGAGGGAAAAACAAAATAAGATGGCATTTATTACAAATAGTCCAACAAAGAATGGTGACAGCAGATCAAGATGTTGACATGATGGAAAACAGAGAAATTTCAAACACATAAAAACCTAAATAAAAAAAAAAAAAAAAAAAAAAAAAAAAAAAAAAAAATCATACCAGAAGAGAATCTCAAGATTGAAATGAGTATAACATGGCATGCCAGCATTATGACGTTTAAAGAACAAAAGAAGATGATGTTCTTTTCTGACTTGCAGGTGGTGTTATGAGATGGTGATTACAGTGTTCAAGTCGAGGGAAAAAGTATTTTACCACATTTGAAATCACTGAGAGCTGATTTAAAACCGCCAAAGGGGTTTGTTAAAAAAACTCCTCACTGCTTTAGATTTTATACAGGGTATAGTGATGAGGTATTTCAAAACTTTTTAGATTCCAACTTAACAGGAACAAAATAGAGACCCTAACAGTTTCAGGCTAAAGTATATTGATGATGTTCCTTATAAAGCACTTAATTAAGAACATCCAATTTAATACTTTCCTCCATCTATTTAATAGCATGACAAGCATAAATAATAACCATTTATTATTTATTTATTTTATGGTGATCATTTGGAGTCCCTCCCACCTGGTGTTTCATTACCAAGTTGTAGACCACTGGTAGAAAGGTATCGACATGAACAAACGTGTTAGAATAAACAGTCTGTAGAGATGAGCAATTGTTGTATCAATTAGCATTAAATTAGGAAAAGATTTGTGAAAATAATTATTTATCCTGTGAGAATAAACTAATTGATGATGTTTGTGAACCCCTAAAACTATTAGTATGGTTTGGAGTGTAACTGTTGAATGCTCAAAATTTGATTGGATACAATAACCATGTTCTGTTTGGCAGCACAGCTGCACTACTGAATGTAACGGTTGTAGTGCAGCAGCCTATTTGATAATAGGTCTTTTTGATTATTGTGAGGCTCTCACGATATGAAATGATAGCTTTATGGTGAAAAAAAAAAAGACACTTTTTTAAAATACTTTTTATTGTCGCTGAAGTAACTTATGAAATATTGTTTTAATTTCTTTAGCCTATATCGCCCATCCTTTTCCTTTTTCTGAGTGCAACAATAAACTACTCATTGTTAACTAATGTTTACTATTTAGTTACAGATAAACTATTGCACTGATGTAATATTTTAAACCTAATTCTATAGAATGTCCACCAGGCTTAGGCTGGCTACCAGTACCACAACTAACTGAAGAAGTTTTAAAAAGTTAAAGTTCCCTTTGGTTTAAAATCCTTCTAATCAGACACCTGAAAAAGTGTCAGAGGCAGAATGGTTTCCTGGTTGAGAAACAGAGTGGAGCAGTGCTGCGACCTCACCTGTTGCAGCCAACTGCCGGTCAGCTGGCTTAAAAGAAGGCTCCTATGCTTTTCTCTTTACAAATCTCTCCAGTCACAAAAAACACAGACCAGTCATTTGGAAACTAAAGCAGCATCACCCAATACCCTTCTTTGTCTTAAACGTTCAGTGTGCAATCTACAAGTGTCACGTCTGTGACGCAACTGACTTCAGGGTGGCCAAACTAACAGGCGAATATTAATTTATTATACAGCAACAGGATACAATATTCTGTGCAATTAGCAGATTACGACTATTTCTAAATTGAACAGATGTTTGTTTTATATTTTTACTTCAGACTATCAAAACATGAATAAATGTTAGATAACTTTAATATTCAATGTTATATTGTTTTAGCAGAAGTAACATGTTAACTATTTTTGTTTCAAATCTTTAAATAAATGATGTTACAAAACCATAGTATTTTTACTCAGTTTTCACACAGATAATCTAATAATATCTTATGACTAATGGTCGCTAATCTATGAAACACTCTGCTTGCAAATAAAGGACCAATACATTAACTTTAAAGTATTGTGTGTTACAAAATGTACACAACTTGCTTGTTTTAAAGTTTGAATACAGAAATTGTGAAGTTAGATGTAAGCAGTGAAGCAGTGGATAAAATTGATTGAAAAACAAAAAACACATGCTTTTACAGTTTTCTTACCCAGTAGACTAACTGAATTACGTCAAAATTCCTATCAATACATACATTTTTGCATTATCAGCTAAAACATGCGTCAAATGTTATTCTGCAAAGTAAACTGAGACATAGGAGATTTCATCAACTTTTGTAGGTCATGCATCTTAGTTGCGATTAGAAAGCAGATAAAATGCATAATGTACAGCTGCAGTACTAATTTAGTTACCTGACGGTGAGCGTCTTTTGAAGCCCTCTCTTTAGCAGGATAGCCATTCTTGAGAAAACAAAAAGCACAAACATGCAAAAGCAGTTCAAAAGACCAAATAATCCTTCCTATTCAATGTAAAATTAGCCTCTGTGTTTTCTAGAGAAAAAGAAATGTAACTAAGATCATGTAGGACGACTCTCAGCTGGCAGCCCAGAGCATCCCTCTTCAGTCAATATGGTTTTAAGTGGTGGTGATGTCTGCCAGACCTTTGCTGTTTGGCTGGAGGAAAATGTGGCTTTGGGTGGCTAGTGTTTTTGTGCTGGTATGAAAAGGGATCACTCATTATGATTCAAGGCAGGCTGTGGGTAAAGCACCTTCTCCCTTGGGCCTATTCTGGTTTCCATCTCTAAATCGCACATTCACACACAAAACTGCAAACGCACATGCAGACACTTCTATGTACTGACCCTACTTTATTAGTTATGTCAAGAGGGTTTAAAGACAAGCTCGAGTGCTTTATTACTGGCTGTATGTTGATCATTAAAAGCTAACAAAACCTCAGAAGGACATGTGATATACCTACTAGGTCATTTATTATTTATACTCTAACTTATAGGCCACTTATAGACACTGCAGGCTTATCTTCCTGATGGATTTTATTCCTACAACACAAAGTTACACATAAGGATGATTAAGTGAATTTTTTTTGTAAATTTCTTGAATTATTGATTAAATCTTAATTTGACAGAAAAAGAAAGTTATTTTGAGAGCCAATAAAAGAACCCATATTCAAATGGATTTAAATCCAATTCTAAAAAACATGAGAACACTCCAAAAAACAAAACAAAACAACACATTTCATACTAAATTCTATCAATGTGAAGAAGAAGTTAACTTTTCTTCCTCACATTCTGTTTTATAAACAAGTCTGTTGACTCCCATTGACAGTCCCATGGCAACATGTGTACGAAACAACTCCTGGAAGAGGGAGCAGTGGAGTAGAGGAGCAGGAAGAGACGAGACAGAACGCTCAGTACTTTTACTGCCAACGAGCCAATGCCAAACACTGAAAGATTCAGCTGGCCAAATTCTAACAAGCACTATGTGCTTCTGGTCTTACTTAAAAAAAATGTATCTTGAAAACCTAATATTTTTGTAAAATGGTCATGTTTCTTTAAGAAAATTGGTTGTACATGTTTTGTTTTTTAAAGAGTGAAGCCAGAAAAGATAACATCTAAAGACATTCCTGCCTGCCTGCCTTGATGACAGACTGCACTCATTTCAGCTCCCCTGTCGCCAGGACTTGTTTCTGCCAAAATGAGACTGTAGAGTGGGAGGGGAAAGTAGTAGGAGTGCAAAATGCAACTCTGTCCTATGATCATAACAATAATTTTATTTCCAAATAAAGAGAAATCAGAAAGACAAATCAAAAGGAACTGATGTCTTTGGTTGGGGGAGTTAAATAGTTCTCCCACACAGGTCAATAAGGTTGAGTTGCCTTACATCATGGCTGATCTCTGAATACTGTAGCATCTGAGGCTTAAACAAAACAGAGACAGAAACAGGCTTACTTTAAGGCCACCAGGAGGCGCTCTTTCAGTAGCAACTCCAGTTACTGGCCAAAATGATTTTTGGTAAACATGACAAGCACAGCAAGCAAAGATAGAAAAAGAAAGATTTGGTATGATATAACTTACTGGCAAGTTCTCCTTCTGTTGAAGGGCTGCTTTCTTTTTCCACAGCCTATCTCTGAGCTCACTGATACGTTTGTCCATAGCAGCCACCTCCAGGTTGCGCTTATTTAGATTCTCCCTCTGTTGCTGCAGTTTTGAGTTTTGATCTTGATTGAGCTTGTTTCTCAGCTGACCAGTGAAACAGACAAGAGAAAATGAGAGTCATTACTTAAGTACATCATTCATGCTTGTCTAACTTTTGATCATTTCAGTTTGTTTCATTTCTGCACACCTGCAGCTCCTTGTAGAGCCGATCCAATTCTGCCACTGAGCTTTGATTGTCGTGCATGTTGTCTTTTTTGCCGTTTTTAAGAGTTTCTAGCTGACGGCTAAGCTCCTCCACCTTGGATGCAGCCATCACTAGCTCTCTCTGCTTCTGCTGGAAAAGGTTATTCATTTGCTCGATTTCTTCCACTGCAGATATGTGCAGAGTGAGGGGAGACAAAAAAAAGATGCAAACAGAAATATAAGAACAGCAGGTTTTATTCTGAACTGCTCTGTGAAAAAATTCAAAAGTTGTTGAGCTCACCTAGTTTCCCATTGCTGACGCGTTTCTGCTCCACTTGGCCCTTGAGAGCCCTGACCTTCTTGAGTCGCACTTCCTGGTTCTCGATGTTTTCTCGAAGGCGCTGGAGCTTCTCTTGCTCAGATGCCTGCTGCTGCTGGCGCTGCTCCTGCTGCTTCAAGTAACGTAGCCGCTGTTCCTGCAGAGCGGAGAAAGCAGAAGGAAAATTAAGAAAGTGTTACAAGAGAAACATCACACTATGTACTCTTGTTAAATGTTACTTGCATTTTCTATACACTTTGTTTTGAACAACACTGGGGTAACAAAAAGTAAACATCCTTCTCTGACTCCACGCTTGAAACATTCCACAGTTCTGTGGTAAAGAGTGTGCAGATGGACTGCAGCATGGTGCTCCAGCTGCAATATGGCACACAAGAGGGCCCTGCAGAAGATCGTGAGGGGAGCTGAAAGGATCTTTGAAGTGTCCCTACTCTGTAAAAGACTGGTTTAAGAGAAGCTGCAAGAACAAGGCTCTGAACATGGCCAGTGTTTCCCCAGACCAGGAATATTTTCAGCTGCTGACATGAGGTAAATGGTCTGCAACATCACAAGCAGAATCCCCAGACTGCTAAAAACTGTTCAAATGCTTAGCCACTGAAAAGACTAGTGACTTTATACAACTGCAGTTCTTAAATATATATTTTTTATGTTTCTGTTTTAATTGTTTGAGAATCCTTTTATACAATTCCATTTAGTGGTTACAGAAAAACAATATCTCACCATATGCTTTACAGTTAAATGATAGGAAATTGATCTGACTTGATGTTGTTAAACAGCCAAGATGAACGATGTTAAACTTTCAAAATTCACACAGTTTTTAATAATGTTCTCACTGAATTCTGTTAAACAGGTTCAGTATTCTGGAAATCTTCAGGTCATGTGTGCTGAAACTAATCTTTCTTTGTTGACATTAGTGCGAAGTATATGTGCCTGCTTGGAAGCCACATTCCTTGGCTTCCTATACTGTCCTCAGACATACATAAGAGGTCTCTTGGTTACATACTTCCAGAACATCGGGGGAGTTTTTACATATGACCCTCATTCACTATGTATATTTGAATGGAAACATTTCAGAAAGCCTGAGCACCAAACTAAGAGGTGCTTGAATTATATCACTGCTCTTTAAAATGTACCAAATAAATAAATCAAAACCAGAATGGGAAACGGGTACAGTTATTAATTCAGCACACTATTCTGTCACAACTGCCATATACATTCTTATTATTATCAATTTCAAGAATGCTCCTGACTTTTTTGCACCTATACTCCATTTTCAATAATACCCCCTATTATTTTTGGCTTTTAGTTTTCATCCTGTCACCTTAAACCTTTCATTTCTACTGAATTTTCTCTACTCCTTTTCCCTGCACAGCTTTATGCACCTTTGTAGCGAGCAGCTGTTGTTGAGCTTCAATCTGTTGCTGCTGCCTGGCGGCCATCTCCTGGAGCTCAGCTAGCGTCATATCCATCCGAGGAGTTGCCACCTGGAAAGGAGAGAAAAAAAAAAACAACACTGAGCCAACACTTAAGCCAGTAACCGAGATTTTTAATCTTCATAAAATAAACCTTGTGTGTTTGTTTTAGATTAAACTATTGTAAACTCTCTGCCTGCTTTAATGATTTGCCAAAACAAAGTTAAAAATTTACCCCATTCTCCATTCTTCTTTCTGGAGGGGCTCTCACTCCATTTCTCTTTGAATCCAGACCTCTTGACCCTCCTAAGTGACAGACATGATACAAAAAGAAAGACTTCAGGCATTACAATATGCTGCAGTGTTTCATCAGACCAACCATTTTTTCTAATTTAGTGAAACCAAAAGACAGCAAACTGTTTAAAGTAGTGACCTTTACAGGCAGCTGTGACAAATGACTGGAACTTCCTCCTGGCTTTTTGCCTGTTGGCTTCTCAAACAAACACACACACTTAAACACCCAGGTTTCTATAACACTGCTGCACAAAAGAATATGTGTGAGTTAAAACAGATTAGCTGGGCTGCTTCTCTGGACAACCAGTGGGATAAGTACTCCTTGTTACTTGCAATAATCTTAGGATTTAAACAAATACATAAGCCTCTGAGTCAGGGACCAAAATTGTGTCTGTGCTTTTTGGATGTTTGAATTTTAGTCGGAAAAATACAGTTTGAGAGAAGAAGTTATTCCATTGTTCAAGACCTTTATCATTTAACTATTTTCAAGTTTACCCATACAACAGTACAACAAGCTTAATATAAAACAAGATATGTTAAGTTTATATCCAAGTGTAAGGTACAACCACAACCCCACCAACACATACAACCGTATTTCTTTATCATATTCTACTAGTTTACATTTTTGGCCTCATACAGTAAGAAATACAGTGAACCAAAAAGCTAATCCAGGGCTTTATTGGAAGGACAGAGAAAGGCTTAGCTAACAGTGTGGGAAACAAGACCAGCAGAAGATAACAGGAAGGGAAAACAACCACCTAATCCCATGGCTAGACTCAAGCTATGAGGGGTAAAAGGGCTTAGTTGCGCAACCAGGAGCTGAGAAGATGGCCATCGACCAATAAGAGACTTTCTTGCTATCCTAAGAAAAACAAAAACAGGCCACAAAGATGATGTGACGAGGATTCTCTGCTTTCATCCGGCTTTAAACAATACGAACAGATAAAGCTTGATCAAGGATTTGATCACTGCTTTGATTAAAGGGATATTTTTATGTGAGCATCTGTGAAGTTAACTGTAATAGTTTTTTTAGTAGAAAGATGTCAAAGTCGCAGTGACTTTGTAGAAACATGAAAAAACCCAGAGTTGTGGAAGACAACCACTAAGACAAGGATCCCCCATTTTAGCTGAGTTTAGCAATTTAAAACAACTAAAAAGGAAAATGTTTATATGAATAGAATACAACGCTGTACAAATAGATTGACACTTTTACAAGGGGCAGTTATTAAGTTTCCTTTTTTTTTTCCAACTAAAGCTACAGCTGCTGGCCTTATAAACCCACCTGATCAACTGCAAATCATCAGTTTGCTCCAAATCTACCAAGAGTGGAGTAAACTTCGGGAGGTCAATGGGGTTTCATTGTGTAATGTCACCTCAGACAGGACATTCCTGTCCTTTTCCAGGTTTAGTTGTTGTTTAAAAACTATCCAGAAACTCACTTAAAAATATTTTCTCCCTTTAAAGTAAACTAGTCTGGAGCAAAAGTCACTAAATGAGTTGACCTCTGTATAATTAAAGCCTGCATGAATCTGTGGCATTTAGAATCTCTGTGTCAAACATCCCTTGCCAGGTCATGTTTAATTTGTAGAAGAAGTGAACACAGACACCCATAATTGTCTTTCACTGCCTGGGAAAGCTGGTTTAGATTGGCTTTTTCCGACTGAAACCCCGTTTACACAGAGCCGCTCTTCAGTTAAACCGTAACATTTTTGTTGTGATCCAGCTGCTCGTTTACACGACACCAGTGACCGGAGTCTCTCACATCAGCACTTTTTGAAACCAGATCTCAGAGTGAAACATTTCTGTAACAGCCTCCCATGGAGGTGTGAAAGCGCACATGCCCAGAACGAACGGCTGCAGGGTTTATTCTATTCACGCATGGGCAGATAACAACAAAAACAATGGTGGATAGCATTGTGCTGTGTTGTGTTGTGCTACTTAACCTGCTCAGTTTAACACAATTTCTGATAAGGAATATATGTGTTACATGAGTGCTTCACTCATGGGAGACGGAGACGCGTTACTGCTTACTATTTGAGGTGGAAGCTAAGGGTCAAAGACGAATGCACGTTTGACAGCATGGTAAAATCACAGCGCCATACAGTGGTCTGGCATGACAAATACAGCTGACTCAAGGTGTCTATGTGGTGTTGTCTAAACGTGGAATTTTCCCCCAATCAACATCTGAAAATACCAGCAGTTTCCAGGCAGCGGTCTCATGTAAGCGTAGCCTGAAACGTACCGGATTCTCTGCTGGGAGCTCGGTTGTGGCGCAGAAAGAAGCGCACCTCCCCTCTGTGCGGTTCCCATCTTTTGAGAACATCCCACATCCTCTCACCATCACCTACAGGTCTCTCTGTAAATGGAAGATATCAGAATTTATACACAAGTCCAAAAAAAATGCGAGGATTAAAAGAGAACATTACAAGAAAGTCGAGGTTAAACATGACAAAAACAAGGTTGGTCAAATGTACATGTGTTTGCTTCGGGAATGTTGTTTAACCCACACTGAAAGGTGCATCCTAATGAGGTCTCTTGGCACAAACTTAATGACAAAAAAAGTAGTGCCGTGTAAGCCGAAAAGAATGAACAGCACAAAGAGCTCATCAACAATTCTTGTGACAGTTTCATCAGCAGATCTAACCCTATTTCATTACACAAAGGAAGAGACACATTGCAGTCAGGCAGAGGTCAACGAAATGATCTGTTATAATGGCAGAGCAGCCAAATAAATCGACAAGTAACAATCGCATTATTATTAGAGTTTCATCTAAATCTTAACATCACAGGTGTTTTAGGGAGTCTAAAGTGGTCTGTGGAAAACTGCGAAATGAGACTGCTGTTTCATTATCCTGAGATTACATTTCAGACTACTTGTGGAAGTACTCGAACGCAATAATTGGCACTCGTCTCACTCTTATTGAAGCCTCACCATGGAAACGGCTTAAAAACCTTGCTACTTGCGTTCTGATTTTGAATACTCATTATGTCTCAGATAAGGGGAAATTGGAGGCAGGCATGAAATTATAAATCCCCACCTCCTGTTTTAGACATGTAGGAGATATTAAGGTTCTTTGTGTTTGTCTGGGGGGGTTATGGGCTCTACTTAATTTGCTTTCCAGATTTATACTGAGATGAGCTCTTATGAAGAAAAGCAAATGAACACACACTTGTTCTTTATGATAAGCAACCGCAAGGATAATGGCCCTTAAAAATCTTCTGTTCTGGACTCACCAGACCCACGCCACATCTCGGATAAGTGGCACTCCGTTTCCCCAGGCTCCTTGCACATCTCCACCACATCCCGGCAGAGAGTCTCCTTGGTAACGGGAACCTCAGAAAAATGTTGGTCATTGTTACTGAGGTATACTGTCAAGAACATCTGTGCAAAGGAGGAGGAAGAAGAGAGAGGTAATTAGCAAGGCATATTAGGGAGCGATAAGTTAAACAGGAACAATGAGATTAAGGATCCTGGTTCCAAGTGGAGCTGATGATGGCAAAGTAAATGCCACAGTTCTACGCAACTGGAGCAGGATTCCCCTATGGGTTAGCTTTTGACAGAGTGTGTGTGCATACAATGTCTGCTTCCTCAACAGCAGTAGGTTTTTTTCTAAGCTTCGTTTAGCTATGTAAACAGGAGGAAAAAAACAAAAACTTCCAGAATTCCAGTTAACTTCACACCATTACACTTAACTCCAGCTATAACCATAGAGAGAGATCCCTCTAAGCCAACACAGTGAAACCAACTATGCCCAGCTGTTTCTGGAGAAGCTTGATTTTTATATAAGTGTGTAAGTTATGGGGAGGAAAGATTAGTTGTAAGAGTATCATCTGAATACATCTGAAAGTGGAATGGAATGTGAAAGTCTTCAGCTACTGCAGATAAAAACAGATTCTGTAGGTTGATACAGAAATGAATACACAGAACTCCAATAGAGAAATCCTTACCCTGTTCAGAAAAATAATAAAATCTAAAAGTAATGTAGTGTTGATATTAATTTCTAATGGGGAAAAATAAAAAGTGAAGCAAAGTCAATCAAAAACAAATCCTTTTTAGAAATATGAAGTTAAAATCTAAATAAACACAAAGTAGGGGTAGGTAGTACAGCAACTTCAATAATAGAAACAATTTAAAAAGTCAGTGGATAAGTCGGGTAGCAACAAAACCCCTGATGCTTACTATATATATTCACCCGGATCATTATTTTTAATTGTCAAGTTATTTTTTCCATTTATTTATCTTTTATGGCTTTTTTCAACTTTTTTTTTAAGTAACAACAGTTCTCCTTATAATTTCTGTGTATGACGAAAAGACTGCCTTCCTGTAGTTTGTAGGGGTTTCTTCATGTATGTTACAGGGAGCTGCTGAAGTCCTTCATGTTTGCCACCATTTAATGGTTGGCTACGGCTGAGCTATGGTTTCAATACAAAGATGGTGGATGTAAAGCGCCTGAAGTTATTCATAGTTTACAAAGCCTGAAGGTGTCTGAAGTACAAGAATAATAAATATGACCATTAATCGGGGGTTTCATTACGTACCATAGAACTGCTAGTGTCATGCATGATGAGCTTCTTACAAGGTGGAAGCCATACGACTTCTGATAATCTTACCATACAATACAAACTGTCTTTATAGTGATAGTGCAAAGGAGAGAGCGGGGGGTAGCATGCTGACTCAGAGGCCCTGACCTGACTGGATTGCTTAATAGAGATCTCAGTGAAAGGACTCCATTGACAGAGTTGGTGAGTCATCATTATCAGCACAGAGAGCAACATCCTTTCCAGCAATGTACGATGCAGACTACTGTTACCAGATTTAACCTTTTATTCCTTTCTAGTAAAAGACCACCCAGCAGAGCCAAGGTGAATTTTTGAGTTTTTGACTGAAAACTACTTTACGTACCGTGCTGTCAATGTATAGTAATAGGCTTAAATTCCAAAAGAAGTAATCCAAAGATCAGCACCAAGAAGTTCACAACATCCTTGAGGACATACAACATATGACCTGCCTGTGTAAACATGAGGAGGACTGACAAGCAGTGAGAAGGTGGAAGAATCAATAAGAGGGAAATAGTATTGGGGGTGGCAGTTCCAACACTGAAAGCAATTTCTTTCCACTGCTGAAGTTAACGATCCAGTAACCAGTCCCATCAACCTTCTGGATGAGTTAGCACTTTATTGCTGACCTTCATCCACCCTGTGCATGAGGCTACAACAATGAAGCCCTCAAATGATAATGACAGTTACGTTCTTATAGTTAAAATCATTTTTATATTCACATACATATATACATACATATACTTTATTGAGTTTGTGTCTTATTTTCCCTCGGATACATCATACTCAGCTGTGACTTATCAGCAAGAACATATCTTAAAAAGTCAAATCAATATAATATGGGGCACGTGATAATAATAATAATAATAATAATAATAATAATAATAATAATAATAATAATAAAAACATCACTTCGGTAAGTATGATGAGGAGAAAAGAATGGCTGAGTCCCTGTTTTGACTGAGCTGGACAAATTGACTACATTAAATATTCATAGATAACACCAAGTAAAATGAAACAGCTCAATAACAGCCTGATGGTCCAACTGCAGGGCAAATTGAAAGCAACTCTGCAGATAACCAGAAAGCATTGCTTCATATAGTTTTAAAAGAACTGGGAGCTGGGCAAAACTAATGCAGACTGTAAACGAAAACATTTGGCTGAAATTTGCTACGTTTGCCTTCTGTCTATTAGATATGAAGCAAATGAGCGGATTAGAAGCTGAATTGCACTTCCTTCCTGTCTGAGAGATTGCCCCGGAATGCAGAAGGTGCATGCAGCCTCTGCAGCTCTGCTGTTATAGACTGCTAATTCTATTACAGCATCAGCAAAGTCAAATCCATTTCCCAGCACTTGGCATTGGCGTGACAGTAAAGAATTGCAAAATGAAAATTACTGCCAATCTAAAGAAATGTGCAGTCTGTCCTCTGGCTATCTAGAATTGAAGCAGCTATAAGGCAAGGTCACTGGGGCTATATCACAGGGATTATATTAATCTGCTATGTAAAAATATAGCCTTTTACCAGTTCCCTGGCTCTGAGACACAATGGTAAGCTTATTTTCATAAGCATGCACAAGAACAATACCCACCACCCTTTAACGAAAACAATATGGCCTGTAATGTTCTTTATCTGAATCACTTTTTTGTACCTGAGCTAAATGGAAAGTTGTAATAACCTGGCCAGAACAAAATCCCACAGTCTTGGAGGTCAGCTGCAAGACCTCTCTCTGCAGGAGACAGAAAGGACTGTGTGTATTTCAGAGAGATGAAAGGGTGCAACATCAAAACCCACAGATAAAAAGGTGCTGTAATAAGAACAGATCTAAAGGGAGGAAAAAGACTGCAGCTGGCAGTGTCTAAGCTCCCTGTTGAAAGGAGCTCAAAGGCTCCCAAGACTGAAAATCAAATATACACCATCTCAATTGCTCTGAGTTACTGTATTAAGACGCCAATTTTTTGTCAGTGTTTCTGCCAGAATACGGTTACATATGATAAATCAGCTGTATGGCTGAGCAATAATAGTTGATTAAGATGGGACTTTTGCCTGTGCTTTGTGATTGCATCTAGGCACTTGTCAAAGAAATATCAGTTATTGCTGATCCAAACAAGATTTTCAATCATGAATGAGTGGCACACTCCTATATGATCATAAACAGAGAGGATTTAAATGGTTGTCTATTTTCCAGGGCCAATGTGACTAATTTACAGGATTCTTAGACAAATTACTTCCAACGAACCTAAAAGTCTATTAATCCTTCTGCTCCACCTCAGATCCTTGTGAGTCAATTCTGCTGCCCTTCCTTTCAAGATCATTGTCCATTAGCCAACATATTGAATAAGAGGGATCAAAACGGTCTGTCGTTGCAGTTTCACAAGGCACAGAAATAGGCTAATGACAAGACTTTAATATAATTGCTCTGCAATAGCAAAGTAATCAGCCATCAAAAGCCATCTAGTCACAGAACACCCATAATCTGTGTCCTTCTTAGACATGAGGAGATATGGTTCAGTTACCTGCATCAAAGTAAATCAAGGTTTTACAAAGTTGCACTTTCAGAACTACAGAAATTCTCACATCACATCATTCATATGGTTTACAGCAAGATGTCAGAGAATATGCCAAAGTGAGAGGTTTTTCTGTATGGAGTGTAGTGTAACAGGTAACACACGTTAGACAAATTACTTCCAACAAATCTAAAAAAAGTGTTTAAAATTAAATAAATAAAAAAAATAAATAAAAAAAATCCTCCTGATATTTTTTTATTGACCAACCCACCATGGTTGAGGACGACAGCGTCCAGCAATGCTTTTCAAATCTTTTCTATTCAGAAGAGTCAACACTTCTGATTAAACCCAACACTGGAGTCCAGTAACTGTTTTCTGTTTCCACGCAGCGCTGCACAACATACGCTATGCCACCAACTGATGAGACGCACCACGGGGCTTCCAGAGTACATTCTCTTTAACGCTGCTCAGCAGGCAGGAAGAAAGATGTTATAGTGTGGCAAACGACTAAATTTAGAGGGTGTTCATTCTAGAGTTCTGCATCAATCTATGAAACAAATCAGAAACAATAAACGCTGTAGACAAAATAATTGTAACAGTAATAATAATAATAATAATAATAATAATAATAATAATAATAATTATGATTATTATGATTATTATAACAATCAGTCGTAATAATAAACCAGATAACTGTTTACATTAGTTTTATTATTATTTTTTTTTTATGACAATCTCAAATCACCCCTTACGAAGACACAACATAAATTAACATTAATAGCTCCACTCTGTTTTACCTATGATTTTTATTGTTGCGCCACAGTAATGTTGCTACTTTAAAATAGCACGGATTTAGTCAGCAAAAGATTGACTAAATACAATGAGATTTACTACTAGTTGTACCCAAGATGTTATCTAATGCCAACTGGGAATAAACTGATTAAATAAGAGACATTTAGAGGCGTATTTACAGCAGTAAAAGATAACAGGGGTTATAATTTAACCCATCTCTAAAGCTTCTTCACCTTATAACTGCTGTGCCTTCTGTCCACATCCATGCTTTCAATTACTTCCAAAGCCAAAGAATCAACTACGTTTTGTTGATGAAGTCACCACTGAATCAAATTTCTACGGGTTTCTAACACACTGCAGCAGCATCTGTGTGTGTGCCACAGTTCCAAAAGTTGACTCAGTTCCAGCATAGCAGTCCTTCAGAAAGGTGAGGCAACAGAAACCCCCTAATGGCTTTCTGCATTATTTCTCTTCATCTCATTCACTTACTCACTGGAACACCGGGCTGCACAACAGGATGAGGCAAAGAGGGAGAAAAGGTCAGGAGTAACAAACTGCAGACTGTCTATGGAATCCAAACAACCATTTGCCATCATTCAGCTGCAGCATTTAGAAAAACAAGGAGGGATTTTATCACGCTAAAACAAACTGTGCCACTTCAGTCGGGACAATCTCTTTTCATACTCTGCACTGCAGCACTCAGCCTATCGCTTGATGATCTGCACTCTCGCAATATCCTCCCTTCCTGGTCTACGTGATGAGACTGTTCCCATTTAGAGCCAATCTCGGAGATAAAAGAAAATGGAGTTGAAACTAAGCAGAGGAGAATTTTCACTTTCTTTTGTGGAGCCGCTCTGACTGTTGAACTAAATGATTCTGAAAAACGCCAAGGTCACAGAGGATTAACCATTACAGGAAACAAATTACAGTAACGGTCATGAATAAAAATATTAGAATAAATATATAATGAAAACCTTCACCTTCCAAAAAAAAAAAAAAAAAAAAAAAAAAAAAAACTTACTGTATGCGGTGTCATAGAATGCTAAATATCTTTATAATTTATGTAAAATATAATAAGCTGTGGAAAATGGGGGAGACGCACTTAGATATCACTTTTCCGTGAAAACTCACTGAATGATGCCTTTATGGCATTTAATCTTTCATATGCAAAACTGAGTAAAGTAGGCAAACTCTCAACTAAAGGATGAAATGGCCTTTCCCACTGCAGGAACTTTTCCAGGTATGATGTATAAAATATCTTAACAAATGATGGAATGAGGTCTGACTAGAGTCTGCAGAAGATGAGTATTGCTAACACAGTCGTAGCCCCTAAAACTGAGCCTATGAGAGTAATTCCAAACAGTAGGAACTCATTTAAAGACAGTTTTACACAATAAACAAATACCACTAATAAAATCAGAGCAATAGCTCAATGATTTTAACCAATTAAAAACATTAGAACTTTTTCCGATATTTTATCGCTACTAACTTCCTTGGTTAGGGATTTAAATAGTGAAACTCATTAAAAAACTAGCAATTAAACTAAACCTAAAGAAGCACACATGCAGAACAAA
This sequence comes from Anableps anableps, assembly GCA_014839685.1. Classification (NCBI taxonomy): domain Eukaryota; kingdom Metazoa; phylum Chordata; class Actinopteri; order Cyprinodontiformes; family Anablepidae; genus Anableps; species Anableps anableps. The sequence continues at coordinate 18,900,048 of CM026076.1, forward strand.
GTTACACAAAATTTTCAAACAGAATAAAACAGTAATACGTAAAAACAAGCAAAGTACTGACCAATATAGGCTGGTGAGCTGATATGAAACTAGTATTCACAAATCTGTCAAGCGTATGCCAGTTTTACAAGTGGGACTTGAACACCAAAAAAAAAAATTTAAAACTACAGTTAACCAATTATTACTGGAGACGAACTTCTGAATCTGGAACCCATGTCCAAAAACATTTTACATTTCGTTTAAATTTAGATACCAGTAACAGCTTTCCTTGTTATGACTCATGTGGTTGATTTTAAAATGATTTGAGAACTGCCTCAGCTACAAGGATGTTAAACACATTTAAAAGTCTTTTTTATGCAAATCTGTGTAGAACCAACAAAGTTTAAGAGAACATCTGTTTAGAATCAACTCTAAAATTCTTAAAGTTGATGTGGCTTCCTTAACTGAGAGCGTCATCATATTACTTAGTGATAAGTAAATATTTGAACAGTTCTAACAACTCCTTACCTAAAACACACGTTCATCATTCATTTCTAAACAACCGTCTGACTTGACACTTTAAACATCTCGCTTCTGCTGATGATCTTTGAGAGTGAGGCAGTGAGAATTTGAGAGAAGGTTGAGAATTCAGCTTGTTTTTCCTGACTATTCCAGTTGTTTCCAGACAAAGCTAACAGAAAGAGTTATTCTCTTACTTCATAAACAAAGGGTTTCGGTTGAACTCCATAATACTTATTGGTTAATGTCATAACAGTGCACAGCATTGCTTTCAGGTGTACCCTACACGGGTGCTGAACTGGTCATATTAAACAGATAAAGAACAACATCGGCTAATAAAGTCTGACTTTCCCTACGATTGCAAATATAAGGGTTGAAATTAGTTAGATTGTTTTATTCCTGTGTTTAATTCTATTCTTCATAACATCCTGTTAATCCAAAAGTCCTTTCGCCCATTAGTCCATTTAACGTCCTTGTTTATCACATAGTGTAGTTGTGAAAACACCACAACTCTCCCACAGAGTTAACGCAGGAATGTAGAAGTCAGAGAGAAACCCTTCTCAGGTTTTATTGACACATGCAGTAAAAAACAACTTCCTGAAGCACGACTCCCCTTTCTCACAAGCCACTACAACAGATAGATTTGGATCAGTGTAACTGAGAAATGGTAAAAATGTGTGATGAAATAATGATAACTGAAATATATACACAAACATATCAACTATCAACTTAAAAATCTACTCACAAAGCAGCCTGTCATGGGAGAGAAATAGGAAACCAACAGGATTTTTTGCTGTTACATTGGAAAATCAAACCAAATGTTTCTCATAGCACATTGTTTCCTTTAAGTTTGTTCTCCCACAATTGTTCCATTAAATTATCTTGACAAAAAGAAATTAGTGGATAAACAAAAACTGTTTCAAGCTCAAACGTAAGAATAACAAATTGCAGCTCAACAAAGCTGTTTAAGCAGAGATAACCGTAACTCAGACGTAAATGAGTTACACGATGCTGCGGTTCAATAAAGGTGGCGAGTGTCCCTTATCTGTGCAGCCATGGCACAGAGGCACAAACAATGTGGTTTCCACCACACAGTGTTAAAGAGCTCCTTTGGTTTATTGTGCTCCAGAAACAGTGACCCCCTCTTTACAATCACAGCCAACAATTATGACACTACATTCTCACTCCTCCCCAGGCCCTGGCCTCTACAACCTGGGTCACTGGCTGCTGCTGTAATTTAAAGGACAATACCTCACATTAGAAAAAAGTGAACACAGGCCATTTTTCTTTTAATCAGGCAAACACAGGAAACCGTATCTCATCAAAACACATGCAGCATCCATCTATACCATCAATAAGAGAAATTAATTTGGGGGGAGGGAAGATGAGGCTGTCGTTAACAACGACGTTGACTACAAGCCAATAACAGGCTGAGGTCATAAACCCGACAGGTGTTATTCAAATTCACCTCAGCTGCCAAGAAGAAGGATACGCTAATCAAGATAAGGGCTTACATAAGATGTGCCATTAGTTTACACCATGAACATCACTCTGTCATGTACAACCTGTTACTCAACAGTAATCCTTATTCAATGCACAACAAACTTTAATTTAAAAAAGACAAAGAAAATGTTAGGGAAAAAAAACAAAAAAAACAAACAAAAAAAAACAAACAATTAATACAGCTTTTTGCGAGCTGGAATCTGCTGATATTACTTTAAAATCTGAAAGCCAGAGTGGATAAAGCTATTCATTCTGTAATTGGCCATGAATTAAGCAACCAGACAATTATTTAAAAATAAATCAAGGGATGTGTTGATAAGAAAATAATCTTAGTATAACATTAACAGCACATAATGTCAGAGCTTGCATGATACAAATATCATGCAAGCTCTGACATTGTGGTCTACTAACATATTCCTCATGTTCACTCAGGATGAGGCATTGCTGTAGAGTTAATGATAATTCAGTGCCTTCAGATGGGCTTCTTGGATTCCCAATGTTTGCAATTCCAATCTGTTTATATGACAGGATTGTATTCAACTAAATTATTATATATTCTTCAACATGATTTGGACCTGATTGACTTTTAAAGTGCCACAAGATGACAAATAAATTGGCACTACATAAACAAACATGTGCTGCTGTTTCTGTCATAAATGACTACAGGTGAATAAAGGTAAATGCTAGACTCGCTATCTATCAGCAAGGCTGCAGCTGCTGTATTTGCTCCAGTTACGTTTTGGTGATTTTGCTGCTGAGTGTGCTAACTCTTCTAATCGCCTTTTCCTCCCCATTCCTGTTGGCATAACAAAATTGTGGTTTAGTTACATGAAAACAACTCGACTCAACTTAGGTTTATATCAACCTAACCATGGCTTATTTAATGTTTACATACCTGCATACACTCAACACATACTGATTTGACCTGTGAGCACATGCATGGTCCATTTACCATCAAAACTCAGAAAAAAAAATGTATAGCTTAATGTAAGAACTTGACTATAATGTGTATGGTGAGAAAGGATGTGTACAGAATGCCCTTGTCAGGAAAAATATTCTGTCACTGTTTTTAATGGAAAAAATATACTCCACAATTGCAAATGTGACCTTTTGGCAGAATAAAATTGTCATTACAAGCCAATTAACAAACATACTGTAATCACTAAAAAGGCCCAACACTCCAAATTGCATTTGCTTAACATTTCACACAAACATCAAAAACTTATTTTTGTAATTAAGCGAATTCCCTGTGACTTTGGGCAAAATGTTCACAGGTTTCAATCTACGCTGGGGATCATCGATCAATTGTTGTCCTAATTTCTGTATTTAATTACATTTTACATTTTTTAGCCAACACTGGTGATCTTTATATCATTCTAAAATCTGTTTTTATTGCACTTTTAAAACAATTTGTTCTGACATAAATACCTCATAAAATACAAATATCAATATTTATGGGCTTGCAATTTCAGTACAATTTTCCCTAGGAAGAACACTGACAGCTGTCCACTGTTCTTTCTACATGCATCAAGGAGGTGCTGATAAATTATACTACACACTGCAGCAAAAGCAATGGACCACTGATGATGAAGATGATGATGATAGTGATGACACGGCAAGAGTCCAGAGCTAAGCTTAGCGTTTGCCAACAACACTTGGCATGTCCCCCCTGCGCTAGTATATGTTCTAAGAAGAATTAATATCCAAATACTGACTATGCAAATAATAAAGCTTCTGTAGTTAGGCGCTTTAGCTGATCACTCTTTTCCAAGTATGTGTCCTAAGGGAATAGATAGACACGGGTTTGTGCATTACACATCTTTGGAAGCAATTTACGTCCTCTAGCACACTCACAAGCACCGATCACCGCAAATACACTTAACAACTGAAGATTATAAAGCAGCTACAGGATCAGTTTACTACGTGTATTTAAATACCCTGGTGATTCACAACGTAAGTACATGACGATCATACTGTAGAGAAACAGACAATATGTTACAGTACAGCGTTAAAACTTGTGTAAATAAAGCCAATCTTACCGGCATCATTTTAGCTTCGTACCGCATTTAGCTAACCAATCCAGCATAAATCCCCACAGGCAGTTTCGACGAAAGCGTTGAGACTGGAGATCTCTTTAATCCCGGAGCCTAAACCTGACAACAGGCAAGGCTACTTTCTCTAGCTCGAAGCTCCTGTCCTCCGCTGAAAAAAAGAAAGAGCATATTATTTTTTTTCCCCCCCTACATGTCGACTAAAATATGTTAATAAGAAGCAGAGTAATGTTAATGGAATCCAGCGTCGTGGACCTGTTGCTACAGATAACACGGCCTTCAGGACAAAAGTTTCCGTTGTTAAGCGAGCATCGCTTTAGAACTTTGAAACAGCTTGTAACGACCACAAAATACCCCAAAAAGAAGTTTCCGAGATAAAGAACAGAAGACGAATAAAAAGCGGAAAATATGTTGGAACTAAATAATCATTCTAAATGTCTTACTTACTGGTAGATGCAAATGTAACAAACCCCGAAACCCCGCTGACTGTCTGCGTTGCTCAACACCTCGCAGCCGATCCCAAAGTGACGTAGCCACAGGAAGTTTGTTCCACTTTGGAATTCAGGCTCCGCCCCTTTCCTGGTCTGGAGCTGAAGACACCCCCACTGTTTATGTGGGACAGAGGAGCTCGTTCCTCCTTTACTGTGGGGCCGGAGCCGTTGTGTGGGATAACCAAAAGTTGTTGGCAGCTGGTTAAACTTGTACCGGACTAATGAATGATTTATGCCCTAAATAGGAAAATAGCCAAAGGTTTTGGTCTTTTTAAGTGACAACTATAGAATGTAAAACTGAAGTGGGTGAGAGCTTGGCATGCAAAAACATTGAGTAATGTTGAACTCTTTGGAGAGCCAAAATTGCTAAAATCCAATAAGTAATTCATTACTTGATTATTTAACTAAAATTAGAAATACGTTGATTAAATTTAAGTTATTTAATCATACATACATATTGTATATATAGTTTAAAATATAATGCTTTTTTACTGCACAGATTCAAAATCAGTAAATGATATTCTAAAACTTGCATTAATCATATATGAAATTCTAAAAAAATAACTGAAAATCATCAGGAATGGAATTAGCCTGAATCAATAAATAAGTCATAAATGTAAAGACACAATAATTTCAATAAATACATTCAAATAAAATAATATAAAAGAAATCATCTTATTTCTTAAATGTAAAAAAAAAAAAAAAAATCAAATACATAATGAGACAATTAAATGTGGAAACCATGAATAAAAAAATCAATTAATTAGAAATGAAATCAAAAAAATATTTCAAAGCATTTAAATATTTCATAGTTATGGTGCAACGTGAAATATTTTAAACTGTTTTTCACACGCCATATAACCCCTAATATTTGACTGGCTGATCTGCACTATCTTCAGATCAATTAAGTATTAATAGTAGTCAATAAAATATCACCCTCTGACACTTAATATATAGGAGTGATAAATAAAGAAATTATTAAAGAAATTATTATTTAAATATGTCATGAAATAAATGTATGCATTGTGTATTGAGGTCTAGTGTTATTTTATTGACTAAAGTAAATTAATTTTAAAAGCAGAAATGATTATATGGTATTGATAATAAGATTAGACATACATTAAACTTTTTTCACCATTTGCCAAATCACAAAAGCATATCCGATCAATACATAACCAGCTGTTAGAGGACTAGAAAGAAAGAAAGAAAGAACTACATCACCCAAGATTCCCTTTTAACGGCAAGCCAAGGGGTTCACACCCATCCCCAGCTTTGCACTTTGCGCACGTTGGCCGACGTCGGTGTTTCCCTGTGTGCACGTTACCCACAGTCGTACGGGCGCTTTGCATAAGGGAGTTGCTTGCTTTCGTCTTAACGGTGTGACAGACGCTACCTGAAGTCATGGCTGAGCAGGTGGCTGCCATGTGTGATCAGCTTATAAAAGCCGTGATGGTGATAATGGACGCAGAAACGAGCCAGATTTACCGGCTGGAGGCCCTGAAGGTAGTACTGTTACCGATTGCTAGCTAGCTAGCTTACCTTGTAATTTGTTGTGACCCTGGAGAGCCCATAATGATGTGACTACGAATAGGGATAAACAGCCTCTATTATTCAGTGGTGTCTTTGTAACAGCTCCCTGGAAACGTTTGTTCAGTCGTCCCGAATTAGATGATAAAAAGTTAAAATTTGGGGGGAGCTAGCCCAATGAATAGTTGACTCACGTTCACTCATTCACACGAATAATATGTTAGACCTCGGAACAAAGAAATAAAACTTAATTTGATCAAACCAACTCTCCATATGTTGTCAACAGATCATCTATTTAATAAACAGTTCGGAATTTATTTATTTATTTGAACTTTTGCGAGCTGTTGATTTTATGCCAAACACGTGTATTTGGCTGCAAATTCATTCAAGTGTAATATCATGGCACTTTAACATTTAGTTGATACAAATTAGCTGTAAAGTAACCAGACTTATCTCTTTAAACAGTTTTGTGAAGAATTTAAAGAGACAAGCACCCTTTGTGTCCCATGTGGCCTACAATTAGCAGACAAAAGTCAACCACCTGTAGTGAGGCATTTTGGCTTGCAAATACTGGAACACGTCATCAAGTAAGTGCACCACATGTGATACTTAAAAACCTAAGATGCTAAAAGCAGCACAGTTCTGTAGTTCTTTCTTTTTCTCTCTCAGGTTCCGATGGAACAACATGCAGCAACCAGAGAAAGTCCAGTTGAAGGAGTGTGCCATGCAGCTGTTAACAACTGTAGGTGTGACAGTAAAATGACTGTCTGTTCAGATCAACACTTTCCAGCTTGTGTTTGATATCTGTCACTGGGTTTTATTAGGGTACCCATTCTATCCTGGAGGAAGAGAGCCACGTCAAAGATGCCCTATCTCGGATAGTGGTGGAAATGATTAAAAGAGAATGGCCTCAACATTGGCCAGATATGCTGAAAGAGATGGAGACTCTCTCTAGCCAAGGGGTGAGTGGCATAAACAATTCAGTAAGTGTAGCATGTTTCCGTATCCAGCGTCATTTTAGTTTGAATAGGGTTACGTAATGGTTTGCAAGCAAATATATTCCAGTGGATGATTAGTCATACTCACACTGCTTCACTACACAAACATGGCTACTGTTACAACAAATAAAGTGAGTTCAAAATTTTTCATTCAGATTATTTAAGTGATTTTGTCATATTACCACGACAAATTTCACTGTTTTGTTTTTTTTTTTCAAATTGAGATTTTATTAGCTTGACCAACACCAAGTTAGACCATAGCTATGGAATGAAAAAAAGGACACTAGGCTTTCTATTTTTTTTTTTTTTTTTTTTTTTTTTTTTTTTTTTTACAGACACAAATCTGAAAAGTGTAGCATGCATTTGTATTTAGCCATGTTTAATCTGACACCACTTAAAAGACAGTTGTTCTGTGAAGGCCTCAGAGCTTTGTTAGAGGACATTAGTGAGCAAACAGTATCATAAAGACAAAGGAACATAGCAGATGGTTCACGAATGAAGTTTAAAGCAGGGTTAGGTTATAAAACAATGTACCAGTTTTAAACTTGTCACAGAGTACTGTGCAATACGTGTGGCTGCCACGAAAACTGACAGGCCGGCCAAAGAGACTATTACTCAGAGAAGTGACCAAGAGGCTCATGATAACTCTGGAGGAGCTGCAGAGATCTAAAGCTTAGGAGGGAGAATCTGTTGACTGAATAGCTAGTAGTCCTACACTTCACAAATCTGGCCCTTATGTTATACAGGTAAGACAAAAACCATTGTTAAAAAAAAGTCGTACGATATCCCAGTATGCATAAATTCGCTCACACTTTGCAGCTATCCAATGTCTTGGTCTGTCCCATAAAATCCAAATAAAATACAGTGACGTTTGTGGTGATGACATGAAACTGTATTAATCAGTTTAATTTCTGTTCATGACGTTTCGAGGGTTTTTCAAGTAAAATTTCATATAATAACCCTATTTCTCCTTTTTGAGAAATGTAGTAAATTTTTTTTTTTTTAATACTAAATGTTTGTACATGAAATAAAATGGGTCTTTGTCATAGGAGGCACAGACAGAGCTGGTCATGCTGATCCTTTTGAGGCTGGCAGAGGATGTGATCACCTTCCAGACGTTACCCTCGCAACGACGTAGAGACATTCAACAGACGCTCACCCAGAACATGGATAGCATCTTCAGTTTTATGCTGGCCATTTTGCATATCAATGTTGAGGACTATCGCAAATTGGTTAGTAAAGTCTTAACTTGATTATTTCGGTTTCCAAAAGTAGCAGTCTAACAGTGGAGCTTATTTTGTTAATTGTTTTGTTTCCCAGAAAGAAGAACCAGGGCATGAACTGCGGGTATTTACAAAAGTCCTCATTTATGCGTTAGAGTTTTGCTCATTTCACACGTTGAACGTTCTTATTTGTTTATTTTTAACATTTTCTCCACACGCAGGCCAAAGCTCACTGTCGAGTTGCCGTGGCCACGCTGAATACGCTCGCAGGCTACATAGATTGGGTGACACTGGTGCACATCACTTCGAGAAACTGTCAACTGCTGGAGATGCTGTGTCTGTTGCTGGGTGAACCCGAGCTGCAGCTGGAGGCTTCAGAGTGCCTGCTTATTGCTTTAAGCCGGAAGGTGAGTTGCAGGACAATTGCGTGACGATTCATCAGTTTGATTAGTCATCCTTTATATTTTTCTGGATGTTTAAATTGGAATGTTTGATTAGAGATCATCAGTTTTTCTAGTAATCCTGGCCAGCAGCCCTACAGTGTTTGGTAACTGTTTTTAAGGTTATTATTCGTCTGAAAGACATTTAGTTTTCCCTGAATTCATGTTCAAAACCTGCCGGTTCTACATAGTAAATTTAAGGTCTTACAAAAAAAGAATATTTAGTTAGTTAGCAGCCTAAAATCTATTTTATCATGGTCTATTAATATTAAATGCTTTGAGTGATGGTTGTATTTAGCTAAGTTTTAAATGATGAACACAAGCATTAGCCGTGACAGATCCGCCGAAGTCTAATAACACACCATCCAAGTGCAGTCATGTCCTATTTATTTTAAAAAGGGCTATTCGCTTAGGAGTGTGAGAAATTTTGCAGACCTTTTCTTGACGTCTGGTCAGGATTTTCCAACAAAGAAATGTCCGCAACCAATCAATGCCTGATTAGAGATGGACAACAACAACAATAATAAGCTCATCAATCTGTTTAAAAATAAAAACATTCAGTCAATAACATTCTATTTCATTTTTTTTACTTGTACATACGACTTCTGGCACAATTAGAGGAAACAGCCACATTGTACTTTTTAAAGTAATATTAGACACTAAATCAAGTGTGGTAATTTAATATTGATAATATGTGGGACCTTTTTCTTATGTCATCAAATAACAATGTCAATGCCATGCACTGGGATGATAGGTGAGCGTGAAAAGGACGGAAGTAGCTGAAACGCTGTGCATGCCATGGTTTGAGCAGGCATTGTGTAGTTACGAGAGCTTCATTGAACTATACCAACACCATTTTCTGGTTAGCAAAATGTCAAATAGATCTGTAGTGTTAGTTAGTCTAGGTTAAGTTTGCACAATAAAAGCTGAACAGTCAGCCAAGAAGCTTCAGCTCCTGTCTTCGCATTCTGAGGTTGCTCAGCGCGTTCTGTGAGCTGAGAAGCCCCAGGGCTAACAACAGTTCACTGGAAGATTTCGCAGTTTTTTTTTTTTTTTTGGGAGGGGGTTTTCTGCAGCCAATTATTGTGTATAAAACCATGAAGGAAGACACTATCGAACCAACTGGTAAATAAAAACACAAGATGCTGAATTTCTCTAGGTGATTAGAAGCCCAATGAAATTTGAAATTTCACTTTTACATGAGCCTGTCTGTTAAAGCGAGTGCTACAGTTCAGACCTATGTTGTGTTAAACATTTTGTAGCCTGAGTACCTGGTCCGTTCCATTCCAGTTGTTGCTTGGATGTTTTATAAGTAACTCTTGACCTGTTTTATTACTGACTATTAGAATATTGTAGAATGTAGGAAAGTATTCTAATTGGGATTGGGTTTTTTTTTTTTTGTTTTTGTTTTTTTTATATTAAATTATTTAAAGAACTAGATTTAATTTGTACTGTTAGTAGTAGTTGTAGTTGGTTATGTCAAAACTTACATTAGGTTAATAAATAGAACGTATGTATAGTCTTCATGGTGTTCTCCCACAGGGGAAACTGGAGGAGAGGAAACCCTTCATGCTGCTGTTTAATGATGTGGCCATCCAGTACATCCTCTCTGCAGCCCAGTGAGTTAAACTGCTTCTTCGTTCTCCTTCTGATTATACTGAAGGCGTCATTTTACTCATACTTAATATTCTGTGTCCAGATCTGCAGATGGCTTAGCAATATGTCCAAATTCCTCAAAATCCCAGTAAGTTCTGTCACATGTCTAGCATTGTGTAAAAAAAAAAACAAAACAAAAAAAAAAAAAAAACAAAAAACTGTGGGATGTTTATTTACACTTAGCATCAAGCTACAGTATGTCTCACGGCGCTTGTTGTGTTTGTAGAGCAGTGGAGGTGGTGGAGCGGCGCTACATTTTTCTGAAGAGGCTCTGTCAGGTCCTGTGCGCTCTAGGATTCCAGCTCTGCTCATTAGTGGTGAGTTTTTCCTTGTGTGGCCACACATAAATGAGTATGTTCACTCTGTTTAATGCTCGCTTTGATCTCACCGACATCTGAAATGACGTCCTCCACAGGGTTCATGTCCAGAGGTTGAAGTTCCCGCAAATCTCAGCAAGTACACCGAAGCCTTATTAGCCTTTACAACACATTCCAGTCAGGTGTGTTACTGCTAGTTAATGGAATACTAATACTTGAATGTTGCTTAAATGTTCTTGAAAAGTTTCTGGTTGAGCTGTAATTGGCTGATACAAGTCCTTTTTTTTTTTAATCTCCTTTTCATTTTCTGCAGTTTTTAAAATCTTGCACTGTGTCAACATGGGCTAGTTTGTTCAGACATGAGACTCTGTCAAAAGTCCCAGTAGTTCTGGAGATGGCCCTCAAATACCTCAAAGTATCAACAACCAACCTTCTTAAGGTGAGATACTCCTTTTTTTTCATATTATCATTCACAGGGTTAACTGGAAAATAAACAGTACAATGTGGTTGTATTGTGAGATATGTGAAAAAGTTAAATGAGTGGGAATGCTTTTTTTTTTTTTTTTTTTTTTTTTTTTTTTTTTTAAATACAGCATGACATGAAGTTTTTGGATTTGTTGTTTTTTTTCCAGACTGGCTTTCCTTCTAGACAAGACAGCCCTAGTTGTGTGTATTCTCGAATGGACTTTGACAGCGACGAGGACTTCAACTCTTTCTTTTCCAGTAGGTTTTATTAACTCCTTCTCTTACAGGTCCCTTGATTCCATTGTTTGATTTATTTATTTTTTATTTGTTTGTATTGCTTTAAAGCCTATCGATCACAGCATGGGGACGTTTTGAGGACTCTAAGTCGCATTGTTCCAGTAGAGGCTTTCCAGACAGCAGCAGAATGGCTACGGTTTCAGATCGCCAGTCCAGTTGATCCAGGAGACACCACATGTAAGGGTTTAACTTGACTCTTGATGCCGTTTTGAGGAGATATTTGAGCATTTTCTTTTTGCTTAGAAAAGCTTTGACTCGGCATAATGTTTTATGGCAAATGTAAACATTTTTGTATACTTATAACCATGATAAAGACTTAATTGAAGTAAGTCATATTAGAAATCAGTGTCCTCTTTTTTTTTTCTTCCCAACAGCAGTTAATTTTTCTGCGCTGTTTCTCTCCAGCTAAGACTGCAGAGGGTCTGTGTTCCTTGATGTCTCCATCCGTCCTTCAGTGGGATGCATTGACAGTTTTCATGGAGTGTGTGATGTATCAGATCTTCAAAAGCTTGGATGAAGAGGTGACAGAATATTTATCAAACTACAGAAAAAAAAAAAAGACTGGGTAGCATTAGAAAGCCAAACGGGATATATTTTTCTCTTTCCTCTTCAACCTGTGCAGAAGCTGCCGATAGATCAGAGCATGGAGCTCCTGCAGGGCGTGCTGAACTACGAAACCAGAGACCCACTCATCCTGTCCTGTGTGTTGAGCAACGTCTCTGCCCTCTTTCCTTTTGTCACCCACAGGCCACAGTTCCTGCCACAGGTTCTCTACAAGGTTCGATAAAAGATTGATCTATTCGACTAATGCTAAGATGAAGAAATTTGATGTCCTTTTGAATTTATGTCTTGCTTGTTTTACACATGAAGATCTCTACATATGTGCTTTCATCTGCACTTAAAGCATATTTTACACTTCTCAAAGCCTCGTCTCTTTGTTCTTGCTGATTGCCGTTTGCTGTCTGTGTTTTCACTCCGCAGCTATTTAAAGCCGTCACGTTTCACATCGATTTGGAAAACAAGGCAAGTTGTTTTTATTGAGCAGAATAAATTATCGTCATCTCTCTTGTCTAAAATGAAAGTTAAACATTCCAGCGACGTTTTCAGGCACCTCGGAGTCGAGCTGTAAAGAATGTCCGGAGACACGCCTGCTCTGCTATCATTAAAATTTGTCGGGATTACCCACAGTTTATCTTGGTAATTTGTTTTTTATCCCAGTTTTTTTTAAAAGAATCAACCTGAGTCAACTTTTTCTAACTTGTGTAATTACCTTTTTTTTTTTTTTTTTCCACAGCCTTGCTTCGACATGTTTTATAGCCATGTGAAAGAGTTGTTTTCAAACGAAGCCTTGCTGACTTTCTTGGAGAAATGCTCCCAGATGGAAGCTCTGGTGCTCATCAGCAACCAGTTTAAAGACTTTGAAAAGCAAAAAGCTTTTCTAGATGAACTAATGGCCTCAATAATCGCTCAGTGGACCTCCGATGAGATGATGAGGTTGCTGTGACTGTTCTTTTTTTCTGTGAAATTGTGCACGATTTTTTTTTTTTTTTTTTTTTTTTTTTTTTTTTTTTTTTTAGATGTATTGAAACATGTTTGACTTTGATCTTTGTTTCAGTGTGCTTTGGGATCCTGTCAAGTTCCTGTCGTTTGTTGGAGCAGATGAAGCGGTCACGGAGCAAAGAGAAGAGGGAGATGCAGCAGGACGTAACAGGGGTCAAGTAAGTGGGGTAAAAAGAAATTGCAGCTTAGCCCAACATTATTTATACATCAGCTTAAGAAGGCTGGCAGTTTTGTTTTTGATCCTTATTGATCACTTGAGGTGACCTAAAGTGCACATTTGGGTTTCCTCCTAGTTGAGCTTCTGTTTGTATGCAATGCTTGCGGTGGTGAAGCGTGCACGCTGGCCTGCAGACCTGGAAGAAGCAAAAGCCGGTGGATTCGTGGTGGGTTACACCCCTGCTGGAGCCCCTGTCTACAGAAACCCCTGTGCAGCTCAGTTTCTGGCCTTTCTGCCCAACCTGCTGGCTCTAATAAGGTATGCATGCTAAGTTTTTAAAGGACTTTTACAACTCACCTTCACTGTGGATTTTTGTTTAACCAGCTAAGTTGGAAGGATGGAAGTTAAGTTAAATATGGTATTTAATAGTCTTTAGTTTTCTCACATGAGAAATTCCAAGTTTTATATTAAAAAGAATCGAAATCAGTTTTTGTTTTTTGTTTTTTTTTTTTATCAATATGTGATTATCAGTTATACATGTTATAGATGTTCCCATATTAAATTAATTTGGTACTCGTAAGCTTGTTTATTTTGCTTTTTTGCAGGACTCAGAACAGTTTATTTATGCCAGAGAATGTGGCTCGTCTTAGTGAGACTTTCTCTAGAGCTTATGACGTGATGGATGGAGATAAACTCATAATTCTTGGTGAGTAGAGCTATCTCCATGTGCTATTTTTTTTTTTATGCCCATATTAAAGACTCTTATAAAAATATTAAACCTTCTAAACTTGTTTTTTCAGGTCTCCCACAACCTCCTCTGGATATTTATGACTCTCCGGTGCATAAAAGCCATCTAGATCGCATGCAGGGATTTTTCTGCTCGCTATTTGAAAACTGGTTTGTTTAGTTGTAATGTCATTGTTATATTTTGTCTGCTAGTTGTTGCGTAGTTTATATTTTGTCTCATTCTGGTGGATTCTGCCTCCGTTTTCACTCTTTACCCCTGCAGCTTCCATATCCTGGGCAATGCAGGTCCGGCACTGCTCCAGGAGTTCTACACTGTGGAAAGGCTGGCTGAAGGAATCATTGGCTCTGCTTTTACTTCTCTTGACCACGTGCCTGACCACAGACTTCGCTCAATGATTCATATCCTTTTTTTTTTTTTTTTTTTTTTTTTTTGTCATTTTTTGATTTACCATGGTCCATTTTATTAATTTATACGTGAAGCAAAGCTCTTATTTTGCATAAACACTAATTTGCCTTGACACATGTATACGGCTGTTTTTGAAGCAGCTAGTGGTCTCATGTCCTCCAGATTATCATGACAGTCTGCTGCGCCCTCTGCTGGGGCCTTTGTTCACCTACATGTTGCAGGTCAGAATCTTGTTTGTAAGCATTTTTGGTCTAAATTGGCAAAAATTTTGCTTTAAATATTTTAAAATGTCATGACCATTTTTCTGCCTCATATTACAGAGACTAAACTCAAAGTGGCAGGTCATCAACCAGAGGACCTCTGTAAAGTAAGTTGTAAAATGATTAATCAAAGTAAGACTTTGGACATGAAGGTGATAGCTGTTAAGATTAAGGGCAGCTAATTATTTTTCTGAAATTCGTAAAAGTGGCACAAATTCATGTCAGCAAAATCCTCATTTTACACGCAAAATATGTTGTGCATTGATGGTTAATTGATTGGTGTTTAATATGAAAAATTATCTTCCTGTGTTATCAGTGGGGAGGATGAGGAGGAGCAGGTGGTCTACGAGGACAGCGCTGTGACTCAGGAGATGTTGGAGGAGCAGCTGGTTCGCCTGCTCACCAGGGAGGTTCTGGATCTTCTCAGTAAGTCCCTCTTCTAGCTTTTTTTTCCCCACTTCATTTTATCTTACATAAATAGCAGTGGGCGATTCAGCAACAATATCCCATGATTATGAGGACCACTCTTGTAGAGTTTCCTTTTACAGGAAGTGAAGACAAAATCATCTTTGCACAGTTATAAATCCAGAATGCAGCTACATTCAATGCTTGGTGTTCTTTGGAGGTCGAAGCAAAACCACTTTAGTTGCACTGCCTTCTGCTTCTGTCTGAGGTGCAAGTTTTGTGAAGAATCAAGTAAATAGCAGAATTGGTTAGTGTTTACCCCGATGATTATTACAGCCTTTAACAGTTTTATCCCTACAACAGAGAAGCGGATGGAAAAGGAGGAAAATGAAACAGATAGGTTTAAGCAAATGCACTGCACTGCGATGGACAGAGCACGTCTATAGAGAAACTACCTCTCTTATTTAGCATGGTTTATCCTAAATGGGGCCTGGGAACACAGGTGTCATTATTTAGATTTAATCATATTTGTGTTGCTTTTCTATGTAGTTGATCTAGAATCAGAAAATCTGTACCATTTTCAAACAGCTGCTCTATCTTCGAGACACGCATCGCAAACTGGGTGTTATTTTTAACTCCAGTTGCTGTCGCATTTAAGCTCTTGTATGATACTGAGGACAGAATGCTATGAAGGTGTTTTGATGACTGAGGAGACACCAGAGAATATGAGTTAGTAGATTTCCTAGTTGGTAAATCACAACTGCCTGGTCAGCGTTTTCTCTAACCAGGTGGTATGTGAGTTATGATAGCTTCATAATACCCATTTTCTTTCCTCTGTTTTTAGATGTAAGCTGTATTTCCAGAAAAGTGCCTGAACCAGCAGCAAGTAAAGAGGAAATCGATGGTAAGAATGGAATTATTCTTTTCTTATCTCAAGTGATTGTTTCGCTAAAAATGTGCTCTTGCAGAGGAAGATGGACTGATGGTGATGGACTCAGTGCAGGTAGCGTCTACTCCTCAACCCATGGAAGAGCTGACTGAGCTTGGAAAATGCTTGATGAAACATGAGGTCAGTTTCAGATGAAAAGAAACCACATTCGAAGAACTGCACCTTTAAATAACACTCCTAAACATAATGTTTTACTTTTTTTTTTCTGTCCCAGAATGTGTATATGTCACTGTTGACCCTTTCATTCACCTCACTGTCCTGGAAGGACACCACAAACTGCCACCGCACGGCGTCTATGGTCTGCTGGAACCTCCTGCGGCAGGTAACGTCCATGCTGCAACATGTTTATTCTTTAATACCAGTGATTTTTTTTTTTTTCTTCTTTCCCCCTCAACTCTAGGGTTTGATTAAAATATTTTTCATCTTCAACTGAAACTGCTTGTTGCAGCTTATGGTCCACATCATAAATGGCATTACTCAAAAGTTATGTGCTGCTTTTTCTATACACAAAAACTAAACACTCTTTAAATAATATAAAGAATTTTTTTTTTTTTTTTTTTTTTTTTTTTTTTTTCATTTTTTTTTCTTTATGAATTCCACTGTGACTATTGTATAATTATAATATAAACTATCCCCCCCATCTCCCTTCAGATTGCTTAATTCAGTATGACTTAATGTGAGATAAATTTGAGCTGCAGTCTGAACACCGGACAACTTCCTTTAGTCAGACAGCCTTTGTGCAATTTGGAGGTGTGTCCATAATGCCTTACCATGGCACTGTATTATATTTGTTTGAGTGAAGATCATGGGTTGTTCTCTGGTGATTAAAGAAATCTTGTTGGATGCAGCAAGAGCAGTGGTGTGGGGTAAAACCCATGGAAACCACAGTGCAAAAGCTATTGTAGCAAGTTAAGCTGGAGCACTGTTTGTTTGATTAGGTTGTAGTCCAGGAATTCTGATCATAAATCAGTGTTGTTGAATGTGAGCCACACATCATGGATAATTTGCCTTTGCTGCAATCTGATTCCCCTGCGAGACACCCAGGACCCAGATATCCTCCCAACTCAGTAACATCAACAATGATCTCATTATGTAGGTAAGTGGTAACTTGCATTAACTGTAACCATCTCTACCCAGGTTGTAGCAGGTAATCTTCTCCCTGAAGCAGTCACGTGGTTCTACACCAGTGTTCTCAGAGCCCTTCAGGTTCATGGACAACACGAAGCCTGCAACACTCCCCTCTGTAACCTGGCAATGCTCATCTACGAAAACCTGGTGAGGCTAAAGTCAGTGCTCTCCTCTGCTGTATTTTATTCCCTTTTTTGCATGTTTGTTTGTTTCTTTTAGGAGATGACTCCTGGATCTAGAATTGATTGACGTGCTTTACTTTCTTCCCTGTTTCATTTATATAAAGTCAGAAATTTTGAATAATCCCAATTTATATTAGATTTGCAAAGTTGGAATCAGTAAAACCTCTTTCTCAGTAAAGAATATGACATTAAATGACAATTAAAATACCACGTATTTGTTTTCAATTATTTTCTTATGAACCGTAAATAGCAGAGTGTTTCTTTTGAGTGTTTTCTTAGTGTCTTTCTATTGTTTCCATTTGTGCTAGCGGCCTCGCTACATTGAGCTGAGGGCAGTGATGACCCAGATTCCAAACATCAGCATTGAAGCTCTGGACCAGTACGATCAAAGGCTTGTGGATCCCAATGCCCAGAAGGTTGGAGAGAAGAAAAGAAGAGACCAGTTTAAGAAGCTTATTGCAGGAACTGTTGGGGTAATGCCACATTTAACCACTAGAGAGCAGCACTTCACTTTTAAATTCTCAGTGTTGATGTTTCTCAGGAGTGATCAGAGACTGTCCCTTAAGTGCAGATCAGCAGCGTGATTCCGACTGTGCTGTAAATCTTCTGTTCTCAGCAGCAGAAAATGTTCCCCCAGCATAATGGTGCTGAACAATCGAATGAAAATCTTCTTGTTTAAACTTTTCTCTCCCACAGAAAGCTCTCTGCCAGCAGTTCAGGAAGGAGGTTCACATCCGCAACCTTCCATCACTCTTTAAGAAGCTGAAGCCAGACAAGGATATGGTGGAGACTGAACAACTGGGCCTTGCAGCTCTCTTCAGACCGGAGAGTAATGCGCTGTAGGAGGAATACTGGCTGGAAACGTTGTTGTGTTTAAACTTCTCCTCAATGCCCAGTTGTAGCAGTGTGGAGCAGCCCAACATATCTGTCAACTAGCTTTTCAGTGGGTCATCTCAGTACATCTCAGTACAGAGCTGCAGCAGGACTCACACCAACGCACAATTTCCTTTGTACGTTACGTGAGCAGAAGCAAACACTATTTAACTTTGAAAAACAAATTAAATAAAAATTCAAGTTTTCTGTCAGATTTTTGTTCAAAGCAGAGTAACTATTTTTTAAAGAAAAAACTTTGAGCCACAAATCGAGCTTCTATAAGACCACTCTGCTCTCTGTATTGTCACTTTAGGTCATTTTATTATTATTATTATTATTGTTATTATTATTATTGTTATTATTATTATTATTGTTATTGTTAAAACAGGTTGGAACTACACAAACACTAAGCATATCACAGATTTTTACAGCTCAGTTTTGTTCTCAGCTGCAGTTTTTGTATTCAGGAAAACTGTTAAAATCTTTCAATCCTCAAATAAGCCAAATCTGAAGTAGTTAGCTGCAGAGGGAGCCTGTTGAAAGGCACAGTGAGAGGAACAGATCTGTGTTATGTGGTTTTCCACAAAGCTGGGTGTGTTTGGTGTTTAAAAACTTAATATGAGATTTTAGAGTTGGCAGATATGTTGTGAGGATTTATTGAATAAGGATTTATTCTTGGATAAGATGGGGGGGGAAACATGGAGAACAAATCCTGGTGCGTGGTTCTGATGACAGACGTTTCCTGCAACTGGATGAGCTTTAACAGTTTCCAATACCAAAGGAGTTGTCAGTGGTTCCTTAGGTTTAGCATTTCTTTATAATGGGAAGAAAAAAACTGTACGAAACCTTGAATAAACTGCTGCTGCTTTTGGTTAATGGCGAAAGTAGAATTGCGTATAAGAAGCAGCTGTTTATTTAACACATATTACCAGACAGCTAAGCTAACTTTGGTTATTCTAAACAACTTGAGCAATCCACAAACTGTTTGGATTTGCTTGAATAATGCAGTGCATATATTGTTCCACAGATAACAGACGTGTGCCAAAACATTGACTGTAGGTTTATAAGCAGACAGTACGGTCCGCAGGCTGCATATAATTTAAAAACTATTTAAGGATGCGCTCATCAGCAAATGTGTAGCTTATTCCTAGTATATGTATATATGTATGTGTGTGTGTGTATGTATATATATATATATATATATATATATATATATATATATATATATATATATATATATATATATATATATATATATATATATATATAAATTACCTAATGAGTTTTTTTTTTACTTGATAATTTTTATGTTCTGGTTTTATAAACTTCCACTACATTCCTTTGTTGTTCAAAGGATTGTTTTTCACATAATTTTTTTGAGTTACTGTTTTGTGCAGTTATAGCAGATCATAATTCCCTGATTTTCTCTCTTGTTTTAAACTGTTTTATATATGCAGACCAAATTATAAGGCAGCTGTTTTAGCTTGAACTTCTTAAATACACATCGACTGGTCTACATATCAGATGCTGTTTGACAGAAAAACACATTTCTCTCCCAGAAAAGAAACAATTCAATAATTTTTTTTGTTTCTTTTAATTTGTGAAGTGATTTATAAACATGATCTTTTTTTTGAATGTCTGTTCAACACTAAGATTTTCTGTACAAACAAAATGTGGATTTTGAAAGTGTTACGTGGTTTCTATTTTTGCTATAGATTGGATGTGTTTGTAATTAGAAATGTTTCTGTTTTAATTTAGAACACAGTAACAAGTAGGTGAGCTTCATGGCGATATTAAATGAAATGATCTGCCTCATTTGGGTTTTTGCACATCTCATTTTAAAAAAGGGGAAAAAATCCTTTTACACCTACCATTTAGACAAAGAATTCATAATTTTCTCATTTATTACAGATATGCAAATCCATTAGTTTTATAACTTAACTGCAGTATTTGATAGTTTTTATCACTAATTATTGTTGCATAATACAGTCAATGTGAAAATAGGTCAATTTTTTGGCTTTAGAAACCTTGACATATTTACACCCTGCACTAATTCTTCAACCTCCTCACCAGTTTTTCTCAGAGCTTCTTTAGTCTGCAGCTTTAAGTATACAAAAGGTTTATTATACTGTAGAAGTTTTCAATAAATTTTAGGTTTTACCTAAAAAATTCTCCTGCTTTTGTGACGTAAATTTGTGACTTTTAGATACAAGTAGCTAAAAACAAACTATAACCTTATAGTGGTGACACAGGTGCTGGTTAATTATAAGAACTTACGGAAATGGGGAAAGGTTTTGGAAACCTGTTGGGTTCAGATGTAAAGCAGTTAAAAGCTGGGTCTGTGGAGGGGTAATGATGCAGAATGTGCTTCTTGTAAAGACCCATAAACTACTGTAAATAACCCAGGACAAGTAGTTGGATGTGTTGCCACATAAAATGATCTGCATGTTGTGGGTTGTGCATGGACAAAATGTAAGTTGGAAGAGTCGCTATACCCTCTCCCACCAAAAATAGATGTAGAAAATGTAGGTAATGTCTTTGTTTTTGGTCAGAGTTGCCAAAAAATATCAAAAGACAGAAATATTTTAATCTGTCAAGTGTCAACTTGGCATGAACTGGTTACTGGGATTCGAGTTATATCCAGGTTTTAAACAGTTACAGGTCCTTAAGCTGCAAAGATGTTTCCATCTTGCCGTTTCTACAGATTAGAGTCCTTTTAAAATTCCAGAGAAGATGCAGAGAGTGACTTGAGTTTTCTTTGACTGCGTGGAGCATAGAATAATGTAGATGTGCCCCTCCTAAATCTGTTGTTGCACACAACTAGTCAGTTAGCTGGAAGAAGACTCAAACACTTTCCCCTCGCTTCCAAAAAAAAAAAAAATCCCCAAACAAATTTGCCTGGAAATATTTCCAGTCACAAGAAATACAGAGTCATAGTTTAGAAGCTAAAGAAGCACCATTCATCACACTTTTGAAGATAAATATTTTAAATTACAATTGGTAAGCTTCAAGTGGAAAATCTGTTCAGCAGCTGACAGCTCGGTCTTCCTGATCAGGTAGCTTGTTATTCTTGTTACTTTGGAATAATGAGAGAAATAACAAAACGGTGCGTTCTGTCCAAGAAGCCATCAAGAACTACTAAATTTACCAAATGTTTTTTTGTTTTTTTTTTTGGATTTTTATATATCAGAATCTAAATAAACATAACATAACAGATGTTAGCAGCAGCAGTATGACGACTTGCTGCTCTTTAATGAAAGTTATTGGATCAAGTTACAAAGATTCTGTTTGTTTTTGTGCAAATGCTGTGAAAGTGTTTTCTTCAAGGCAACCTACCATGAGAACCTCAAAAAGCCATGTCTAGAGTCAACTATGAAATTTTTGGCATAGCAGACTTAAGTCTAGATGGCTGATGGGTTTTACATTTCAAACCCAGCTTGAAGTATAAGCAAACTTTCTTACTGCTTAGGGCCCATTGCCCCAAGAGAATGACTTTGCACAGGACATATGCAATACATACCATGGAAAACATTAAGAACTGTAGTTAGTTTAATGGTCCTTGATGCCTGTTTCATAATTTTGACTACTGTGCACGTTTTATGCACTCAGTCCATGCCTGTAAGTAGACGAGGGAGCTGGTTTTGTCATGGTTGCATGTAAACAAAATAAACCTCACTCATCCTGCCCGACTCAGTCTATATTAATTGTAATTGGCTTATGAAATTCTGCTCAGGGCCTCATACAACCTTTGGCCTGCTCTTTTTTGTAATTAATTTCTCCAACAATTACATGGTGTAAAGATAAATTTTGATGTTCAACTTTGCCACTCCAGTTATTTTAAATTTTTCAAATTATTCATCTGATGGTAGATATCCATAGTTTAGGCAAGAAACTATTTTTCTATAGCCATTTCCTGAATTTAGAAGACCAAGACATCTGCCTGACTTCAATGACATATTCTTTTGTCCTTTCCATTTTGAAGACTGGGCAAGAGAAACTGGCTTCTGTCATATTTATATCTTATGGAAATGGGAATTAATGGATTACAAATTTTAAAAATGCTTATTTTTATTTTTCATAAATTGTTAGGAGTGCTGGTAATTGTTGTACATATTATTTTGTCACGTCATTTCTCAGCTGAAATTTATTTCCCCCACTGAATAAATGTACTCAAATTAGAGGTCGGATTGTTTCTTTAAGTGCGTCATGTATTTTCTGCATCTTTCATGTGCTGTTTTTGATCAGTGCACATTATAATTTTACTTTTTTGATGTAAATTGCAAAGAAGGAGTAAAAACCTCAATTATTTGTCTTTCAGAACAAGAAAATATATATTAGGAATCACTAACAAAATTGGCAATCCTGCCTACTATGTCGGTAACAAGCTAATTCTGAATATAAACCCTCTGCGAGTTTAAAATAAGTTCTTTCTAACATTTTGTTGAACCACCTTTATGTTTGATTATGCCAAACATCACTTCATTTACTTCCTCTTTTACTCTGATCTTCAAATCAGTGTGGAAGAAGTTAAATCTTGACTGATACAGCAGCATGATCTTTTTTTTTTCTTGCTCCAAATCAGACGCTTCCAACACTTCAGGTCCTTTGTGCTCCCCAGCAAACTGGAGCTCTTTTAGCCTCAGTACTGAGTCGTTTTCTAAAGGCAGCACAGCTGTTTCCAAAGGTTCGAGGGTGTGGAAATATTCTTTCATTTCCTGCTGAACACAGCTGTAAGTTCTACCTTTTAAAAGGACTTCAGTTTGATTCAACTGTTTAATTGATCTTAGATCACAGTCATTAGTTCTTGGTTATTTTGTGTGGTTGATGCAAGAAAATAATTTTGACGCTTCTAAAAATGAGAAATGTTTTTTCACACCAACAGGATGTGTGTTAGAACATGGTTACATCATAAACGAGAAGCTACTCGGCTGTTAGCTGATCTGTATGAATCAGTACACTTCTGAAGGTTAAAGTGGTATTTTTTAATCTAGTCCTTTTCGATTCTGTTTGTTTTTACTTAACTAAACCCTTTTAATTTTCACTTATCTTAAGTTTTAAATTCAAAATTCTTGTAATTTTACACTGTCATAGAGTCAAGAGTGAGTGATTATTTTTAACATTAGATTTATTTAAAAAAAAAAAAAAAACGTTTTCATATATTTTCATCCACAACACATTTTACTTCAATTAATGACTAAAACAATGAGCATTTTCAAAGATCTAAACCATGCTGTGCATTTGTTTACAGCACTGTGTAATACTTATTTGGGCCATTGATTAAAAAAATGGATACAAAAAGTCTTAATCAATTTCACTTTCATTGCGGTAACATTATCTCATGCTGAAAATTGGTGGCAGTTCTCTAACAAAGAGCTTTTAGAAAGAAAGCGTACCCTTCTGTTGCATTGTAGTAATATCAAATCGGGTGTATCAAGCCTAATTCGACAAAGTTCCTATTGTTGAAGTTATTTTTTATTTTTTAATTATTACTCTGATTCAATATACGAACAAATTTAGATAAGCTGCATGTTTCAGTCATTTTCTAAATTGTAAGGCTTAACAAACATCTACCTGACAAAAATACCATGTTTGGTTGTATTCACCATACTGAGGAGTTGCCAGAAGAAATAAGCCATTTTTATCATGTCATAAATATACATCATAGACACTTGAAATCATTATAAGTAAAAGGTTATGAGACACTTTGATCAACTCAGAAAAAATAACAAAGTCAGGAAATAAAAAAAATAGTTTGGTAAGTTTATTTTTGTTACAGGCATTTTCTGCAATTCTCAGTTTGAGATTATGGTATTGCAAAAGAAATTATAAATTTATTTTAAGACCTCTTAATTTTTCAAAAGCACTGAATTTGAATGTTTTAAATAGTTATTACCTAAGCCTGGAGTCTATTTAAAAGGAGTTAGAGGAGAGTTACAGTACTAGGTTTCTGATCTAATATCGTGTACGGAATATATCTTTGAAATTTGGTGGTCGTAAAACTGATCGTATTATCTGTGTTTTTAGTTCAGTTTTTCAATAACAAATTTCCAAAAACCCAACAACTTATATAAAGTTTAATCATATTACTACTTCGGTTATTTCTTCATTTCAATACTGACCACCTTAAATATGTTGTCTGCTGTTCACAACAGATATATTTGCAGGTTTCCAACAACAACAAAACAGAAACACCTAGAGGGTTAATAATGGCACTCTTTCTGGTGTAAAACCCCCTGGAGAGACTACATTAAAACCAACCACTGATGTAGATCTAGAAGTGCGATTGATTGTAAACTAGTAACCTCTTGTCTCCCACAGGTTGCACAACAATATACTAGTACATCTCAAAAAATGAGAAAAGTGCAATATTTCTTGCCAGTCATCTCAGAAAGTGAAACTCGAATATAAAATCATCACACAAATAGAGATATATTCCAAGCCTTTGTTTTTTGTAATTTTGATGATTATAGCTTACAGATAATGAAAACCCAAAATTCTGTGTCTCAGAAAATTAGAATACTGTGAAAAAAAGTCATTATTGGAAACTCATGGTGTCAAACCCTAATCAGCTAATTAACTCAAAACACCTGCAAAGATTTGTTGAGCCTTTAAATGGTCTCTTACTCTGGGTCAGTAGGCTATACAATCATGGGGAAGGCTGTTAACTGAACAGATGTCCAGAAGACAGTCATCAACACTCTTCACAACAAGGGTGAACCACAAAAGGTCATTGCTGAAGAAGCTGGGCTTTTTTTTTTACAGCGTTTACAAGCATATTAACTGAAAATTGAGTGGAAGGAAGAAGTGTGGCAGGAACAGGTGCACCAGCAACAGGGAGAACCGCAGCCTTGCGAGGATTGTAAAGCAAAATCCGTTCCAGAATTTGGGTGAGCTTCACAAGGAGTGGACTGAGGCTACAAATGTTGCATTCCCATGTCAAGTCACTCCTGAACCAGAGACGATGTCAGAGGTCCTCTGGGCTAAGGGGAAAAGGAACTGGACTGTTGCATAATGCTCCAAAGTCCTCTTTTCAGATGAAAATAAATTCTGCATTTCATTTGGAAATCAAAGTCCCAGGGTCTGGAAAAAGAGTGGAAAGGCACAGAATCCACATTGCTTGTAGTCCAGTGTGAAGTTTCCAGAGTCAGTGATGGTTTGGGGTGCCATGTCATCTGCTGGTGTTGGTCCACTGTGTTTCTGAAGTCCACAGTCAATGCAGCCGTCTACCAGGAAATTCTAGAGCCCTTCATGCTTCCCTCTGCTGACAAGCAGAGATGCTGATTTTATTTTCCAGCAGGACTTGGCAGCTGCCCACACTGCCAAAGGTACCAAAGCTGGTTCAGTGACCATGGTGTTCCTGTTCTTGATTGGCCAGTAACGTCCCCTGACCTGAACTGCATAGATAATCTCTGGGATGTTGTCAAGAGGAAGATGAGACACCAGACTCAACAAGGAAGATGACCTGAAGGCAGCTATCAAAGCAACCTGGGCTTCCATTACACCTACGCAGTGCCACAGGCTGATCGCCTCTATGCCATGGAGCATTGATGCAGGAATTCATGCAAAAGAAGGCCCAACCAAGTATTGACAGCATAGAAATGTACATGCTTTTGACATTTGACATTTGTGCTTAAAACATATGTTTTTGATTGATCTAAAGTAATATTCTAATTTTCTGAGACACTGAATCTTGGATTTTCTTTACTTGTAAGCCATAATCATTAAAATTGCAAAAAAAAAAAAAAAAAAAAAAAAAAAAAAAATGCTCATATCTTACACTGTGTAACGAATCTCTATAAAATGACTGTTTCACTTTCTGAGATGACTGGCAAGAAATATTGCACTTTTACGTAATATTAACATTTTTAGAGATGTACTAGTTTTAAACAGCTAAGCATTAGTTTGTGATTGATAGTGAAGTTTACTCTGAATGATGAAGATGAAATGGAGTATAAGCAAAATGAAACAAGATATTAGTGACAAATTATTTTATCAGTTTAGGCAAACAGTTTAAAATTGAAGTTACAATTTTGATCAACTCTGAGTTTATGCAGTCCCAGACTTCATATTTCTGTGGGTTCTGTATACACCTTTATGAAAGGACACTTTTCAGTGTTTACAGTTGTGAAAAAATTAGGACACCCCAATATATATTCAGTTCTTTTAAAAGAGATGTTCAGATTTCAGCATCTGCAGCCCTTAATGCTAATGATTGGTGTACAAACTACACCTTTTTCTTACACATAGGCTACTCTACTGTTTAGAGGAGCTTTGCTTCTAATTAATAAAAAATCCATAAAAATATCATTTGTAAACTGTCCCTTTTTAGTAACTTTTTCAGATGTTGGTTAAGAATATGCTTTTGTGGTATCATAAAGTAAGTCTTAAAATGATCTGAAAAAAGCAAATGATGCCAAACATTCTGTCTTCTTTAAAGCAAAATTACATCTTGACTGTAAAACATGATATGACTCCTGTTCAGGTTAGTTATTTGTTTATTTGATATAAAAGGTCTATTAGAGTGTTGTGTTCATACACGTCATAACAATTATTTTTTTTCTTTATGTTCATATATAAGTCTTGAAAAGCTGAATTCAACAACAAAATGGAAGAAAAAGGAAGGAAGAAAGAAAAAAACTTAAAATTAAATAGCAAATACCAGTGAGAAAAAACTAAAATGAAATACAAATTGAATGTGATGTTTACTGATTTTGCATTCATTGAAATGTGATGTGTTCAACTCAGTATTGGAGGTGTCTTGCGTGTAAGAACCACCAAAAGTGCAACAAAGAAAGATCACACAAAATGAGCATAAACAAAAACATTACACATGATGCATCCTAACTTACCAAAATGTACCAACTCTGCCTTGCAAAAGGTCTCCTGTTCTATTGGATTGTGAAGACATCTCTTGATCCTCAGATGAACCCAGGTTAGGTTCTGGACTTTGAAACTTTATATTTTCTTCTTGTGCAGCTGATTTATTGATGATTCAGATGTAAGCTTGGACTCATGGAGGTGCTGAAAAATTAAAAACTTCTTCATCTTAAACTTCCTGGCTTACAATTGAGGGTTTGGGGTCAAAACTGACTTTTTTTTGGGAACTGTTCTTAATTTCATTTACTTTGACAAAAACCATAGTTTCATCTGTTGAGAAACAACCCAAGATCATGATGCTACTACTGTAATGTTTTACTGTCATTATAATTTTGCAGATGCACAATGCTGTTTTTGTACAAAACATACCATTTGAAATTGTGTCATCAGACCATAACAGATACTCTCACACGGTTTTAAAAGGTTTTTGACAGGCCTGAATGTTTTCTTTGGAAGAAAATGTGTTTCTGTCTCATAGTCCTAATTCTTAGTCGAGAGAAATGGAGAACACGAGATTGCTGTCACACGTGGAACACAATCACGACTTGGCAGAAATGTCTGCAGCTCACAGTGTTACTGTCAGGCTCTTGGTAGCCTCCCTTAGAAGTTTTTTTTTTTTTTGTCTTGTTTTATCTTCTGTTTTGGAGGAATTCCCAGCAAACTCTGGCTAAAGGATTCACATGAGTAAATATCAGAAAAATCTGCTTCATCTGATAAAATGTAATTAATGGCAAGTGTGTACCCACGAAGATTAAATGCTGAAATTGGATCCAAAGGGGCATGAAACAAAGGTTGTAGGCATTTATGCAACCAGGTTATTGCAACTTTTTAAAATTATTTTTTGAAATTTAAATCAATGCGTTGGTTTGTTTTTCAGTTGAATTTAACAGGATACAGTGTATGTCACTTTAAATTCAACATACAATTGAAATGATTTATCATGAGCTGACTCGTCTGCATCACAAAAATTTGACATTGTAACAGGGGTGTGCAAACTTTGAGATCCGCTGTAGTTTTTTTATGGTCATCAGCTAGAGCGTTCTGCTATTGCCAGTGCATTAAAAAGGCTGTACGTGGGACATTTTTACTATTCATAAAGCACTATTAAGACATATGTTCTGACAAACTGTCACCAGTTGGCAAAAGGGATTGTTAGAAAGAATGTTTTTGGAACTAGAATACATTACTTGTGTTACTCCAGTGTAGTGTTGTCACAAATCTGTAAACAATAACAACTGATCAGTTATATCTATGTTTTACACAAAAGAGTTGCCATAGTGGTTTATTCTTTCCCCCAAAAGTTTTGTTGTTAGAATAAATCACTTTTAAGTGCCCTCACCTTGAGTATTTATTTTACGAGATAAAAAAAAAAAAACAAAACTCTGGGCTCACTCTGCACTGTACCAAGAAAGGTACATTAATTCCTGGGAGTGATAGAGGAAGCTTTACTGTGCCTCATGTCCCAGTGTCTCAGTGTGTGTCCTGGCAGCTGTAAAGCTCTGCTTGCGTGTCAGGCTTGGTCAGACACATGGCTGCTAAACTGAGACGAGGTTACACCTCTCAATGCTACAACCACGCTCTCCAGAAGGGCTCTGTATGGAGGATTACAGGCATTTTCAGATTACTGTTAAGCGAGACTGAACTGTCTGTTCCTCTGACCCCCTTTATTTTAAACAGGGGCAGCATGAACTGCTCCCTGATGGAGGTGAACAGACAAAAGTGAACAAAACAAGGGAATTTACTAAAGATGCGTCAGTAGGTGTGATTAATTTAGGTCACCAGTCGTTTGTCTGCCAACAATAAGAGCTTAAATTTCACCTGCAAATTTCTGTGAATGGGAATTACAAAGTGGCATAGAAGCAAAAAGGTTAAGCAAAAATGGTTCACACACCCTCTCACCCGTCGTGAAATGTCTCTAATTGTAGATGTCTTAATCAAACTGAGCATAACATAAAGAATTGGATCACACTGTTTTTGCAAGCAGGGGTTAAGAATGTTGCAGGGCAATCTGTAGGATGCTGGTTGATGTGGGATAGCCAACATGGAAGCTGCAGTGCCAGGAGTTTGCCCTGTCCATCTGCTATTCCACTCACCCACCCACCCACTGACATACTAACAGGTGCGTGCACGCGGATACACGTGTGTTTTCTGTGCACACGCTCTCATACTCCACCCTGCTCCATGCTCGGGCCCTGCCCCTGTCCTCACTTAGCCCGGGCAGCAGATGGTGAGGGGTAAGGCCTGTAGCCCCCCCCCCCATCCTCCCAACTCCAAGCCACCAGCCCTGTCTCCCCCTAGTTTTTTTTCTCCCCGCGAATATCACCCCACCCTTCTTTGTGTTGTTGCAGAGCCTAAGTGCTGAAAGGCGAGCCCCAGCGTGTCTTCCCTCCCACCCTCCTACGAATCCTTGGCTGGCTGCCATTGGCGGGACTCAGTCAGGTGTCCTAATGCTTCGGTTAGGGGAGGAAACGCTGGTTAATCTGCCCATCGCGTGCCACTGGCCATAGCGTGGCCTCTTTGTGTCTGGCACCCCTCTGATCAGTCCCTCCACCCCTTCATCTGTCTTTCTCCCCCCAATCACTTCCAACCCAGTTTCTCCTCCTCAAGACAGTGTCATCCTCCAACCCCACTGTCGCTCGAGACACTTTTCAACTCTATTCCTTGATGTTGTCTTGCAGTTCGTTATGTTACAGCCAGTGAATCCTCATTCGTTAAACCATTTAGATATTTTGCTGACTCATCACAGGTATCCTGGTATTTCAGGTATGCTGTGCACATGCAAAAACACAGAAAGTTGCTGTTCCTTAGCAAAATATCTTCCATTAAAATATGAAACTTCAGCCTTTCATATGTGTTGCTGTTTGAGCTGATTTTGAAAGGCTAAACAAGACCCACATTCCCAGACTTCTCTTTTTAAAACCCAAGATGAAGTCCTTGGGTACACCAGTTAAATTTGTGACTCAATTGTAAAAAGTGCTGCCAAAGTTACCCCCCACCCAAAAAAAAAAAAAAAAACCAAACAAACAAGGTGACTGTTGAAAGAAAGCCATAAGAACTCCTATTGGCAGTTTGCCTCAAACCATACAGGGGTCATACACATATGTATGAACTGGTCAGATGAGATAAAATGAACCTTTTTGCTTTGTTTGCTAAATACTTTGTGAAGGAAAACTAACACTAGACATCACTTTGAACAACACTGTGAAACACTGTGGCACTGTTGGAAGATTGATCATCTGAATATTGGAAGTCTGAAAGTTTAGTGCCACCTCACTAACTTAGCGCACATCAAGCAGCAATCCACTAACCAGGTATAAATATATATGAGCAGTGTAAAGAAGGATGGGTAAATTTGAGTGGTCAGTATGATTTGAAAAACATTAGATGGTGATTTATTTTTGGTATTTTTTCTTTTTTCTGGGTCTAGACATTTTTCAGTGTAATCTCAGCAATAAGAAAAAGCTTCCTGAATTTAACCAAGTTTAATGAATAATTGTGTCCAAGTTTGCTTTTTAATAGAAGTTGTTGGATGTTTGTGGCCCTGTTTACTGTAAAATCAATATAAAAGCAAAATACATGGCTAATTAAAAATGAACAGTTTGTGTTACACCTGCCATTTTCAGTTTTAAAGGATTTTAATTTATCTTGCCTCTTTTTTTATGTACCTATCTACATCAACCGCCTGTACTGGTGGGTCAAATCTGTACCATTATTGAATTGTGCATGCAGGCCACACATACAAAACGATTCTGAGGGACACAAATGGCCCACGGGCCTCACTTTGGACACCACTGTAGTTTATCCCTGCACTTTAAATTTTATTACAGATTTTATTACAGATTGTCATTCCCCCATCCATCATTGTGGCTTATATACCAAAGCTAAGGGGCTCTCTTTCAGTATGCAAAGATTTCCTGAAACCAGTTTATAAGGCTCTTCTTGGCTTGGTTCCATCATATTTATGCTGTTTGCTTCAAAAAAACAAAAAACAAACAAACAAAAAAAACTAATGACCATCATAATTTGCATTTTTGTGACATTTAAATATTGATTCTTGCTGGAGTTCAGACTGAATTTGGGAACAGAACATTCAGTTTAGCTTATCCCTATGCTTGGAGAACTTTACAAACTAAATGTCTGAATCCACTTGACTTGAATTATTTTATTCCATCTTGAATGACCCACAATGTTAGTCCACTGAGCAGTACCTCTGCAGAGTTTTTAAATGTTAGTCTGTTCTCAGTGGCTGCATTGTATATCTGTCATAATGTTTAATTTTCTTAATTATTAACATTTTATTGAGACTTTTAATAAATTGTTTCAGTCTTTTTCACTGACAATTGGACAGGTTGCACATGTAAAATAGATTTTGATCTCAACAGAACTAGAACTATTTGGTTAAATAAAGTTTAAAGAAATAAACAATGTAGGCTTTGTCCATTTGGTAATGATTGATACAGGCAAACTGGTGAGTGAAACAGAATAGAGGGTGATCCTGGAAGAAAACCAGTTAGTGGCTGCAAAAGGTATGAGACAGAGGGCAGAGATTCACCTTCCAGCAGGGCAACCATACAGACCTACAATGAAATACTTTAAACCAAAGCGTATTTATGTGTTAAAATGGGATACCCTCAGACTGAGGGGTGCTGAATATAAATGCACAACACGCTTTTTTTTTTTTTTAGAGTTTTGCTTTGTTTTGACAAAAATGGTAAAAAAAAAAAAAAAAAACAAACCAAAACATGTATCATTGTCCTCCCACCTTACAATTATATTATTCTTTGTGTTGGCTTATCACATAAAATCCCAATAAAATAGATCCTGTGAAAAAATGTGGGAAAATTAAAGGGGTGTGAAAACTTCCATAAGGTGCTATATCGCATGATGAAGGGGCACCTTGAAACCTGCTCTGCTCTGATTAGGATAAATAATGCTCAGATGCTGTTTGGAAGGGACTGATATGGCAGTGTTGCGTAATCAGAGAGAGGTCATTACCATTTGACCCCTGCTGACCCTCTTTTTGAAGGACCTTCAGTTTGGTCACTGCTTCAGAGCCCAGGCAGAGGTACAGGGTCAGAGTTCAAAGTGTCCTCAGCTGTGCTGCCATGGAAACCACAGCTTTGCTCATTT
The DNA here is from genome assembly GCA_014839685.1 of Anableps anableps. Lineage (NCBI taxonomy): Eukaryota > Metazoa > Chordata > Actinopteri > Cyprinodontiformes > Anablepidae > Anableps > Anableps anableps. Next base: position 18,932,188 of record CM026076.1, read on the forward strand.
GATGGTCAGTCTTCATTTTAAAATACAGTTTATTTAAATGCAGTACTTTGGGAGCGTTTATTTAGCTACAATAGAACTTGCTGAGTTGATTCCATGTTTTTACACAATGCAAAAAAACATCTTCTCTCTGGTGCTTTTTCAGTAAAAGCACCAGATAGATATTTCAGATTGATGTTGTTGAAACTTGCTTTCCCTCCAGCTTTTTATATTTTCATTGTGCATTTGAACTAAAGTTTTTAAATTGCATGTGCTGCATTTGAGCATTGCTACCAAAGCACGGTGTCTGCCATTGTGGTTCACTTCCTGTTTTTGATCAGTGTGTGGGGTTTTCTTGTAATCAGTGCTGCAGCAGGGTGGGGGAAGAGAGAGAGAAAAAAAAATCAATACTTTGAATATAATGTGTGGCCAGTGGAATAAGAGAATGATTTATGTAGGGATGGCTCCCCTCTGCATCAGATGGGACATGTGTTTGGTGGTTGAATGAATGAATGAAATGAAGAGAAGGCGGGTGAGTGGCTCAGTGTTGAAGTGTGCTTCTGCTGTTGTCGGCTGTGCCACTACCCCTCCTTTTTTCTCATCCCTCCATCACACCATGCTCTCTGACCATCCAGCCTAATCTTACAGCTCTGCTGTTGTATTTTGTGACCAAAAACCAAAACCCACACAACACGGACCAGGAGTTTTAGGAACAACAGCACCTACCTAAAGAACAGCATATGCCCCCCACCAGATTACTGTGAGCATGTTACTATGATAACCCAGTGAATGAGGAGGGGTTAGGGGGTGAGGGATAAAAAAGTAGAGGGAGAGTGGAAGGGTCCGGTGGACAGATTCAGGAAAAAGCACGAGGCAAGAGGAGCAAAACCGTGTCTGCAAGCGAGAAAGGAAGTCTTGGGAAGAGACAGAGAGAGAGAGAAGTGTAGAGGCGGGAAAGAGTGAGGGAAGCAGGGACATAACAAGCATAGAAAATGTGTGTGTTTGCTTATTGCAGTGGCCCCACCTACCCCTCCATCCAGTTAAGGAGGCATAGTCCCGAGGAGGAGGAGGAGGAGGAAGAAGAGGAGGAGGATGGAGGGATCCCCTCCCTCAGCCAGCGACACCCTCACACACACACATCCTCTCCCTGTGGCTCACACACACACACTCTCTGCTCCATGAGGCAGCAGTCGCTGAGCAGCTCTGGATAGACCACGCGAGGTTCTGCAGGTGTCCCACCCTTCTCTCAAGGCAGGGATGCTCCAGAAGGTACTGATTCCTTTCAGCTTCTTTTTTCAACATTTTATTTTGAATGAAGATGCTCTACATTTTGCTCTTTTTTATTTCTTCTTTATTTTGATGGCACATTTTCTCTAGGAGTAAACCCCAAGCTTTCACTGTTTATGTGAGGTTGCATGTGCAGTAGTGTGGGGCTGAATGTGTGCTCGTACAGTTGTTTACAACCTCTACTATAGCCGCAGGTCAGACAACTTCAACAGAGTGTGTTCTTGTAGGTCCAACTCTGTAATATTTTCATTTTACTCCATTCTACTGCATTTTTAAAATACCTTTTTTAACAGAGGTCAGTTCTCTGATTGCTTGTTGCACTATTTAGCTGAGTTTAATTTTTAATGGAACTCTTATGGGTGGAGAAAACAAAGTGCATACATATTATGTACACCCTCTATATGTATTTTTATTATGTTTGATTGAAGCCTCTCAAACAGTTTTAATCCAATAAAAAGACACATCTTTACATAATATTTTTTATGTTTCCACAGATTCCTATTACAGTAAAGCTTTTTTTAATTCAAATGTGTAAATAAAATTAAACAAAATTAAAATATGCATAGTTACTTCTTGTATTTCTATGTTTAAGTTGTTTATTTTTTGGAGAAAGATCTAAACTGGTGAATAATACCGTGCGTGTGTGAGAGAGCACATGTCTTATATGTAACGTGGTGTACTGGCAGACACCCAGTACGACCATTTCTGCTCAGGATGGAGATACAGTAAAAATTAACCTTCATTTAAAATTATGACTGAAAGTTTCCTCTTATATTTACTTTCTGGATTTAGTTGAATCTTCAATTCTGAATTTGTGAAAAAAGCTACATTTTGAACATTTTACAGGCAGTTTTATGGGGTTTATCTGTGACCAGTACTTTGAAAATTACAGTTACTGCGCACATTTAAAACCAAACACTGATACAGATTATTATTTTTGTGAACAGAATTTCAGGGAGTATTTGATTAGCGTTGATATTTAAAAAAAAAAATGTGTTGCTGTTTGAAACCCTTCAAAACATGATATCAACATTCAGTCCTCTTGTTTTCAAAATCTAATTTTTTATGGTTAGTATTGACCTATTAATGGTATTATCCACAAAGCGTGTGGCAGGGCCAGGGTCACATCCCACAAGGGTTTGGATGGTCAGCCCCCACTGGCCGCAGAGTGGTCAGAGAGTGGCCAATAGGACCCGAGCTGTGGTCATCCTTCCATCTTGCTCCTTTCAAACTAGAGGTCACATGAGTCAAAGGGTAATAAGTTTAACCCCCTCGAGAGGCGAGAAGTCAAAGGTCACAAACAAGGCTGTAGGGAGAAGGTTTGAATCATCAATCAGTGGCACTCCTGGTTATATCTGTGCATATCGATAACGTGGTTCGTTCTGCCAATCTCATTTGCTCATTTGCATTGTTTGGTAAGCACCAACAGCAGCAGTTGTTATCATAAAATGTGGACAAAACAGCACTGGTATTTTCAAAGATCCAGTTTATAGTGCAGCTGTACATCACAATGGTTTTCTTTTAAATTTCTATAAAATTTTTAGTCTTGTTTTGGTGCAGGGTAGGCACATTTTTGCCTTTCTTGTTTATATATAATAAAACAAATCCAACTCTGGCAATCAATTACTGAGTTCAAGAATGACCACATCTTTTCACTGATGCAAGTTGTAATAATCTGGCTTGTTCTCTTGTCTCTTTGTGGCCAAAATAATGTTTAACTAAGCTAAACTGATCCGTCACAGTGACGAGGATATCATTATTTTAGCTTGTCTTCTATTTTAGAAAAGCAGTTATTGCTGCTTGATTTGAATGAGCGCAGGCTTATGTAAAGGGGTGTGGCCTTTTATGTGCATTTCCAAATGTTTTTCTTGCAAATCACTGTTACACCCTTTTTTATTATATCTAAATCTGATGCTGCTAAAAAAAAAAAAATACAGTTAAGGACAGTTGTAACAGCTTCTCAAATGTAACCTTTTTGTGACCAAAGTGTAATATTCCTTGCATTTCTGAAATGGTGGTGTGCTGATGTTTCAGCATCTTCCAGTGGTCTCCTCCCTGGTTGATGTTAGCGATGTGTCAGCATTAAGCTTGTCCTGCCTGCTAGGCTGCTGGGGCCTTGGTGGCGACCAGCCCAGTCCAGCCCTGCCTGGCTGAGCGCCAGATCAGACACATCTTGGCACTGGACGAGAGACGTGACAGGATCAAGGATTGCCAGAAAAGTGCTCCTACAGTATTGTTTATGCATAGATCAACAAAGTATTACAGTATATTTAATGTTTTTGTTTCATTTATTTAATCTTTTAACAGTGATGGAAGAAGGAGGATGGTTGAGAAAGCAGGGGATGCAAAGAGAAATTCAAGACTCCAGGTCACGCTCTACACCAAGATGTCGAGACTGCATGGTACGTCCCTCGGACAAATTAGCCAACTCTAACCCTAATCTATTCAGTCCAAAACATGCACATAGCATTCCATGGATCTAGGTGCATGTATTTGAGGACAAATACCCTATATAAGATGTGGGTGAGCCATTAAGTGTGTGAATAAGAGAAGTGTACATGTTGCTCAGTCAGCTATTGCACAGACAGAGACCATCAATCACTAATGTAAGCTGCCTCGCTCTTTTTGCTGGTCCCTCAAGTCTTCTCCCAGATCTGGGATTAGGCAGCACTTTGCCTGCAACACTGTTTATTTGAGGTGGATTTCTGTGGTAAACTCTGACTACAAATCATGCAAAAAAAAATGTTTGCGATTTAATATGCATGTATAATAAATGTTAGTGTGCATTTTGAACCATTTTTTATGATGCATTTTGGCTAATATTGGTACAAGGTAAAGATTTGTAGCTGTAGTACTATATTAGAATACGTGTACAATATGTTATATAAAATGTGTGTGGTGTGTTTCCACTAAATAAATCCTCTTATTGGAGAAAGGAAACTGTCTAAGTAAACCTACCAAAGTCTCACTGTCACTACAAGTATTGTTGACCATTTTAACTGCATCATCCTAACATCATGAATGTATCCAACATCTTAAATGTATTAATCTATTTAGTTTGCATGTTCACTAATCAATATGCTCATCCTGCTTTGTTTTGGAAACATACATTTTATCCCTTAAACTTGTGTTGTGGCATTTTATCACGCAAAAAATTACAAATATATTTAATTAATCAAAGCAAGGTTGGTTGACATAGTTATCTCTCCATATTGAGTGGTGCTGTTTCCAGCTGTGTTCGTTATGTGCATAAAAATCATACATGTTGGGCATTAAGCCTAAAATTATTCACACCACTTTTAGATTAAATTATATTAAAAGTAATCTTTTAATTTTACCGACCAGTGATTGGAAATAATGTTTTGAGTATCCCAGCCAGAGTCCCGACTTGAATCTGATGGAGAATCTGTGGAGAAGGGCTAAACATAAAGGGGATGGCAAGAAGGTCTTCCAACCTCAAAGACTTGGCACTCATCACCAAAGATAAATCATCAAAATATCAGTGGAAACATGAAAAAGGCTTGTGAGCAATTATAAGAGAACTTCTGTTGCTTTAATAGCAATTATAATTGTCCCACTGATTATTGAGAAAGTTCTAAATAGTTTTCAATATGTTATTTTTATTTAAAAATTTATAAAAACAGAAAAGTACATTTTTCTAACATGATACACCTTTTACATTGTTTAATTACCTTTTGAGAGATTCCTTCTGATTCTTTCTCAGAAACAAACTTCTTGGTCGAATAAAAATAATTTTAAACTTAAATCTACCAGGGGTAGGAATAATGTTGGCCTTCAATGAATACTTTTTGCAGCACCGGTGAACAGTTTGGAGGACCACAGATGATAAACACCTGGTGGACTGCTTGTCGTGTTAAGATTAAGTAATCAGTCGTTTGGTCAAGGTCTTGTTTATCGAATATAGTTTGACCAGCTGAAAGGTTCACGTCACCTTTATCTCCCGACAAATAACGGCTGCTGATGTATGTGTAGAAGAAAACACGCTGTAAAGCTCTCCGTTAATTGTGATTATAATAAGTTGATTATGTTTAAAACACATTTCCAATTACACAGAGCACATAAAAGTGTTGGTTTAAACATATAGTTTTTGTTTCAGATGAATAAATGAAACCTGTCTTCTGATAGGCTTTCATTGAACTAATGCAGGGGCCTGGTTAGAAATGCTCTTTGTAAAGGTCACTGCTTGTTGTGATGTGGACAATGAAGCAGCCAATAACTGCCTGTGAAACATGAACCTAATTGGAGTGTTCTGTCAATGATTTCATACTTTGACATGAAAACAGACATCAGCAAAAATATAAAAATCCTCCCTCACACACTTCATAAACATTCAGGATTATAAACTTAACATGGTAATACGGCCAGCGCATAATGGTGAAGTTCTGATAAATATAGGGTTTGATCAGCTGACTGAGATCAAAGGTTTTGTAGAGAAATTTCCCCTCAGAAGTGTTTCTGTATCACTGTTCCTTCTGAAACAAAATAAATTCATGAATTCTGTTAAACAAATATCAATGCATTGTTAATCATGCAATAATATGAGTGATTCTATTTTTATTTAAATTAATGGATATAATATTACACACTGTTGGTCACATCAGATGATCTGTCCATTCCAGCTAAATTAAGCAGTGATGAAACTTGTGCAGTGATTGGTTATAAACTTTTCTGTCTATGTTTTCATGCTTGCTTCTGTTTGTGTTTTTGTTTCTTGAGTGGAACTCTTGAAAATAAAAAAACGCATAACATGAACAGTTCGATGAATTTAACAATTATTTTACTTTGTTTCTGCAGATAGCTCAGTATTACTCAGAATTTATCTGCTCACAACAACGTTGATGAAATTTATCACTGAAGACTTAATATTAGGTATATGAGTAGTGGAAGAGATCAGAACATTTTAGAAAACACGCAAATTGCTTAGGAAATGTTGGACAAAAGAACCACAATGGTTTGATTTATCATTCAGCAATCACTGGAGTCATGTTTATTAAAGTACGAAGGAGAGGCTGGCAGAGCCGGCCCAAGAAATGAGCAAACTTAGTAGCTTAAAGCATATCTATAGGGGGTCTCAAAGAGTATTGGAAATTATCATACAAGCAAAACAAAGAAAAAAAAAAACATCCCACACAAGTAAGGTTTAAGATGTAAGTACAATTTTATATATGAGTGAGGCATCTACTGGTAATAGCAAAATAAAACTTGCGATACATGATATTTGAAATATTAAATGTAAATCTGTATAGTCAGACTTTAAATATTTTTATTAGTGAACAGATTAACTCTCGACATCTCAGAAGACAAACTGAAAGCTTCAGGAGTGGAGCTGTTCCAGCTGTTTCACACACAGGTTAAAAAGAATCGCTGATTCATAGCTGTATTAGAGAAAACTAAATAACAAAAAATAACTGAAAAACAAAAAATGAATTGCAGTAATTAAAAGTGGCAGTGAACAAAACTGCTTCCCCACTCTCTAAGCCATTGTTAGTAGAGAAGGTGAGTCATATGAGCCATATGCCTCGTGTCATGATAAACAATTATTTAAAAAAAAAAACCATAAAAGAATCCAAATACCTTTCAAAAATGAGAAAGTTTAAAGAAAGTTTATTAAATTAACTTAAGTAAGGCTAAATGCAAAAATAAGGATAAATAACTTAAAACTATGTCAGAATCATAAAAATCTGTTTGTTTTCCTCAAAAGCAACCCACATTTGGTAGATAAATAAGATATTGTCATATATTTAGAGGCTGATAATAGCATACCTTGAATTTTAATAAAGGTTATATTAAATGTCCACTGTATCAACTGTTAAACACAAAAGGAATTCAAGCTGAACTTTTGAGATTGATGGTAGTCGAAAAATAACAGAATCAAATTTTGTTCAGGGCCCCAAACAGCCTCGGACCGCCTCTGGAGGTTGGCGAGACTGAGGGGCGTCGTTTAGTGCCTGTCTTAAAAGTTAAGTAAAGGTGATGAACAGAGGCTGAATGGTAAAGGGACAGTCCTCAGATGGCCTTTAATCTACTCCCCTCTCATTTACATGAGACATAAATTCACATTTAAATGGCAGAAATTGCTCGGATGGCTGACACTCTGGGGTATATAAAAATATAATTGTCATCAGTCGTGTGTGCATATGTGCGTACGAGGATACAAGGGGGTATAAGATTGAAGAGATGTATTGAGGAATTATGCATCCAATAACTGAGATGGGATGTTAATGTGGTGTGGACAGTGAGGAGGCTGGTTTTTCTTTGGGCCGTTCCATGTGAGACTGCAGTGCAGGGGCTAAATGGCAGCCAGACTCATATCCAGTGACTGGCAAGAAAAGGTGGCTGCATCGTACACTGCAGAACTTACAGACCACTCGATAGCTGTTTTTTTAAATGATGCACCAATTAAACAGCAGTAGATCGTCTAAATTTAGAGGCAGTAGAACATAAAAATATTTAATTATTTTTCAATGCACCAATCAATTCATAAAGGATCAGAATTGGCCAGTTTTTCCTTGATCAACTCTGATTTGTGAATATCAGATACTGAAAAGATTATATTGTTCCCTCCGTTCATTAAATGTATCAAAACTAACAATTCTCATCATTTTTGGTTGATAAACACACCAAAGTTGGGTGCTCTTATTTTGAATTTAATACAAATCAGAGAAAGGTTAGGCACAATACCTGTGCTTTGACACATTAATGTTAAAATCTTGTTATTCCTTAGTGTTTTTTATTGGATTCATAACTTATCCTCCTGTCAAAGAACCAGCAGCATATTTTTCTTAAAAAGAACCATAGTACAGGCCAGTTAAAAGCTTGCACAGTACATCTCAATTTATTTTGCATGACAAAAGACATTCTGCTATTAGTTCCCAGATTTTCTGTGGAAGTTACTTGTTAACGTTCTGAAACTGGTATTTCTGATAGATATTAAATAAGGAAATTTATGCATTCTCCCCTTCTGGAATACTCATGTTTTTATATATTACCATTTTATTCATTTTGATATAAACTCCTTTCAGAGTCAAATTGCTGCAGATTAATTGGTTTTACTACCCCAGATTTTATTATTCCTCTTCCTCATCTTTCCCTCCTTTTCTCCTGTGAGTTTTTTCTATCTCTGCAGAAGGGTTTCCAACGGAAAGGCAGGGGCTAATACACTTGTCACATCAGTTCATGCAGATCCCAATTGTTTTTAGCCACTGTGCAGCTCTCAAAGGTCTGCTCCTTGCGTGTGTTTCCCAGCATGCATTCTTATATGTTAAAGCCATGCACATACTCTTACACAGCTCCTACAGTCTGACCCACCTTTTCAACCTCATATTGTGAACGTACAGCAACATTTTCTCTATTATTTTCTGTCTGAATGTCACCACATGTCACTGAATCCAAACTGGACCATCAACAAACAGCACAATATGTCTCCCTAGGAGGCCTCCTTACAGACATGTTTCATAATTTGAGCTGTTCTGTCTATTGTATCAGCCTCCTTTGATAAATTTACTTCCAACTGATACAATGCGTCATGTTTTTTGTTCGCAGAGGACAATTGCTTGTACACTGATTGTCCAAGACTCTAAAGAAGTGCTGAAGCAAACACTACAGGGCTACAGGGCACGAGGGTCATTTGCTCTGCTCTTCTTAACTGTAGATGACATTTAATAGGTCATGTGTTTCGCTAATTATTTATTTAGTTACAGTTTGTTGTTCGGTGTTGTTTTGAGGTAACAAGTAAAACTTAAAACACTGATTCAGAACTGACAGATTTACAGATTTGGATCCAGCTTTTCAAAGGCAATACTTGGTTTGTATGGTCTTATTTGTAGAGATCGTAGCAGAAAATAGTAGGAGCCTCCATTCCTGGGATATCACTATCCATTCAAATGGGTTTTTTTTCCCTGGACTGTCTCCTTTCTCAATGCTCAGGCTGTTGAGCTCCTTTTATTCAGACTGAACCCCACAGTAGAGCTAGTAAACGCCTTTGAGCAGAGCTGCAGGTGCATAAAGAGAGGAAGAAAAAGCATCTCAGTGCACAAGAGTTGCTAACAACAGTTTGAAATTATAAATTAAATTGCAATTTTAGCTAAATTCTTCAAATACAGATGTGTTGACAATCTTTGGTGCATTTATCTTTACAAAACAGAATTAACATGGATGGACAAAGATTATTTTGCCTTTTTGGAGCTTTTTAACCTTGACACCCTTTAACATTTAATTAAAGCACAACAATACAGCTAAAATATCTTTTATTAGTTAATAATTTTATGATGTTTATCCTAAACTGTTGGGAGACAGGTTGGGGTGTGTGGGGGGGCCTCATGATGTTGGGACAGATGGTATTTAGCTCTAGCTGTGCCGAGCTCAGTGGGACCCGAAGCTTAAGAGGTTAGGCCTGTCAAAACCACTCTGCTCATTCACTGCCTAACAAAGTGTGGACTGTCAGCCTGTTCCGTTTAATAAACTTAAGATTTTTCTTTTGTCAATGCCCGAACAACACTTTTGCAACTCGATGACCTGAATATCTCGACATTCTTCCAGCTCAGTGGCGGCGAATGCACCTTTTAGGAAGGGACTTCTTAAAAAATATAGAAACATGGCGGTTAAACATTAAAAAAGGTGACTGGTGTTACCGATATATAAACTTGGGTCAGAGTTGTATTACTTGGGGAGGTATGTCTTCCAGCAATAAAACAATAAAATGAATGAGTACTAGTAAGGGTCAAAAAGTTAGTAAATTAATTCATCTGCATAGATCAACTGATTAGTTTTTTGGTGGTTCCTGTATCATTCTTATTGTTGATTAACTTTTAATTTTATCTCCCTGAAATACTATGAAGTTCAGCTTAAATGGTTAACTACGAGAGCTTATTCTTCACCACAAGAGGGAGACATACAGTAATGTGCGGAATAATTTTTCAACACACAACTTCACTGCAAAATCTTAACTCAGCAAGCCTGAACCAAGATTGTAATTTCTTAAATGTGCTCCTTAATTGTTGCGTAAATAATAGGTATAATGATAACCATTTGGTCTTTTTCTCAATCTCCCAATTTGTTCCAGTGTTTGTTAAGGTCAGAGGCTGAAAGCTGGTCAATGGGTGACCTGAGTGGAATGCCTGGATGACATCTGACCTCTTATTGGGTATGCAGGTTGACCCTGGAGGACATGGTCCAACAATATGAGGCACGTGCCTTGGCCTAATCTCCATGGTAATGTAAGACCTTTCAGGGAACGGTGGGAAGCAGGGTCAGGGTTGTCTTTATGCTGATTGTTGTAAGACATCTGCTGTCGATTGACTTGCCGTGTCCAGTGCAGAATGGTTTCTATATGACAGACAGGGCCCGGGCAAGGAAGCTAAAGGCTAACTGAGTAATCTCTGCAGGCAACTGTGATGATGCATTTTGTTCTCACAATCACCTGGAGAGATTCTGCAGTTTGCCTTGCACTCTGTTCTCCAGTTTTACTCTTACAGTGTATTTATAAGAGGAGCAAAACACATTAACCATACTGACTGAATGTGAATCTGTGATCAAAAAAGGATTAAATTTCTGGCCTAATAGAGGAGATTTTTTTCCATTCAGCTGGCTTTACACCTCTTTATGCTCGATTCTTAAAAGTGAAAACATTTGGTGATTGGTCAAACGAAGAACAAAGGGATGATCATTGAGTTACAGTGCAGAGTGAGGGCCAACAGGTGCAACCCACCTGCAGAAAAATGTTTCACAGTCGTTGATGCTATACATGAGACAGCTTTTATGCAAAAAATATTGGTCCTCAGATTTTTTCTAATTATCACCATTATGCAAGTTTTTTACTTTATCACCATAGTCCCACACACCCACTCCTAATTCTCCCCACCCCTCTGTCTCATCTCGTTCTCCACCGTGTTCTGCTGTATTTTGGTGAAATCTCAGCTGGCAACTGTGAGTCGTTCACTAGCTGCTCTCACAATGGCCTCTGGGATTATGCTAAACACAGCGCCTCGGCTGCTCCCCCGTATCGACCGGCATCGACGACACCCTTTGGAGCACACAGGAAAGGAGATGGAGGGCTCTCAATGAAGATGTCACTGCAATTACACAAGCATGTTTCATAGACACCCTCTGTGTCTGCTCTTCCTCTTCTTAACACCCCCACCTCTCCGCTTCTCCTCTTTTTTGAAAAATTTCTTTTCGACACTCTTTTGAAGTGCAGCCTCATCTCTTGCAGGTCTTTCATAATGCAGGCCCATTTTGAATTTGCATGAGTTCACCATCCAGATGCTTCTGCTGCCATGTTGCCTTATAATGATGTGTACTATACAGGATCAGCTATTGTATTATTGCAGTGTCAAAAGAATAATAATGCCTTGATTGTCTAAGTTTGGGTTAGAAAGTGCAGAAAGAACCAAATCTGTTGATTTCTATTCTTATTATTTCAGTTTGTGATGTTGTCACGAAGGAGGAGCTTTCTGATGTGGATGGTACTGCATCAGGAACTGATTGGCTGATACTGCACTGCCAACAGTATCTGATGCATTGCCTTCAGCATCGAAAGAAACATCACATAACTCCAGCTGCTTTTGATCAAATTTATTCACAGGTTTTATACAGACAGTAACAAACTTTTGTTTGATGATATTCTTTTTGTCTCATGTTAGCAAATAGATATTTGTCTGTACTTTAGTCAAAACTGTGATCTCTGATGTTTGGCTAAAATGGCTATGAACGTAGTCCAGTTTATCAACCTGATATATAAGTTCTTGTTTGTGTTATCTGGTGTATAACATTTTCCCTCCTGAAATCCACCCTAGTTGCTTTCAGGCCACACTGTCATGTTTTTTGTATGCACGGTATTTCACTAAAAGTTAGATTCAGATCTTGGCCTTTGATTATAGAAACATGCATCCCTTACAAAAGTTGTAGTGTTTCTTGAGCTTTTCACATTTTGTCAATCTATAGCCACAAACTTTCTTGTATTTTATTGCAGGTTTATGGATGAGACCAACACACAGTAGTGAAAAATCATGAACTGGGAGCGAAAGGATTATTTAGCAACAAAGATAAAAAAAAAAAAACTGTGGCATACATATGAATTTAGTACCAGGATCAATATATGTAGCATTTTACTGCATCTCAACCTGCTTTGCATGTCTAGAGACTGAAATTTTTGCCCATTATCATTTTTCCAAAAAAGCTCATGCTCAGTCAGACTGAATGGAGGGTATCTCTGAAGATCAATTTTCAAGTCTTGCTACAGATTCTTAGGTGTATTCAGATCTGAACATTGACTTGGCTATTCTAAGTAATGAATATGCTTTGTTTTAAACCATTCTGTTGCAGCTCTGGCTGTCAGTTCAGGGTCATTGTCCTGCTGGAAACTGGAAACCTCTGTCCTAGTTTCAAGTCTTTTGGAGGTTTTCTTCCAGGATTGCCCTTTATTTAGTTCTATCCAATTTCCCATCATCTCTGACCAGCATCCCTGTCCCTGCTGAAAGATCCACACAGCACAATGATGCCACTGTCATGTTTTACCATAGAGATGGTGTATTCAGGGTTATGTGCACCAGAGCATGCTCTTCCATGTTTGCTATATCTCCATACATTGCTTTTTTATAACTTTAAATCAGACTTTGTTTGGCTTTATTTCAATAATGGCTTTCTTTCTTGTCACTCTTACATAATGCACAGAGTTGTGGAGCACACACAGCTAATAAATGTATTGCCATCAGAATCTCCAACCTGAGCTGTGGATCTCTGTATCTCTTCCAAAGTTACCAGTTGCCTCACAGCTGCTTCTCTGATTAAAGCTCTCCTTGCCTGTCATTTTAGGTGGATGGTGATGTCTCAATAGGTTTGCAGTTGTGCCATACTATTTCTATTTTTACATGATGGATTGAACAAACTGTGTCATTTTCCTTCCAATTCTCATTTATCCACTACTTTGTGTTAGTCTGTCACATAAAATTTCAATAAAATCCATTTAAATTTGCTGTTGTAATGTGGAAATGTCATAGAGGTAGGAGCACTTTAGTGAAGCACTCACCTGAATATAAATGTATCTTTTTGATGTCTGAGTAATCATGTTCAGATGAGACACCTGGATGCTTTTAGGGGACACCTCAATAATTTTTGTTCCCATGCTATTTCTTTGCACTTTAGATTGACCTTTAATAATTTAAGAATGATTATAAGTTGCATGAGGAGATGTTCTCACACTTACATATGTATATACACATGTCAGCCTCATTTCTGTCTAATTTAGTTCTGGGGGGGAATAGAAGAAGGAGGAAGGTTCTCTCATCTCCTTATCAGTGTTTGATATAATCATTTTGCTTTGATATGCATTTGATTAATTCTGTGGTTTATCTCTGTGTCGTAGCATGTTTAATAGCTTGCCAAGTTAAATAAATTTGGATCAAAAAGTAGAAAGTTTCTCATAGCTGTTTTTTTTGTTTCCACATTTCCTTGTACAGACATCTTTCTAATTGTTCTAACTGCTTTGTTGTGGCCAACATAGACAAAAATATTTAAAAGTTGGATCTTAAAATGCTTTTTGAGAAGCTTTTTAAGATTAGAATTAAAACTCACATCAAGAGATATGGCTTAGGGTACGGCTTAATGCAAAATTTACCTGCCATCTTCTTGTCCACACCCTCTGAGAAGGCAGAAGGTCAGCATGCAAGGAGGTGGTGCCAAGCGTCTTTCAATCTACTTATATCAGCAAGCTGTTGGCGCGCAGAAACGCGCAATCACTTGCCGTTTCTTCGCCCCTGAGAGAAATCCAAAGGAGCCATGCCAATTCCAACAGATGTTCCTTAAGTGCAGGCATCTTGTAAACACCATGAAATGGTTTGGAGGTTAATGTACTGGTTGCTGACAGAGATCTTCGACACAAGATTTGATTATACCACCTGCTGCTCACACATAGCCGACAGCGTAAAATTTATAAAGACTTTGCTACTGTGTTCTCAGGGTGACAAACAACTTATTCAATACTATGAGAGCCGAATTTTATAACAGCTTGACTGAAGAGTTTATATGAGGTTCAGCTAGTTCAACATCAGTCATTTAAAAAAATTATAGATCTCAATAAATCTCATCTCAATAAATTAGAAATCAAAACTCTATTACAACACTGAAAAATGAGAATAGTTAATCCAAAATTGCTTCAATTGGTAACAAGTAACTGAACTAAGTTTATCCAAGGTAATTTATTAAGTTGTCAAGTTACACAAACTTAACAAACTAACTTGGATAAACTTAAATAAATTACTTGTTACCACTAAAGCAATTTATTTAAATTGGATCAGCTATTCAGCTATTCTCTTTTTCAGTAAATACCAAAAGTGGAATCAATTTATTATATAGACTCATTTATTTCACACTCAGTGATGTATTTTAAGCATTTATGCAAATTAGTTTTCATAACTATGGTTTACAGCTATTAAAAATTTTAATATAACATAATTAAATATATATATATATATATATATATATATATATATATATATATATATATATATATATATATATATATATATATATATGTGTGTGTGTGTGTGTGTGTGTGTGTGTGTGTGTGTGTGTTGTTTTAAGAGGTGTGGGCAGATGTCGTTTGGAACTTGAAATCTGCATCTTTAAAAAGCTGGTCATCAGAGGGAAACATGAACTGCTTTAACATTTCTTAGTAGATAACCATGCTGACTTTGGACTTGATAACACACGGCGAACCAACACCAGCAGAGAACATGGTTCACAAAACATAAATGACTGTGGAAGCCTGACTCTGGACCTGAAGCAGGTTGGATTCTGTGCCTCATCCAACTTCCTCCAAACTCTGGGACCTTGATTTTTAAAAAGTCTACTTTAATCTAGAAGGAAGACTTTGGGCCTCTGAGCAACAGTTTTTTCCCCTATTTTTTCCTTAACTCAGGTAAGATACATCTGAAGTTGTCTCCAGTATAGCAGTTTAACACAAAGAATGTGAAACTTGTAGCCCATGTCCTGGATACATCTGTGTGTGGTGGCTCTTGAAGTAGTGACTCCAGCCACAGTTCACGCCTTGTGAATCTCCATCAAACATGGCTTTTCTTAGCTATTCTCTCAAAACTACAGCTATCCCTGTTTTTTTCTGCACCCTTTTTTTTCTTCCATTTTTCCTTCCACTCAACTTTCTATGAGTATGCTTGGATACAACACTCTTCTTTAACAATGATATTTTCCTAACTTAACCCGCTTTGTGGTGGGTTTCCATCAGAATCCTTTGCCATGATTGTGTCGGCCATAACATGACCACAACATAACATTTCCATATTAAAAATCCTTTTCCACTGGTCTTATTGAATATTCTAATTTTCTGAAACACTGCATTTTTGGTTTTCATGAACTGTAAGTCATAACCATCAAAATTCAAAGACAAAAATAAATGCTTCAAAAATATTGTGTGTAATAAATCAATGCATGCGATTAACTTTTCCTGATGAATTACAGAATTTTTTTTTTGTTTTGTTTTGTTTTAGTTTATTGAGACAACCCTCTTTTCATAAGAATCAACAAATATTTTTTTTCTTATTTACTATCTGTTAGTCCATAGAGGGAGCCATCCTTTTCTCAACCCTAGCCACTGAGAGAAGCACAACCTCAGACAACCTGCTCGGTACACCGCCCCCCTTCTCCTCCCTCTCCAGTATGCCTCGCTGTACTCAAACAGCATGTTCATCACAACCTTGTTCTCCGTCAAACGTCTCGCATCCGCTGTTCAGTTTGCACAGTAGCGGACAGACTGCAGTGCACAACACACGTCCAGGTTCGCAGCTTCTTAGCCCGAAGACGGTTTCTGCAGCACCGCGTGGAGAGTTGGACAACCGCAGGTAAACGCAGGTAGGTTGTCAAAGCGCGATGCCTACAACTTTCTCCTTTGTTAACAATTAAATCAATACCGTGGCAGTTGCTGCATACATGAAATTAGAGAAATTTGGTTTAAAACGTTTTGAATGTTTTTATTTTTACTTTGAAGCATGTAATTAAAAAAAATGGGGTGATAAATGAATTGTCAAATTGTTAAAGGATATGTTTAGCACATAATTTTAGTCTTACTTGACACGAACGCCATAGCTTGCTTATGATCTTGGCACTTATTGGCACACGAAGACGAGTTTTACGCACGCACTTTACGCGTGTACACTTTAATCCCCTTTTGGAGAGAAACAGCAGAAAAAAACACTTGACTGAGCTGAAGTCGCACATTTCAGCTGGACCTCAGCCAACATAAACACCGCGCCAGCAGCGGGAGATGTTGGGACTCGTTAAGCAATGCCATCAAGTGATGTAATAACCGGTATTAAAACTTGTAGGCTTGTCGAGCAGAAAATGATTCACTCGTTCCCCCCTCTCTATGTCTTTTGTTATAGGTCTCTCCTCTCTGAAGCTGGGTCGAAATGTTGGGGATCTGCGTGTGTCTGTGTGCGGTTTTCACGCAGGTTCTCTCTCAGGAGACCGAGGAGCCCATTACAGTCTCAGTAAGTGAAGTCGGTCTGTGTGTAACACAGAGTGGCATTTTCTTTTTAAATTTTCTAATTGGGGGAAAAGAAATAACGTTGTGCAATGTAAACTTGAGTCCTAATATATGTCTTCACAGTGCACAGAAGGCTACACATATGACAAAGTAAGGGAGCAGTGCAGAGGTAAGAAATGGCAGAGTTGTCTATTTGTTCATCTTTTCATATAGGTTGTTTTCCTTTACCTTATTTTTTTTTTTCCTGTCAGACATTGATGAGTGTGAACTTCTGGAAGATGCTTGCAAAGGAGGGATGCAGTGTGTCAACCATTTCGGTGGGTACCTCTGCCTTCCCAAGAGCGCCATCATCTATGTTACAAACGAGGTGGACCCACCTCCGACGCCCGAGCAGGTACCCCAGGTTCCTGCCGTTCAACCAAACCCGGGACGTCACACTCAGCATACGGGTGGCCACAGGGGCTTCCAAGCCACACAAACCATTCGCTGTTCTACAGGCTTCACTGCTGATGAGCAGAACATCTGCAGAGGTATGTTTAGCAGCACTGGTGCTACATTAAATTAAGATAATAGCAAACTAGATTTGTTTTTTTTCTGAGGTAGCAAACATTGGCTCCAAGATTCCCAATGTAAAAGAGAACATTTATTGCTTAATATATCATTTAATGTTTTTTTTTAAAAAATGGTGTCTAGTTTCTTAAAAGAAATCGTACTTTAAAATTGTGGTAGCACTTTAGTGACCACTGGCTGCCTCTGAGACAAGAATATTCTATTTTTTTCTAGTTTCAGTGTTTTAGCCTCACAAATGTGTTTTCTGTAGTGTTAGAAAAGGGGTTTTCATGACTATCAATGCTGCACATTTGATGACTCAATACTTCAAACAACCTTTAGCAGCAAGAACTTGAAGTACTCATCTTTTGTATGACTTTTTCAGTTTCCTGGTCTCTTACATAGATTTTTTTCCCCTCTCCAATTCATTGAGATTTGCAATTGTGATATACCGAGAAATTGGCTGGTAACGTGAGCTAATTTTTAGGTGAACCAGTTGGAAACTGAAAAATCTAACTTTTTTCCAGTCAGTGAATGCACCATGCCTCAGCTTTGCCAAGAACTATTCTTCGGTGAATGCTGAAATTTTGGGCTCCTTTTTTGTTCTTAAAAAGGTTTGCGGTACAGCTGCACAATGTATTGAATCGCTGTCACCATCACAATATCAGTGTGGCTAATATCACAAAATCAAAATACTGCTTAGATGCAATATTTGATAGGATGTTGTTATTGAAACTAGGGCTATGCAATTATTCAAATTTGTCATTCAGTTTGACTTAGGCTTCGTTGGTATGTAAGCAAGAAAGAGTCAAAAAAGACAGTGTACCCATCAAAAAGTAATCATCTTTTTTACATTTTCATTTTTGGCATGTCTTGCCCTGTCATGGACTGGTGACCTGTCTAAAGTGTACCATTCTGCTCGCACAATGACCACTGGATATAGGCATTAACCCAGTTCTACGCTGTGAAAAGCAGCCACTGGCTGATCCCCTTACAATGAGGGTGTGGGAAATTAATAACACTGTATTCCAGTTCTGCATTTTTGGTCTATTCACATTGTTATTTTATACAAAAATGGTAAAAATAATTGTTTTACCAAAACTTCTTGTAGGTTGCAAGAAGGCAAGATGAGGAATTTCATGTTTTAAGGCGATTCACTGTATTTCAGCTGCAGTAGATATATTGTTTTCCCAAATTTAATGAATAAAAGCTTTTAAAAAAAAAATCACGATTTCAGTATTGACGATAATACCTGGACCACCAGGGAAAGGATGTTGAGCTCCTGTGGAGTGCAAAGTTTCCTGGAAATGCTGATGTTCGGCATCATGATCTGGTTTGCTCCTGCTGTTTTAGAGGTGGCCACACTTTCTGATTATTAAATCAAGTGCTTTGATTAATTACTATCCCTCTTAAGCTGAAATTATGTACTTCTTTTTTTTCCTTAACTGTACTGACAATCATTGAAAGGTTTCTTCTCCCTGTCATTGCAGGTATTTGACAATTACTTGCTAACTACTTTAGAGCTTCCATAAACTGAGTTAGGAAGGTGAACCGTTCAGCCATCCGTTTGACAGCCATCAGCAGCTCAACTATGCGTAGCTGCCAGATGTGTTGCAAGCTTCTCACTCATGCTCCCTGTGATGTCATGTTCTTTAAACTCTTTACCTGCTTACGGCATGATATTTTTGGCCATGGTTCAGCTTCTGTCTAAAATTCCTCTTGTTTTGAGTGTTGAAGTTCACCCCTTCAGGGGTGGAAAAAAAATCAAGCAGATGATTTTGCAATATTGCGAGAAAGCTCTATGCTCATGTGCAGTCTTTACATCTAAAGCAGGGCCTCAACGAGGTTGAGATGCACAGAGACAGCGTGGGTGTGATCTTGTGTTTGAGCAAGACTCTTTGATCCTCTGAAATGGGGAGTGGTTGAAAGATTCATTCTTTGTCTCGCTTGCACACTCACACCGACACCCGCTTTAGCATCCAAATAGAGGGAATCTCCTTCACGCTCCTCGTTGAGATGTGTGAGTTAGTCTGTAAATGCAATATAAGACGAATTGTATGTTTGCTCATGTTTTAGTTGGTGAGGAGTTCCTCTTGCTAGCAGGCAGAGGCGTGTGTTTGAGTGGCTGTGTGGTGGGGTTTGTGGTCACACGGCTTTAGTGAAAGCAACAAATTTGATTTTACACCTGGGGCTACAATACGTGTGAGTTGCTTTATGTGTTTCTCTGAGTAGGAACCCAATTAGGTTTTACTGGAGTGTAAAACATGGCAGCATGTCAGTTAAAGCAACCACATAAGCAAGCTGATGGAGACCCATTCACCGGTGAGCTGTTGCAGAGCTCGAGCTAAACAAAGATGGACTGTTGCTGTCAGTGTTAGCGCTTTGAGAT
This sequence comes from Anableps anableps, assembly GCA_014839685.1. Lineage (NCBI taxonomy): Eukaryota > Metazoa > Chordata > Actinopteri > Cyprinodontiformes > Anablepidae > Anableps > Anableps anableps. Next base: position 18,951,906 of record CM026076.1, read on the forward strand.
GGCTGCAATTTGAAATGGATGGCGTCTCTCACTGTTATGTGGGCTTATATTTGTGCTGGAGGCAGATATAATTTTTGTTTACATCATTCTCTGGTTTCTCTGTCATTACCTTCAACTCTCTACAATCAGCCAATTGTTCTTGGACATGGCATTATCATCTTTTTGTTTTTCTTCTTGTTCTGCACAGCTACGTATCTTGCAAGCAAAGGAATTCCCATTAACTTTCAATAGAGGGGGAAACCTCAGTGTATCAAATAGTGCTTACACCAGGCTTCTTCCCTGCTAACTCACCACTCTGCAGAGGAAACCTGGAGTGCAGAGTCAGGTAGGGCAAACGGGAGGATGAAAGGCCGGCACTCAGTTTATAACCGCAGAAGCGCTGGAGAGAACTGACCAAACTGGACAAGCTGCACTGGCTTTGTAAGTTGCTCATGTTCTTGGTTTGTGACAAGCTGTTGAAAGATCAGCTAAATTGGGGGCTGACACATGGCTCAGTGGTGGAGCAGACGCACCATATACAGAGGCTACGGTCCTCAATGCAGGTTTACCCAGTAGATTCCTGGCCCCGAACTATTTGCTGCACGTCATCCCCTTCGCTCTCTGCCCTTTTGTCCATCTACTGTTAAATAAAGGCCACTAGTGCCACAAAAAAACTTTAAAAAGAAAGGTCAGCTAAATCTGATGTGCTGGTTTTCTGCCAAACAAACTAAACTGTTAAAAAAATATAGCCTTTAAAACAAAAGCGCACTTTTGTTCAAGCTGATTAGAAGCAAAACAAACCACAAAACAAAGAATGCTCCTCAGCTTCATGATGTTCTTTTGATTGCTGCTTCATTTTGCCCTTACATGTGTGCAGCTCTTTGTAAAACCCTTTGGGCTGAGCCTGAACAGGAGCTTGAGTGTGTGTTGTTGTAATGACACATGCAGGAAGCTGGCACCGGTCTCTAGCCACGCAGAGACACCGAGAGGCTTTGCTGAATGTGTGACGGCTTAAATGGTGCTTCCTTCCGTCCAGTCGCACACCGTGGCTGGTGCCGGTCAGTGCTCACAAGTGGTTTGCTGTGCGCAGAGGTGAGATCACATCCTCTTGGAAATGAAGGTTGTCCATTAGATGTGCTGTGTCAGTCATCAGATGTTAGGGAAAGTGAAAGGCACTCATGGTAATCAAAAATTTTCAGTAAGTACCAAGCCAGCAGTTAAAATTGTGGTGTAACTCAAATCAGATTTTCTACATATATAGACAAAAAGCAATATGAACAGTGTTTTTTATATATATATATAAAAGAAAAAAAATACAGATCTAATGATGAAAATAAATGCACTTAAGATCTATGTAACTTTATTGATTAAGTTGTTTTTTCTTCAACCGTTCCAGACAATAGAACCATATGAATAAAACCATGAATGATTAGAGTTATGACTGAAATGATTGAGTTTCATTAACATATAAAAACAAGAAGCAAATATTGGAGGGACATCAAATCCAGTCAGATCTACAGTGTCTTACAAAAATAATAACACCCCCTTAACTATTTCACCTCTTGCCACAAAAACCATAACCTTCAATGTGTTTTTTTTTTTTGGGGGGATTTCTTTGTAATAGATCATCACAAGGTAGTGCATTGTTTGGGGTGGAGGGGTGGGGAGGATGGAAAAAAAATGATGCAACCTTTACATCATTTAAAGGCTTTATACCTGATTCATTTGGATCAGAGATAAAGCTATGGAGAACTTTAAGCCAGAGTTATAATAAAACAATATGAGAAACTTTGAATGCCTTGAAGAGCACCGTTGAGTTCATTGTCTAAAAATGAAAACAGCGTAACATATCTGTAAACTTCCTAAGATGTGGCCATTCATCTAAACTTACTAGCAAAGTATGGAGAGGAAGAATTGGAAAGGCAACCAAGAGGGCAGTTGTAACTCTGGTGAAGTTGCAGAATGTAACTCTAGTGGGTAAAAGTTCAAGGCATATTAATACTTTTGCAACATATTGCAATTTTAGTTGTGTGGAAAATAACCAATGAGTATTAATGCAAAGCAGTTATAAATCACAAAAGTAAATTTGTCTCTGTGTATTACAAAATATAACTTTCATTCCTTATGCTGAGATAAATATTTCATCTAAGTGTAAAGAAATTATTTTAAAATGTAAGATGTGCTAAAAATCTACTATTGTGACTTTATGTTTTAGTTGAGGAAATTTTCAGGTTTTTTTGTTCTCCAAAATATCACTGACCAAAACCAGACCAAACCTATAATGACCACAGATGATGAAACTGCAACTAAAACTAAATCACAGTTTATTCTAAAGTACGTAGCTGAATTTAATTAAATTATATAGTCAAAATGTGCCCTGTATTAGTTATTGTTTGTTGTCATTATAATGTCCTGAGATATCATGTCCAGGGATTTCATTACACTCCTAATTAGCTCTTATCAGCTCTTTCTGAATGTCATTTTTAATTCCCTTTTCCCCCGTCTGCTGTACAACTATTTATATAATGACTTTACTGAAGGAATCTAAAGAAATCATTGTTTTTCAAACCATGTTAATTTTTGTAGTGTATAGAAATTTGGAGTCTTATGGTTTTAAAGGAACACAAAAACTTAGTCATGTTTTTTAGAGACTTTGCTCCCAGATAATTAAACATGTCATGTTTTACACTGTGTGGGTTATGTATTTTTGCTCATAAGTCCAGACTTTACATACCTACCTCCTCTGCTGCCTATTTACTTTTTCATGTCTAAATTAGATACTCATGCGCTGCAGTATTGGGCATGAAGAAACATGTCACTCTTGTTTAGCTGTCTGGTTTCTTGAGGTCATGCAGCCATGTTACCATCTACGTGCCTGGCTACATCTGGGAGCTTCTCACCTGCAAGTGGATAGAAACCTCTCCCAAGTATGTTTAACTAAGACCATTAAGCCATGTGTGATGGAGAACTTGTGTACTTTTCCAAACAAGGCCAAGCACAGGCAATAAAATTTTTCCACAGAGATGCAATGCACTTGTGAGGAATATCTCTGGAATGTTAGTGGTGTGTATTTTTCTCCGTTTGCTCCCATCTTTTGTGATGGTAGGAATTCCTCACCACCTTTCTACAGATAAGGATCAGATTGATCTGTGAGAAGCAGGAATGCAGAAAGCGGAACAAGCAGATGGAGAGCAGTGGCTGCAAAGCTTGAGAAGAAACTGCCAGCAGCCTTCATGGTTTGACCTTTACAGTTAATTCCTAACAGTCCTGTTTGTTGCTGTGCGATCCTGACATTTGCATCTAAGAAGACAAAACCTGTTTGGGAGTCTTTCCTGATCCACATGAATAAAGTCATTACAGTTTTTCCAGAAATTCCTTCAGAATTTATCAGATTGTGTTTGTTTTTTCAAAACTTTCATCAAGATAGGCAACAGCTATTAAGAAAACATTATTACAGAGGGAGGAAACCTTTCAAAGCACACAAAATATGATCCAGGAAACCTTTGTGTTGGTATGAAAACGTTATGTAGTAACATTATCACTGAGTTAGAATTTGTTGAAATAAAATGGATTCCCATTGTTCATTGTTGCTTCAATGATAAGGCACTCCTTTGTCCCAGTAAAACCTATGTATTATTATCTAAGCCTCTGTCTTCCTCTGGCCGTCAGAGGGGTGATTTCGTCTGTCTTGGATCTGTATGTATGTACGTACAGACAGTCGTTATGGTGCCCTGTGATTTGTTTTGTCCACTTTGTTGCACCTGTTGCACTGTGGCTGTAGCTGCAACAGCCGTGTTGTCTTTGATTAGTAGGTGCTCTGCAGTGATGGAACCATTCTTTTGCTGCGTGACTGGCTATTGACTTTTGACAATTGCACGTGATGATAGTTTTCTGCGCATTTAATGTAAATGCCTTAATTTCCCTATTACATGCAGCTAGTTATTCCTATTCTTCCACATTGCTATGGTTTCAACTTATTATATGAGGAAGATGGCAAAATTTAAACCACTAGATCTGTAAACTAATCAGCTCTTTTCATGTGTTCAATGAGCATCTCTGTAAAAGATTTGTGAGTATTGCACAGTATTGCATGACTGCTTTTTGTTTTGCAGCCCCCACTGCTAGAAAAGTCATGTAACTGTCCTTATTCTCTAAGGACAGTTTGCATCTCCATGTTCCTTGTGTGCAAACAGAAAAGGGAAAGAAAGCTTTCAGCTTTTCTGCCCCCTCTGCTTGAAACGCCTTGCAAGCTGAACTAAAACTGTCAGAACTCGTATCGCTGAACGCTTTTTGCTAAATTTTTTGAAAAACCGACAATGGATATATTGTCAACAGTGCATGTGTTTCAAGTTTTAAATTGCCACTGTGTTTTTGAATTAGTATTGTCACAACTACTGCCCTTCATTGCCAAATTGCCAAATAATAATAGTAAAAGCTATGCAAATATTGAAGCAATAACCTGATAGTAATATTACGAAATGTCTGCACTTACAAAAATTAACTCACCTCAGGATGCCTAATCCATGAAGTAGCTGAGATGGCAGGGAAGTGAGATCTATTTTCTGATCTGTTCATCTGATAACTAAATAGTAGAGATAGGCAGATTGATCCAAAATCTCGATAATATTGATACCAAGTCAGTATCAGTATCGGATCAATAATAGCATCCGAAGATCGATACTTTAGTTTCAGATTCCCTCTTAAAATTGTGTTTTATTTTTGTAGTATAGTTTTCTCAACTGTACCTCAAAAAAGATTTTGTTTCGATTTGGTCTCAAATGATAAGTTTTGCATTTGTTTATTTTGGAAAAATCCACACAGATCATGTTAATATGTCATCAAAGTATTTTGTAGACACCTAAAAACTTTGTCCAAATTCTGTCCTAGGTTTGAACAAAATAATTCAAAGGGAAAACCACAAAAAACCTAAAGGTCAGAAATTTGATATATCAAACTTAAATAAAAGGTATCTGTATCGGTATAGGTATTGACGATACTGGTCCTGTATTTACTTGGTATTAGATTGATACCAAAATATGCAGTATCGCACACCTCTACTAAATAAAGCATTGAACTTTGAGCCCACGTTAGTCACTGAATTATTAAGTATAATAAAAGAAAACATTTTGTTGTTGATGACACGGCAAAAGTAATTCATGCAATATTTGCATCATAAATGATACAAGTACTTCCTCTGCATGACTTGATATTTTTCAAAATGCACCTTAGTTCCTAACATTTGCACTAACTCAGACTTTTTAGATATGCCAACATACATGGAAAAATTAGACAGTATAGAAACGAGCTTCACAGTTGATAGCACAGTCTAAAATCATGACTGTTAGCCTTTTGGTCTCTCTTACTTGTCCTTAGGTGTGAGTGTGTGTGCATGATTGTTTGTCTTGTGTTGCTCTGTGATGGACTGACAACCTATCAAGAGTTTACCACCTCTCATACTATTTACAGACCGTAGTCAGTCTGTCAGTCAGTAAAAGACAATTAAAAATAAAAGCATTTTACCCTGCACCTATCCCAAATGCTTCTGACACTGTCAACAAGTAGCACCTAATCTAGTTTTGTTTCATTTGAAATTTGGTTGTTTTTTGCTTTTTCCCCTTTTTAGTGCTGACATGTCTGCATTTCATACCTGTACTAATTTTTTAAAGTCTTTGCATAATTTTAGCTCAGTTGGGAGTTTATTCTATGTTGTGATTGTATTAAATAAAATCTAGATCATCCTAATGCTGTTTTTCGTGTTGGTTAGGTACATTGACCATTGACCTTGTTGTTCTGATCATCTCATCAGATGTTAATTTGATAAACCCTTTTTAGTTGTAGAGGTGCCACATTATTAATGATTTTGAATAGTAACCTTAGGTTAGCTGATTTGATTGTATATTACAAGTTGAGCATTTTATGTTTAATCAGTATTTGATAGTGATGGTATTGTTGTGTTTTCTGTCTAGAATCCTAAGTGCTTGCTTATGAAGAGATTTCAGAGGGTTTATTGTGGTTTTGTTTGCTTGTAACCAACATGACACCAGAGAATAAATGAGGCAATATCAGTGCATTTAAGTAGGTTTTAGCTCCTTGTGTTGTCAGTGAATTTTGCATAGATCTGTCTATAAATTAGGCAGATTATATTTTATCACATACCTTTTTGACATGTTTCTTAAAACTCTAAAATTATGTCAAGATATCTCAACTAAACAACATTTTTAATAGACTCCTTTAACTGTTGCTAAGGGGTAAGTTTTTTTTGTTTTGTTTTATTGATAAAAACAATGTTGCCATTTTACTTAAATTCAGTGTTAGACAGGAGTCATTCAACCATGTAGGAATTTTATTCATTTCCATTGATAATCTGGCTGTCACTTGTTCATTATCCTTCTGATCCGTGTAAATGAAGGTGTCATCAGCAAACATCTGAACATCAACATCGTTACACATGGATAGGAGGTTGTTATTATTTAAACTGAGCAATAGTGGCCCCAGGATTGATCCCTATGGTACTCCCATAGTGCACTCTCTCAGCTGGGATACTACATCATTTACACGTACACACTCAGGGCGCCAAGTTCAGTAGGATTTTATCCAACTAATGGTATTCATAGAGAATTTATAGTTTCAATTTGGATTATAACACCAAATGACTAACCGTGTCAAAAGCCTTGCGTAGGTCTAAAGAAACACCACCCTCCACCCTTCCCGTGTCAAGGCTTATTTAACAACATGCTGCTTTAGTAGAATGATTTGTTCTAAAGCTAAGTTTCATAGGACGCAATGAGGCCTCATTTTCAAGAAGTGTTGTCAGCTGTTCAGCAGCCACTTTCTCTACAGCTTTTGAAAAAACAGGGAGTATACTGATTGGTCAGTCATTATTTATGGCTTATTTATCTCCTAATTTGTAAATTAGGTAATCACAGCTTTTAGGAAAAGTATATTCCTCAAGGGAACTAATTAGAAATGTTAAATATTTTTTGTATTTTTTTGAGAAATATGGTATCAAATCCATGGATGTCCTTAGTTTTAGAGTTTTAGAGATAATTTTGTTTGCAATGAATTCATCTGTTGTTTTAAGATTTCGGTAAGCTTCATTACTCCCTAAATTTTGATAAGAATATTCACTTCTTTACTTTTTACTCAATTTTAACACAGAATTTAGAAAATACTCTTTAAAATGTTCTGCCAAAGCTAAGTTATAATATTGTTCTTTGCTATTGTTTTTTAACTGTATAGTCTAATTTGCTAATTTTGTTTTACCTGAGAGTTTCTCTGTATTTTTCTACAAAATGTTGTTTCCCCTTGCCTCTTTGATTATATCGAAAAAGAAATTTGCTTTTGCTGTCCTAAGTTGTGAAGTTACCTTATTTCTGTAGTTTTTGTACACGAGCCGATCAGTGGTGAGACCTGATTTCAAAATTCTTTTTAGAGGAAAATATCTTTTTCTTATAAGGAGCCAGACTGATTCAGTAAAACAAGGCAGTTTGTGTTTTGATCTCTTTCTGGGACATTGTTTTGGTCTATGATGCAGACAAGAATTTGATTTCTTCCATCACATTTTTACAGCGAGCTTCACATTTTTTTAATTCAAAGTCATATCCATCCAATTTATTTCTTTAAGTTAATTTTCAAGCTTTGAGATGATTCTGCATGACATGAATGATATATTTTTTTTATTTCCCATACTATATTCATATATCATTAAAGCTTGTGGTAATTTTGTAACTATTAATGTTAAGTTACGATCTAACATACCAGTAATAAAGTTATATGTTTTGTGGTCTGGTTTATTTGTGAAAATTAAGTCTATTAAAGTTTGAGAAACATTAGTTATTCTTGTTGGACTGTTTATTAGTTGTGACATTTGAAATTTAGCTATAAGATCCTTTTATTTTTTTTTTTTCCGTCTTGCTTTAAGCACTTTTGATAATTGATCAAAAACATGTCTTTTGCATTGGGTGGTCTATAGACTGTCATCACAAAAAATAAATTTCTGGTGATAGAGTAAGACATGATAGGCATTATACCCTGTAAAATTATACACATTAGAATTTGCGAACAAGTGCTCCATTTGCTCAGACTTAGCTACTAAGCTTCTTATACTTATATGACCACCAAAAACCACCTTTAGGCTTTGATTTTGCTCCCACAAAACTTTTACATGATTTACAGTTTGGAACATTTTTGTAGCTCATTGTTTTCCTTCAACATTAGGTGCAATAAGTACAACTTTTATGTTCCATTTCCTTGTCTTACTAGCATCAGATCCACTAACAGTCTGGCTAGTTCCCAGAGCAGCAGCAGGGCTAAGAGCAGGGTCGGTTCCCAGAACAGATAGCAGGACTAGCAGCAGGGCCACTATCAACAAGTCCACCAGCAGAAGGGCTGGTTTCTAGAACAGGCTGGATGATAACAGGGGTATCTATTGATTCTTTTGTTTTAATGGATTATGCCGCTTCCCACTGGCAAAGCCACCAAATTAAATCAGTACATGGGTTTTCTGATGGACCAGGATTCAATTGCACATCTCCACATAGAATCAACAAAAACAAAATACTGCAATAAGTGTGAGATTTACCTCCTTTGGGGTATTGTTTACTTTCTTTGTTGGATATCCATCTGCATGTTTTCTGCCAGTAAATTCAATAAAAATTTATTTTCCATGTCCAAAAATCATCAAATGGTATGTCTTGTTGCACAGACGTAAGTCGTTCCCAGGATTTGGTGGTAAATTCCCAGTCAAAAAATAGCCTTACACTACACAAACATGTGAAATTGCCACATTTCCTTTAGTTGAGCCTTCTCTTCTGTTTAAATGCCCCTTCAAGTTGTAACAATTATGATTAAAAAACATAAACTAAATACCAAAAAAGCTGAAGAGTTATGTAGTCTATGAGTAAAAATATGGAACCTAACAAACCACAGCTGCCCCTGAACAGTCATCTTATCTCATCCTGCTTTAAACTCCATAACTTTATTCCTCACTTCTCCTCTGTGTTCATTGGTCTTCATGATGCTGTTTTGATGCTCTTTGAAGCCAATTTGGAGTACTGGATTTTATTAAGGTGTATCATATTAAAGACATAAGTATCCAGGTTTTTATTTCTAAAACAGAAAGTGAAATCCCTGTATCTTTTAACTCCCACTTCAAAATTATGATTTACTTCGTGTTGGTCTATCACATAAACTCCTATTAAAATATACTGAAGATGGTTGCTGTAAATGGGACAAAATATAAAAAAATTCAGGTGATGTTAATACTTTTGCAAAAAACTATTTCAAAGAGTAAAAACAAAAAAACTTGAAATCTGTTGATATATTTCTTTACAGCAGCTTTGAGCAATCCTTTTTTAATACCTTATTTACAGTACTTAATCAGCTTTGTCATGCTGCCAGACTGAGGACCAAACTGCCTTTCTTTTTGGTTAACATAATCAAACCATCATGCAGACATCCCTTCTGCTGGTTGGTGAAGTGCTGCCATACAGTACACTGTTAATGCTTGTGGTTTGCCACTGGCTCCTTGCTGCAATCACATTATCAAAGGCAGGGAAAACTGAAGTAGGAGCAGCTTTGCCGTGCCTCCTCGGTGTGAGTGCCTAATGTTGATGTTATCCTCTCCGAGGTCGGTGCCTGTCCAACGGCCAGCTGCTTCCTCCTCTGATGTGCTCGCATGTGTTGATCTTTCCGTTTACTTCATGATGGAAGGGAAGAGTGATTTGTAACAGAGCTGCTATAAATCACCATTTTTCACTGTTGGGTGACACTTACAGGAGATCTGAGAGTTCATGCTTTGTACGCTGATTCTTCCTTTTCTATCAGTCTAAATCTTTTTAGTCATTTCTAGCTTTCTTTCCTTTCAATGACAACTTTCTGCAACCTGAAAAAAGTATTGTCAGAGTGATAAAGTGGCTGATCTTTCTCATACTGAATAGAGATATTTCAAATTTCTTTCTTTGAATATTAACCAAGCAAGTGGTAAATGCCCTGTACTTATACAGTCCTTTATCAAGTCCAGAGGATCCTAAGGTAGTTCACACTGCATTCAGTCATTCACCTGAGCCCCTGAGACAGATGGAACAGCCGGTGGGTTGCCACCATCACCACCTTTGCCAGCAACAAGATAGATGAGTATCAATCAAAGCCGTAGCAGATGCAGTGCAAAGATTTTCAAGAACAGTATTTTGCTTCAAAGTATTAGAGTTCAGTGCTTTGCAAAATTATTCACACCCCTTGAACTTTCTATGAAGGCCTAATGTTTGTTAGGATACATTAGTGGACAAACAGCATCACAAAGACCAATAAACAGACCAGATAGGTCAGAGATAAAGTTGCAAAGTGTAAAGCAGGTTACGTTCTAAAAAAAACATATCCCAAACTTTGAATGTGTGATCCAACATCTGAAAATAGAAAGAGAATGGGACAACTACAAGCCGATTTAGACATAGCAGAAGGAGAGCATCAGTCAGAGAAGCAGCCTGGAGGCCCATGGTAATCCCGGAGGAGCAGCATAGATCCACAGATCAGGTGGAATAATCTGTTGACAGGACAATTATTAGTCGTGCACTCCACCAGTCAGGTCTTTATGGAAGAAGAACAAGAAAAAAAGGTGGGTTGGAAGAAAGTCATCAGAATTCCTGTTTCTAGGTTGTCATAACCCTCATAGGGGGAAAGGCAAATTTTATGGACCACTTGAAAAATGCTACGTGAGGCAGAAAGCTAACACTGCACATCCTGAACACCATCCTAGCAGTGAAAAATAGTGGAGGCAGTATTGCGCTTTGGAAATGCCTTTTATCAGCAGGTGCGGGTAAGCTGGTCAGAGTTAATTGGAAGATGGGTGGAGCTAAATCTATGGCAATACTAGAAGAAAACATGTTAGAGGGTGCATAAGACTTCACCTTCCAGCAGGGCAACAACTCTAAACATACAACTAGATCTACAATAGAAGTGGTTTAGATTATATCATATTCATGTGCTAGATTGGTCTAGTTAAAAGCTAGACCATAATTCAATCTGCAGTCTGTGGCAAGACTTGAAAGTTTCAGCATCTAATCTGTCTGATATTAAGCTATTTGAACAAAAAAAAAAAAGTCTGTCCCACAGATGTGCAAAGCTGGTAAAGACATATCTCACACTGCTACATTTTTTTTTATGGTAAAAACATTTAAAAATCCTTCTACATCACAAGTCTGAACTTCTTTTGGCCTATCAATACCCCAATAAAATACACTGAAGCTTGTGGTTGTAAGTTCAAGAAGAGGGAACACCTTTGCAAGGCACAGTAACTACAACTTTTGCTCTCCTTGATCAGTGCCTGATGACAGGGGAATCTTGGAAATAAGGAAATACTTCAGACCCTTTCATTGGCACATATAAGATCAAATTTATTTGTTTTTTTCACTGCATTTTGTTTGGATTCTCTTATACAACATCACAGAGATAAATATACTTAAATTTACAGTAAGTGCCTGTATTAAGCTGCTCAAGGTTGAGCAACACCAGCCACTCACAGGATGGTGTTGGACATGCTGATAAATTTAATGTTGTAAAATTTTATGGGTTATTAACGCTGCACATTTTGCCCCCTGCTTTCCCAAAGATTGAATTATCCAATAATCCAGAGGGGAAACGGAGCTGGTGTCCAACAGCAGCAGGATGCCTCCAACTGTTCCCTGGAACAGCTCCTGCTTTCCATTGCGGTGGTTCAGTGAAAACAGGACTAAATGCTCTCAAGTGATAATTACAGCAAGTTATATAATGTCACTAAGACAACAATCTATTCAGTATTTAGGCCAAAGGATTCCTAGTACCCCTTTTAGATACTTCTTCTCTTCTGTTTTTTCACTGCAGCTCAAACTCTTTACTCTGAACTAGCCCACTCTATAAAACATTCACAGCTCTGCAGAAAGGCCATTTGTTGAGCACCTCGAACAGGACCTCAGATGCACACACACTCATTTATACACACACACACACACACACATACACACATACTCGCATTCTTTGAGCTGCCGCCATTCCCGTTACTCCCCCTGCTCCCGCGAGGCATTTAGAATTAATCTCCCTGAAAAGCAAGGAGTTTTTAACCCTGACATCACATAAGCACACACAGCAGTAAATCTTACTTCAAATCTTAAAAACCCCTTTTTTGTTTGAAAAGAAGAGAAAAAAAGGAACAGAGCCTCCACCCATTCTCCTCATTCTTTCCTTCCACATCTTCTGCTGGACAGGCTTATCTTTCCCTGTGATGTTTCAGCAGGCTCACACTTGGAAGGAACTTGTAAGCGATGCTGAATAAATTTCACCAAAATAAAAAAATAAAATAAAAAAGATCTGACCTCAGTGAAAGGAGTCATTTTTCCCCACACGCAACACATCATAACTCCTGATGACTTGTTGCAGTAAAACCTGTTTTCTCAAGTAAACTGTATTAACTGTAAAGCATATGGCAAGCGGTCAAATCTTTATGGGAGCTGGGAACGATGCAGTGTGGAATACCCACCCCACCCCGTCCCACACACGAACTTTTGTGTAACTTTGTATTGGCAGCTTCTCAGAGGTTTAGTGACAAAGTAGCAGTCATCACAAGATATTCTTGAAAATGAATCTTTGGACTTCATTCAGCACATATGTCTTTATTTAAAGCTCTCTGGGCTTATTTTTGAAGGAGTGAGAAGATGACTCTCACTTTTCCACGCACAGAATTTCCTTGGAACTGCAATCTTTATATTTAAACCACATACAGTTAGCCACATTTACATCTTTGAATTGCATTTTCTTGAATGGGATCCAGATCCAACAGGATTCTGTTCACTAAGGTCCCTTTATCAGGGGCACCGCCAAAGGGGACCAAGGAAGGTCAATGCCCACCGTCTGTAGCTGTTCTGCCTCCCAACTGCCACTTCCCAAGCTTGTATGCATAGTAGGGGGGGGGGGGTTAAGCCTAAGCAGGGAGACCCAGCTTTCCCTCTCCACAGCCACTTGGGCCAGCTCCTCCGGGAGAATCCCAAGGCGTTCCCAGGCCAGCCGATAAGCATAGTTCTTCCAGCATCCGGGAGGCATCCTAACCAGATCCCCATGCCACCTCAACTGGTTCCTCTCAATGTGGAGAAGCAGCGGCTCTACTCTGAGTCCCTCCCAGATGACTGAACTTCTCACCCTATCGCTAAGGGAGAGAACAGACACCCTGCGGAAAAAACTCATTTCGGTCACTTGTATCCACAATCTTGTTCCTTTGGCCACTACTCAAATCTCATGACCATAGATGAGGATAGGAACGTAGCTTGACTGGTAAATTGAGAGCTTTGCTTTTTGACTCAGCTCTCTATTCACCACAACAGACCAGTACAGCACCTGCTTCACTGCAGACACAGCACCAACCCGCCTACTGATATCCCGCTTCATTTTTCAAGACCGAGATACTTGAACTTCTCCACTTGAGGCAGGACCTCCTCCCCAACCCGGAAAAAGCACTCTACCCTTTTCCAGCTCAAGACTATGGGCTTGGATATGGAGGCACTGAACTTCATCCCGGCCACTTCAGACTCAGCTGCGAACCGCTCCAACAAAAGTTGTAGATCACGACCTGATGAAGCCAATAGGACCACATCATCTGCAAACAGCAGAGACACAATCCTAAGGCCACCAAAATGGATCTCCTTGACACGTTGACTGTGCCTATAAATTCTGTCCATAAAAGTTATAGACAGAATCAGTAACAAAGGGCAACCTTGGCAGAGTCCAACTCTCACCAGAAACAAGCCCAACTTATTGCCGGCAACGTGCACCAAGCTCTGACATTGCTCATACAGGGACCTAACAGCCCATATCAAAGGGCCTGGTACCCCATACTTCCAGAGTACCCCCCACAAGATTCCCCAAGGGACACAGTCAAATGCCTTCTCCAAGTCCACAAAGCACATGTGGACTTGTTGAACAAACTCCCATGCACCCTCCAGGACCCTGCTGAGAGTGCAGAGGTGGTCTAGCGTTCCACGGCCAGGACAAAAATCACATTGCTCTTCCTGAATCCAAGGTTCAACTATCCGATGGACACTCCTCACCAGAACCCCTTAATAGACCTTGCCAGGGAGGCTTAAGAGTGTGATCCCCAGAAATGGTGGACCAGAATCACCTTGAAGCCATACGGAAGTCATTTTCCATGGCCTCTTCGAACTCCTCCCACGCCCGAGTTTTTGCCTCAGCAACCATATACCTCACAATACGTTTGGGTCTGCCAGATCTGACCAGCATCCTCCCTCACCATTGGAGCCAACTCACCACCAGGTAGTGGTCAGTGGACAGCTCTGCCCCTCTCTTCAGCTGAGTGTCCAAGACATATGGCCACGGAACAGATGCGACAACAACAAAGTTAATTATTAAACTGTGGCCTAGGGTGTTCGTTATGGACAACCCATGATGAGCACAAAAGTCCAGTAACAAAACACCACTCGGGTTCAGAACAGGAGGGCCGTTCCTCCCAACCACACCCCTCCAGGTCCCACTGTCATTGCCCACGTGAGCATTGAAGTCCCCCAGTGGAACAAGTGAGTCCCCAGGAGTGGCTCTCTTCAGCACCCCCTCCAAGGACTCCAAAACGAGTGGGTAATCTGAACTGCCATTCGGCACATAATCACATACCACAGTCAGAATCTGTCCCTTCACACATAGGCAGAGGGAAGTTACCCTCTCATTCACCAGGGTAATCCCCAACTTACATGCTCCAAGATGTGGGACAACAAGTATGCCTACTCCCACTCAGTGCCTCTCACCAGGGGCAACTCCAGAGTGGGAGAGTATCCAACCCCTCTCAAGGAGACTGGTTCCAGAGCCTTGCATTGAGGTGAATCCGACTATTTCTAGCTGGAACCTCTCAACCTTGCACACCAGCTCCTTCCCCACCAGAGAGGTGACATTCCATGTACTAAGAGCTAACTTCTGTAACCAAGAATCAGACTGCCAAAGTCCCCGCTTTTGGCTACCACCCATCCCATATTGCACCCGACCCCTTTGGCCCCTCCACAGGTGGTGAGCCCATGGGATGGGGGACCCAAATTTCCTCTTCGGGCTGTGCCCGTCCGGGGTCTATGAGTGAAAGCCTGGCCACCAGGCGCTTGCCAAATTGCCCCACCTCCAGGTCTGGCTCCCGAGTGAGGCCCGGTGACCCAAGTTTGGGCAAGGGAATACTGTTTCCATTGGTAGTACTCGTCATAAGGAGTCTTTGGGATGCGCTTTGTCTGATCCCTCACCTGTTTGACTTGGGTGATCCTACCAAGGGCACGAAGCCCCTGACAACATAGCTCCTAGGATCATTGGGACACTCAAACCCCTCCACCACGGTAAGGTGGCAGCTCTGGGATCATTCGTATCACTTGTTATTAGGTTGCAATGCATTCATTTATTTAGTTATTTTTTTTATGCTCATATCATTTTTAAAAGTGGTGGGGCCATTTTTAGTTCTATTAGAACAGAGTTGAGCCAGCCAGCCCCACAAGAAGTTTTCAAGGCTTGCCCAGGCTTGGCCAGGTTTCTCTTGTAAAAGAGATTTGTAACCTCAATGAGACATACCTGGTTAAGTAGAGGTTACATACATACATACAATACAGCATGGCAACCCAAGAACAACTTCTTATCTTACTTCAAAATACAAGTCTCAAGCATAGATATAAACAGATTTCAAGTTGAAAACACTCACCTTCATATCCAGGGCCAATAATACGTTTCCTTTCATCATCCAAAAAAGTGATAGCTTTCGTAATTCAAACTTTACTTTGACAACACATATCTAGGCACTGTAATATTCCAAGATCTTGTGTCAAGAGACTTCAGCGAATCCCTCTTACTGACAATCCAATTGATTCCTCCACACATTACCTCCTCAGAAAAATTTGACATGACCAGATATAGGCTTTTGATCTAAGAGGTTAACAGATGAACTGTTATAACACAGGACTTTCAGATCATTAATATATCTACATTAGATACATATATATGTATCTAATATCTCTCTCTCTCTCTCTCTCTCTCTCTCTCTATATATATATATATATATATATATATATATATATATATATATATATATATATATATATATATATATATAAAACTTTAATACCAATACACTTAAGCAAAGCCTCACAAACACGTGTTGTTATGCATCTTAAATCATCTCTAAAGTAACACGTTTGAGAAACAGTTGAAGTTTGCCAATATTGATTTTGTCACTAAAACCACAACATTTCATTAGCTTCAGGGTTTGTTGCCTGTTTGTTGAGGCTACATTGGCTTAAGATCGAGAAACTGTAATCATTAGGCATCAGACTTTTGTTTGTTTAAATTTACTTTAGTGCTTGAGGGCAGGGCATTTCCAGTCTGCATGAATCACTGCATACCTCCAGTAACTGGGCTGGTTTATGACTCACAGGGACATGATCAAGGATTCTGATTGTTACATCTTATCCAAGTAATTTAGACCCATTCAGACATTGTCTTTATCTCCAGTATTCTTTCATAGTTTATTTGGCTACTGGCTCCATTTAATAGGTAGTTATTAGAAACTACTACTTTCCATCTGTATCCGCTTTCTATTTTATCTGTTTAATCTGTGCTTATTTTAAGAATGCATCCAGTTTACATAATAAAGAAACAATAATTTATGGATGCTGCACATGCAGTGATAGACGTGAGGTGATATAAAGACAGTAAATTGTTTACTCATTTCTGCCTGGTGCCTCTGATAGATGCTCTACTCAAGATGCCTTTTACGCCACATCAGAGCACAGATTTTCCAGAACAAAACTTCTTTTATCTCCCTTCTTTACTTAACGGCCCAGTTAGCAAGAAGCCCTGTGGGTGCATTCCTCCCTTTGTGGAGTTTGCACCTGTTGTCTCAGTGGAGCACCTTCCGATAAGCCTTGCTTTTGTCCTCTATGCTGAAGATTCATGCCATCACTGTGCCCTCATGGAGTCGAGGACATTTCAGCTCTCTTCCCCTTTTTTTTCTTTTTCTTCTGATCTTGTGTAGCAAAGTATTTAATTGACAGGGTGAAGGATGTCTGACTGAATTATTGTTGAATTTGATGAATGTACGTTAGGATGTTAAACTTTCCATCTGTGATCCAAGGGTATGAACATATATGGGTTCAAGGTTTTTAGTGGTGCATCAATTTAGTTCCTTTCTCTTATTTTGACAAATTTGGGGTAAGTCTATCGATAGCTTTTAAACATTTTTCAATTCTAGTTTGTTGTTAAAATCACATTCATACCACTTGTTATTAGGTTGCGATGCAGTAATAGTCATTTTTCCCTTGCTGTGTGTGTGGTACTGAGGATAAGTGTCTGTCATGCTGTTAAACTGATGCCCAGTAGCTGTCTACATATGATGGGTTGCATCAGACCACCCAAGAGGAGTACTGGTGGGCCTCAGGGATGACAGTATACACTACTGACATATTTATGTGTGTGGGTTTTGCTGGGAAAGCTGTTTTAAAAAAGCTCAGGATCTGCATAGACCAAATGTGAAAATCTATTTGTGGGAACAATGTTAGAAATTTCACAGATATGTCCTGGGTTAGAAATATAACTTGTTATACTTCTTTCCAAAAGTAGTCATTAACCCTGAGCTTCTCCCATTTTGTCATCTTACATCCACAAATTTTAATGTATTTTATAGGGATTTGATGTAATAGACCAACACAAAGTAGTGCATAATTATGAAGTGGGAAGAAAATTATGAATTTCATGTAATACCTGTTACAAATAAAAATCAGGCTGTGGCATTCTTTTGTTCATCCTCCTGAGTTTGTTCTGTTTTTGCCTACATCCATCTTCCCATTAACTTTCCTCTAGAAGAAAAGCTTCCCCACAGTATGTTAACACCACTACCATGTTGCACTGTTGGAAAAATGTCTTCAGGCTGAGGTGCAGGCTTACCATTCCTTCCCACATAGCAGTTTGTATGTGGGTCAGAAAGTTCCACCACCTGTTTGAGGTGTCTCCTATAAGGCTTGTGGATTGTATGACTAATGGTTGTCCTGTTAACAGATTCTCCTACATGAAATGTAGCCAGGTCAGGGATGCAAATGTACTGCAAACCTACCAGGACATTGCCATTCACCTAAACCAAATGTGCATTAAAAAGAAAAGAAGCCAAGATAATCATGGTAACTCTGCAGGAGCTGCAGAGAACCAGTGTGTTCCTTTGTTTTCATGAAGCTGTTTAATCAAAAATGTTCACAAAACAGCTGGAAGTAGGGTGTGGTGGTGGCGCAGGGGTAAAGCGTGAGACACATGCACGGAGGCCTCAGTCCTCGACACTGCCGTCAGAGATTCAAGTCTTAGCCAGTTGACCTTTGCCGCATGTCTTCCCCCTCTCTCACAACCCCTTTCCTGTCAACTAACTGTCAAATAAAGACCACTAGAGCCAAAAAATCCTTTAAAAAAACAGCTGGATGTATGCTGAGATTAAATTACACACAGGGGCTTTGTATACATAATTGTACTAATTATGTGACTTTAAAAGCAGTTTGTTTCATTAGATTTTATGTCGGGGTATCAAATTAGACATCCCTGAATACCACTAAATTCCTCTCTTTTTAGATTTTTTGTAAAGAAAGAATTTGAAAAACCCTGAATCATTTTCTTTGTATTGAATACTATCCTGTATTCGTCTATCAGATAAAATCCCAATGAAATGCATTGAAATGTAATTAAAAGTGAAAAAGTTTAAAGCTATAAATGCATTGTGTATATATGTATAAAGTCATATTCAAGAAATTAGAATATGCATTTCGATGAGGCTCGTTTGTCACATTAAAATTACCTTCAGAAAATAACAACCTTAAGCATGTATGGAGGGTATTATGTAAAATTTACCTTTTTGAGCTTTATATCATGTTATTATGTAATTCCCTCATCAAAAACATACCTGTAGTGTTGCTTTGATTCACTCATGCATGTTTGAGTAATCCTTGAATCTCTCATGGCAGCCATTCAGGGGAGCCTAAACGTTTATTCTCACAAAGTGCCTCCTGTTTATCCAAAACTTCCCCTTGGAGCTGCAGTCTCCAGCCAAGCTTCCACCAGATCACCCCTTCCCCATGCCTTCCCTTCTCAGGTTCTCCAGACTAGCGGCAGCAGCAATTAGCAAACACCTAGTGGAACTGCACATCTGCTGATCTCATCATACAAACTACTTCTAAGTCCAACACTCCTAAGAACGGTTGTAAACTGCATAATGGAGGAACATTGTTGTGATGACTTGCTGAAGGTCGAGTGTCAGACAGAGCAGGAGCTTCTTGAAGAGACAGAGGCCAATTTCAAGATGTCAAATTGCAGAGTCAAATTTCTTTTAAGTTATGTTTGATATATACAGCATTTTTATTTATTTTTAACAACTGAAGGTAACATACTTACTTGATTGTGCTATGAAATGGCACTATGTGCCTGGAAAATACAAAATGCTGCCCCTTTAAACATTCTTCTCATTAAGCCCCTGTTTCTGTTTTAAAAATGTTTTTTATTGGTCTGAGGTAAAATTCTGATATTGTGGCTTCATTAGATGTAAGCAGAAAATTTGCACAATCAACAGAAATAAAAGGACTGAAGGAACGAACTTCTCTATACCATTCTAATTTATTACATATGACTCTAGTGCCTTGCAGTACATCAACTCAAGTTAATGACTTACAGAAGCACTTTTTTCTCAGCTATATATATGAACATACAGATTTCCCTCGACACGAAGCTGTCTTGTTGGTAGAGGATATGAACTGTGTTTTCCCCTTCAAACAAAGCTGATTAATAAACACCCACTTTATTTAATCTCCTGCTCTCCAGGTGGACATGCATGTATATGCCCATTTGTGGTTCATTTGATGATGTTAGTGATCATAGATTTTGCTCTCTGCTTAAAGCAGTTCATGCATCATCGCTTGCTTGCAGTCCAGGCATGTTGCTCTGCTTTGTAGATTTTCCATGTTTTTCTTGCATGCAGCAGTTTTTAACTTTGTGCAGCTTCCCCTGAGAGTCTCTCTGTGTGTTTACTGCAGACATAGATGAATGTGCAACAGGCATACACAGTTGCGGGCCTGAACAGACCTGCTACAACACCAGAGGCTCCTTCACGTGCCAGTGTCCTCCTGGCTACTATAGGAACGGGGACAGCTGTGTCGGTGAGCCACAGACACAAAAAACTTACTTTCCTATCACTTTATCTCGCGATAGTAACGCTTTTTTAAAAAAAAAACTTGGCAGTAACTTTTTTGTTTTAAATCTTTCTGCCTGTGCCTGTGCCTTCATGACTTTCTTGCACATGCAGACAGAGACGAGTGTGCCCTGAACCACTACTGCATGCACAGATGTGTGAATACCCAGGGCTCATACTACTGTGAATGCAATCCTGGTTACAAATTAGCCCACAACAACTACTCATGTACTGGTAAGTCATTAAGAAAATAAGTATTATCATTAGAGATACCCCATTCAGAATTCCTGCCTTTCCTTTAATTTTAAAACAAAGACAACATAATATGGAGTTGAAAATGTTGATCCTTTCCTTAACTTCAAAAGACTGTCAGCATTTCCAAATCCAGCTTGTACCATGGCAGACAGAGGTCGAAACCTCAAAAAGATAAGTTTCACTGTAATGTGTTCCACCTTCCTGTTTTCTGTTGAAAGCCTAACTCTCCCTCTCACTCACGTAATAAGAACAAACAGCAGACGTGTCAATTTGTTGCAGAAAATACAGTTTCATTTTAAACAGCTTCGCTGTGCTTTCTCTTCTGTGATACATTTTTAAAACACCTTGCTGTTGCTAGTAATAGCTAGCTTGAGACTTCTCACAGTAACAGCATCCACAAGGAAGGGTACTGTTGGAAGCACTTACAGAACTTAGATATGGTGCATTCGCTGATTGGGAAAAAGATCTGATTTTTGAGTTATAGACTGGTCAGTCTTCAGTAAGGTGCACTTAAGCTGAAATTTTGCATATTCTGGTCACCAGCTGAGGTCTTGTTGCATATCTAGTCTTTGTGCATCTCTGCTTCGTGCCATCAGGTCCTGATATTTTATGCTGTTTGTGTTCCTTCATTTGAGGTTTGATTTCTGTCCTTTTCATTCATTTAATGGTATCTCAGTTACTACCCTCATTACCTTCCACTTACCTCCATCAGTTAGCCTTTAACACTTAACAAAAAATGTATATAATTTTGTCAAATTTCCAAACATTCTATTAAAGTTTTTATAAAAGTAGTAAAAATTCTTGAACTAAACAAATATAACTGAAAAGTACATAAAGAAAGAATAAACACAAAGGAATCAAAACTAAGCTGAATAAAACCAACGCAAATCAAATTCTTGATTAGGCTTATATAAACAAACCTAATAAACAGCACCTTCAGGGGTTTTTTCTTAAATTCTGTTTACTTGGGTTGCAGATATTTAAATTAATTAGTGCAATTAAAACAAATACAAATTCACATTGTATTTTAATTTTCTTTAAATGGAAAGAAGAATTCAATTATCATGAGATTATGCTTCCATCGAGAGGTCATGAAACAGATTTTCTGCTAAAGTCAAAAGGACTTACTGAGTGTGTGACAGATAGCTGTTTATCTCTTGCAAAACCAGCCTGACCTATAGATGCGCCCCCCTCAACTATGCTGCAACACACATCTATGTGTTTAGGCTATATGTGTGTAAGTGTGTTTAATTTATTGCTTTAACTGTGCCCATCTGACCTTCAGTTATTATCAGCAGTAAATGCATGAAGTTTGGAATATTATATTTATTTTCAGTAAAAACAGAGCAGTCTAGTTTGCACATCACTTTATGCGTTCAACTGACAAAATAAAAGCATGTTGGATGAAACTAATTGATTTTGGTGTTTTAGAAAATGTATTTCCTTACCTTTAACACTGTTTTGCTGATACCCTCATCACATTTTTGTATATATGCCTAGTATTTCAGCGGCTTAGGAAAATACGATGCTTTCGGTAAATAACCCTCTAGCAATGCCTCTCCACACTTGACACTGTAGCATACACAATTTGATCTCAAGCTAAGCCAGGCTACAACTGATTTTATGGACAGTAAACATTTTCGCTGAAGGATCTTCAAAACTCTGGGACATCACATAAACCCCACATGTATGTAACTCACATTTAATTTACACAATTTAAATATAACCCAATGACACTGATTTTAGCTACACTTTACAAACACTGTCTCCACTGATGAAGATCCACTTAGCTCCAGCAGCGGGGTTCCAACTGACAATAGTTTTACCTTATTTCTGATTGATTCCAACTAAGAATAATTTGACCACTTGGGGGGCAGTGACAGACTGTGTAGAGCATTAAACTTTCATCCCCAGATGGTCAAGCAAACTGGATTTAGAAAAAAGACATATGAAACACGGACATCATATCAAAAACTACCACATTCTAAAGTATCTAATTACTATGAATTCTACACCTTTCATCCCAATACACAAGCTCTATGCCAAATGGGGGCACAGCAAAAGCGACACACTTTTTTCAAAGATGTGAAAAATTGTTGTTTCACAAAAAAAAAAAAAAAAAAAAAAAAAAAAATTCTCACACTTACACAAAACAATTGCTAGAAAAAAAATGTTGTGGGTGCATGTCATCCAACTTTGGTATTACCTGTATATCTCTCTTCTCCATTCCTTCCTACTTCTTTCTATATACTTAATTGGTTCCTTATTAATTAAATTAAGCTTTCAAAAGGAAATTGCCTGAACATGAGCGTAACAGCAGCAAGCTTACAAATAAATTATAAGACTTTGTAATATCTAAAAATCCAAATAAAGGATTACAACACTTGTAAACTAAAAAAAAAATGGTCTGCTATTTATTTGGTAAAAGGGTTGCATGGGAAAATGAGACTGGTCAGACAGCATTACACAAGTTCAGAGATCAGGACAAAGAGCAAAAATCTTATGTCTAATCACCAACAGCACCAAGACAAAGGGAATTCAGCAGAATTACATGTATTAACATGTTTGTAAAAAAAATGCTGCTTTTGTTTCAGATGTGAATGAATGCGATGTGGAAAATTCTTGTCAGCATCATTGCTACAACCTGATTGGCTCCTTCCTGTGTCAGTGCGATCATGGCTTCGAGCTGGCTGCAGACAAGGTCTCCTGCGAAGGTGGACAGACACAGAAACCCACACTTGTATTCAGTATCCACATAAAAAAGAAAATAAACTGTTTTTCAGCATCTACCATAGCCTTTCTCTGTGTTTGTGTGTCCATATTTTGAATAGACATTGATGAATGCAGCTTGTCCAGCTACATGTGTCAGTACCAGTGTGTTAACAACCCTGGAAGTTACTCATGTGAATGCCCGCCAGGATATCAGCTCCAGGGAAACAGGTTGTGTCAAGGTAAAGTAGTTCATAAATCATTTTCCTCTCCTACTTAGTTTATCTGTCTGCCTTAACCTCTCTTTTTACACAAAGTTCCTAAGCAAGTTCTTGTCTTGCCTTCCTGCTCCTAAAGCTTTTAATGATCACAAAGTTTTATTGCAAAATACTATTTGGTGTTCCACTTTTCAGGCAGCATGTCATGGAAAGAATGCAAAAGTTGGGCAGCACATGTACATCAGTTTTGTGTTGCCCTTCCATGTCAGATCTGCCAAATTCATATGCATGATCATGGTTTGTTTAAGTGTACTTATTTGAAGCTGTGCCACTCTCTCAAAGGGAGAGCTGTTAGTTTTTCCTTTCATCAGGTGCAGCCTTTAAATGGGGGAGCCATGAATCCAGCCTGTTGGGTCTGAGGGACGTCCAGGTGATGAATTCAGATTGCTGTGCCAGAAATAGCGTGGTGGTTAGGAGAATATTTAATGTTTCTGTTTTCACGCTGCTTCACTGAAAGAGCTTGAGTTGTTGGCCTGTGCAGGATTGCATCAGGGGCTACTCCTCGACTACAGACGTGGAGGTTTTCCTGCAGTTACCACCTGCAAATTACAAGTTACAGACCCTGAATGCGGATTGAGACTTAACATCTGTTTCATTGAGTGCATAAAGAGTGCATGGTAGTCCTGCTGTTTTTGACTTTGGGGCAATTTTCTTTCTGTCACTTTCACCAGACATTAACGAGTGTGAGATGGGGACCCACGACTGCCAAGATGATGAAATGTGCTGGAACTATTATGGAGGCTTTCGCTGTTATCCTAGAAACCCCTGCGAGCCTCTTTACACCCTGACCTCTGAAAAGTCAGTGAGCAGTTTTTCTGTTCTCCTGAATCACACTCATCTCCTCAGCCTGCTTCACAAAAAATTGTTACCTAACTTTTTTGTATTTGTAGTCGCTGTATCTGTCGATCTCAATCTGAGTGCCAGGGTCTTCCTCCGTCAATAGTCTACAAATACATGAGCATCCAGGCAGAGCGATCTGTGCCAGCAGACATTTTCCAGATTCAGGCCACTACTGTGTACACCAACACACACAACAGCTTCAGGATTAAAGCTGGGAATGACGGAGGAGAGTTTTTCCTAAGGGTAAGTTTGAAAAGAACTGATATTTGTTACATGAGCACCTTCCTGGTGTCTATTTACCATTTTTACTGTTTTACTAATGAGTACCAAGATCCATTTCACATGAAACGATTGCATGTCTAAGAGCTCTCCCATGCTTCACCTGGTTGCAGGACGTTCATATTTGCACACATCGTTCAAATATGATGAACACATGGCGCATACCACCTGGGGACACCCCTCCCGCTTCAGTATATGTTATACTCTAAGCATATAGATAACAAAATGGTCAGAGAGAACACCATACCTTTCCATAGACAACCTCCTCTGTCGTCAATGACTTTGCAATTTCCATCTGGGAGTTTTTAGCAATTTGACAATCTTTGTAGATATTTTGTGAATAAATGTGCAAATGTACCTAATTTCTCACCATGTCTGATAAACGCTTCTTAAAAGTATTCATGTTGCCTGCAGATACAAAAACCAGATAGCTTCGAACACTATTTGAAGCGAAATATCAACATTGCTGTCTGTGTAAAACAAACTTCTGACCAATTACACAACACATCATACAGAGCTCTGTGTGAAATAGTTCGACCCGGGCCTGGTGTCGAGAAGAGTAGGAGGACACTGCCCCGTGAACAAGATGAAGCAATTTTGATTTTGCGACTACGTCAAGGAGAGCCTATTTCATTTCGACGCTTGGAATGAAGTATGGGAGAGCATAAATGGTTGTCATGCAAAGGATCTACAGAAGTATAGATAAGGAAAGTTGAGAATTTCTTCTCTCAGGTAGTGGTTAACCATCTTTGTTGATATTCATGAGACTCTCCATCACCTTTGAAGCCTTTATCTACCACCCCAAAACCTAAAAGTTTCCAAACAAGTTCAAACAATGCCATAAACATACATTTTATACAAAAACACCAAGACAAACAGTCATAAATAGGCAATTTTGTAACCTTTTCCAGTATTTTCTCTGACAAATTTCATACTACCCACTTAGCAGACAGTGTATAAATAAGATTGGTGGTAGAGATGCCTCAATCCAGGATGTCTGGGTTCCAATTTGACCCCCTTATCTGAATTTAAAAGAATGTCTACACCAATTCTTTCTGATCCAGAAACCCCATACTTAAAATTTTTGTTTTTGGTAAGGGTGAAGTAGTGCTTCTTTAATTCTGCCCTTATCTTAAGCTGTATTTTATGAGAGTAATATTTTATTATGAAATAATATGTCAAAAAAAAAAAAATACATAATAGACAAAAACCTTATAATTGTGACATTTTTAAGCAAGTTTATTTGATTAAAAAAAAGTCCTAGTCCTAACTTTAAAACTACATTTCTCATTTTTAAATAAATTGAATTTAAATTACATTTTGTGAGTGCAAGTATCACTTATAGGTTGAAAGTAATCATCCACCAGAAAGAAATTGTTCTATTTTTTTACTTGAGGACCATGTATTTATGAAATATTTTCAGTAACTAATTTCTGAAGTTTTACTTTTATTGTAGTTCATATTAGTTCTTTCAATGTCACATTGAATAAAACACCAAAACCATCCTCTTGTTTGCTTGATTTGTTTGCAGCGTTCCAGTAATGTGAGTGCCATGTTGGTGCTTACCAAGCCCTTGTCAGGGCCCAAGGAGTATGTGGTCGATCTGGAGATGATCACTCACCATCTGACCATGAACTACCGCGCCAGCTCACTGCTGCGGCTCACCATCATAGTGGGGGCTTACCCCTTCTGAGCTCTAGAGGTTCCAGCAGCCCCTATAAGTCTGGTTTCAGCAAGCATAGCAAATGCCTGTATCATCATATTCTACATTCTAACTCTCAATTATGCATATAGCATAGCCTGCCTCACATTCAAATACCAGCAAAAGTAGTTCTTATATGGTTGCTCAAATCACACCAAATCTGAGCTATATTATCACTATTAGGTATTTTGTTTTTGTCAGGATGCCCTGAACTTTAAAGACATGCCTTTTTTATTCCTTAAAGCAAATTTTTATAAACTGTTTTTTGTAATATCCCAAACAACTGGAAACAGTAGGATGGGACTCATGAGAAGAGGCCTAGTAGACATCCTAACTGGATTATATTTGAATTCAGCTCTGTGTTCAAATCAAAACCGCTTTGAGTAACCTATTGATGCATTTGTTGTTTGAGAAGTCCACACTTAAATAAGAAAAATATTCAGGTGTAGCAGCATTTTATGCAACGGTAATCTACAGTTTGTCCATCGAAGCTTCTGTTGATGAATATTAGGGGTTAGGGCTGCAAGTTTCAATGTGTTTGCCTCTTAAGTGACAATTTCCAAAGAACTCTTGGAAGAGTTGTGTAAGAGTGTAAGAGAGAGGTTATCACCCAGTGAGTTGAGAGAGGGTTAGCTTTGTGTTACAACAGGCTTAGAGCTGGTAGACTGGACTCAAAAGAGTAATGACATGTATATAAATAGGTTAAAAAATAGTTGTTTGTATGTACGGATGTTGATGAATGTGTGTGCGTGTGTGCCACTAGCTTTGTTTATGCATGCATGCAGATGTAAGTATGAAACACAGTGGGAGAGAAGGGGAAAGAATGAGAAAGCATTCACTTTCCTTTCTTGGGTTTGGTGTATGTGACCAAGCTGTTTATGTGTTTCTGTGATGCCATCCCAGCAGCTTTAGGTCACAGAGCCAATAACAGAGACCTTTAAACTTGAGAACACATACAGGAAATGACGGCTTTGGTAACACACCTTGGCAACTCGACCGCTCTCCGCTGCCGATATTCTTCAGAGTTGTTGCGAGCCCCTCTAATGTCAGTCCTAGTCAAGAAGTCATACTGGCGCTGGGCTGGCTTGCGTTATAAAAGATAATTGCAGTTTTTTGCCCTGCAGCAGGTTGATACTCGACACATGGGATTATTAAAGTGTTAATACAATGCCACCAGACATTTGGCAGAGTGAGAAATCTTTCACTACCTGTTCTGCCTCACATGGCTCCACGTGTCTGCGCTGGCTCAATGCTGAAACACTGTAAACTGTTGATTCACACCACTGAAAACCTGACATGTTGTCATCACTCTTTAAGTGCAGAAAGTTGCCCAGTTTTGCCTTAAAAATCCCTTTTGTGTGGTTTCAGCTCTCGTTATGTCATAGTGCCTTCAAGCCCTGTACAAAACCTGTAACACTAATCTAATCATTCATGCTGTCAAGACTGTTAACTTTACTTCATGAGATGCCTTAATGTTTTTTCAGTTTCTATTTAAATACATATTTTGTCATATGTATCTTGTATTGATTGTACTCTGAAGAGCAAAAGCTATATTGTTAAATAAAATGTGATGTAAAACTCCAGATTTGCTCATTCTGCTCTGAAAAGTAATCACCAAAATAACAGCTTTTTTTTAATCACACACAACAAAGTTAACATGAACACATGACTCCACATACAGTGCCTTGTATTGTATCTACTCCACTTTTTTGCATTTTGTAGCATTACAACAGCAAACATCAATGTATTTTATTGGCATTTTATGTGACATGGCAACACAAAGCAGTGCATAATTGTGAGGTTTAAGGACAATGACATGTGGCTTTCAAATCTTTTTACAAATAAAAATCTACAAAGTGGGGTTGCATTTTGCCCCCAGAGTATAAATACAACTTCTGTGAAACCCTCAGAGGTTTGTTACAGAACATTAGTGGAGAAACATCACAAAGCTTACCAGGAACACACCAGGGGAGGACAGGATTGAAGTTGGAGATAAGTTCAGAGCAGGGCTAGGTTATAAAACAATATCCAAAACAAGCTTCAAAAACCATAGCCCTCTGTTCAGTTCAGCTGGAACTGCAATGAAAGGTGGTTCTGAAAAGCACTGACTCAAAGAGCCAGATTTTTATTCTAATTCATAATGATGCACTACACTTTGGGTTGATCTATCCAAATAAAATACTTTGAATTTTGTTGGAACTTGACTACATTTTTAAAAATAGGGTGGTGTGAATACATTTGCAAGGTACTAGCTATTATAATGGAGAAAAATAGCTTCCGCATGAAATGTGCAGTCCTTTCCATGCTTCAGGGAAGCTTGAAGATGATTTCATCTGAAATTAACAATGATAAATGTAGCTAAAATGATGCCAAAGGCATCGTATCTATCTTGCTTAAAGACATCCAGAGGGAATACAGTAATGCAATTGAGTCGGTGTGTGCTGAGGGACTAATGTGAACCCTGCACACACATCATATTTAGATGTGAGACTGGATGGGAGTGGTTTTATGGTAAGTTGTTACTCAATCATTTCGCTGTCTCAGGCTTTAGTCCGAACAGTGCTGGGATGTGAAAGATAATACATGATGTGTCACTGTTAACCAAACTCAGCGACCCTAGCATCCAAGCTGGGTTTCTGTCCATGCGTGATTAAACCCCCATGAGAAAACACCGCTCACCCACTTACTGTTTAGGCCAATCATGTGGACAACTTCCGAGGAAAAGCACCATTTTCATTTCTTTCCCCTTGATTAGAATTCCACTCGGGATAATGCTGGGGATAATTAACCTAATCTCCTTGCATGTAGTAAGACTTCTCATTAATCACAGGAAAATTTATTGATCAGATCACAGCTCAACCTATTGGCTACAGATCACAAGAAAGGAAAAGTTTAGTCAGTTTAATAGTTGTTATCCTCTGTCATTTCTCCTTTGCAATATACATTTTTGGCAATCACTAATCCCCTCTTTATGAAAGTTTTTATACTTTACAACTTGCTCAGGATCAGAGAGAGATGTTAACACCAAGCAGTAATGATTCTCATTTTTCTTTTTCTGAATCCACAAATCAAATGAGCCTTTGGTGAGCAGCTGTTATGTTTTAATGGTGGGTCAAATATTTTCTCACTTTAATTTTTAATACCAACCAGTCATTATTTGAATATCACAGAGAACTACCATTGACCTTTGGGTCTCTTTATGGCTACAGTTTATTTCCTGAAAGGACAGCTTCCAGCACGATAACACACCGTGTCACAAAGCTCAAACTGGCACTCATCTGATTCTCATAGAGCACCTTTGGGAGTAGTAGAAACAGGAGATTGGCAGAATGCAAGTGCAGCTGACAAATCTGCTGAAATTATGTAATGCAGTCAAGCTCACACAGCCCAAAATGTGACAGGATCGTTTCCAATATCTTGTGAAATAAATGCCACTAAGATGGAAAGCAAAACCCATGTCAATCAGCTCCCATACATATGTTGATAACAGGCTAATATCATGTTATCTTTTATTTTATTGTTCATTTTAAGCCAGCATATTAATGTTTAATAACCAGGTCCAAACAAAAAAAATGGCAGACATAACATTTTGGCCTCTCAGGCAAACTCTATACTTTCTCAGAGATCAAACTTCTGAGTTTTAACCAGAGAAGAGCAAAACTTTTAAGGGGATAACATGCTACAATTTGTTTGCCATTTTAAAGCATTTGAAGTTTCACAATTTTTTGAATTATGTAATGATTGAGACAAGAACTGCTAAAAAGGACTGCTGACAATTAGTGCTGCTTCTCAGGATGCTTGTCCACAGCTGCAAGATTATTGTAGCCTGAGAGCCATGATGACCTGAAAGTGCCAATGGGGCCGTTGTTAACTTAGTTTTAATTTGGTTAATTTGGTTAGATAATTTGGAACCATGTAAAACACATAAGTAGATATGTAGCCAGATACAAATACATGTGATTTCAGCTTAACAAGATCAGCAAAGACATTTGTTTGATCCACTCTTTTTAAACTCCAGGTTCATGAAATTCAAGCTTCATCACCTCAGAATTACTTTGGCGTTTTTATGTTCTCACCCACTAGTTCTGACCTTTTTCAGAGGGGGTGTCCTGGAGCAAGCTCAGAGGAGTTTTTATTGTGAAAGACAGTGCATGAAGCAGTGAGAAAAGGGGCTGTTCATTGGATGGAATTTGAGATCGTAAAGTCATTATGGGATGAAGTCACTTGTTGACACTGGGAAACTGTACCACACAGGGATAAGTCACAGGGCAAAGCATGATGTAAATGCTTGCTACTTAAGAAATCACAGAACTGACAAGAATTCAGTCCATGTGTTTGTGAACTGTTTGAACTGCTCCTCTGATTTGGTATGCCACCTGGTGCCCCTGACTTTGCCTGTAGAATATGTGCCAGATCGTAAACACCTGCTTGATATCCAGCTTCAGATGTTGTTTCAATCAGTCTTCTGTCAGACTGAAAAATAAATCTTGGAGGGCCATACCTGTGTGATTATATTCCCTAATTATAGTTTGGAGCAGTAACTCTGAGATGACTGAAAAGGACGGGCCCCTTGGGGTGTTGTGAATGTAATTATATCCTGACAATAATTAGGCCAGGTCCTCAGAAAGGAGCTTGTTAGATCAAGATGTACCTTACTGTTTTCAGATCTTCAGGAAAGTCTTTGAATTATCTCAAAATTACAAGGAAATATATGTTTCACAAAGTTAATAATCATCCCAGAGAACAGTTACAGTAAGTGCCATTACCTTGAGGATACAACTTCATTGAAGAGAGAAAGCTAATAATTTCAAAAGCATTTATCATTAGCCGCTGGGTGAAAAGAGGAAACAATTTTGGGTCACAGTAGTTCAAATAGGCCCTTCTGTTTATTTATTCAGAGGAGAACTGATATATGGCCATGGGGCATCACAATGCACACAACTGAAGCAAAATATAACTAAATTCCTGTAACAATGCAAAAAACTTGAAAAGAACATTTATATAATGCTTGACTTCAACAAATATATTTAAATTTTAAATGTGTAAAAAAAAAATCAGAGAAAATGCACTATATATGAACTATAAAACCAGGTCACAAAAAATATCACGTTGTATAAATGTATCAGTCAGGGGAAGTGAGCCAAACAAGCTCTATTCATAGAGACAGATAATAGCCATCAAAATATTTAGGAAATATGGGGCACTGGAGGGTATGGAGGAGGTACTGGTTGTGTTTTATGTGTCAAAAGAGTCTCCTGGATTCTTAGCATGTCTAGACTGAGAAGTATGGTTAAAAACAGAAGCCTTTTCTTCAAAATAAAACATCCAGGCCAAGCTGAAATAGTCTTAGACCTTGTGTGAGGATGGTCTGATTAAACTGTTCTTTAATTTTTGGGCCACAGTACCAAAAAATTAAGGTTCTAGAAATGCCTAGCTGAGTTAGAACCAACTCTCCTGAAGAGGGCTCTGGACAAGAGATGTCCTCAGTCTGGGGGACTTGGAGAACATTTGCAAGACAGAACAAGTATTACTAATCCAAGATCTTGCATGCTGAGAGATTCAAGAAAACTGAATGTAGTAACTGAATCAAAAGATACTTTACTGAAATGTTACTTTAAGGGTGTGCTTGCTTATGGAACCTGGTCATTTGCCCTTTTTTATCTTTTACAACTATCCATGTCCCCAACATGTTTCCTTTTCAGTTAAAGTGAACATTTTAAATCAAAGGTAGAACACTTTTTGGAAATGGTTTATCATGGTCTCAAAAACCTAACATTTTGACAGGGTTTGTAAACTTTAAAGAGCCACTGTATGTTGTATGTTTCAAAATCTTGAAAAGCCATTCAGCATTGTGCCTTCACAGATGACAAAGTTAGCTATGTAGTTTGCACTAATGGACCTCATGCCCTCACATATTTTGGGTTTAATACCATATGATGATAAAATTTGGAGGTGGAATTTTCCACTGATAATGAAACTTCAATTTATCATAAAATAACCCAAATGTTTTATCATAAATCAACTAGAGTTTATTTAAATAAAGAGGAAACACATCAGGAGTGACTTATAAACATATTATACAGTAGAAAGTGTACTTGAATTATTCTGCCATGTGGGCTTTGATTGGTCCGCAGCCAGGATAAAACAGGAAATACTTCAAGAGAGATAATCCTAAAAGGAAAGTCACTATTCATCCCACGTTACCCTCTCCATCAAATCCAGCTGCAGTTCACCATTGAAGGGTGGATATGGCCCACCCTAAAGTCCATAAATAATCAATGATGGTGACAATTTAGTCAAATTAATAAGCATATTTTCCAAAAACAATCTGTGGAAACTATGAAAAAACAGTTTTGAAGCCAAGCTGTTTGCTTCAAACACACCCATTTTTTACCCCCTCCCCCCACCCCTTTTGACATCTGCCCTGTATTTCCAAGTCTTTTCATATTTTCCACTCTCCTGCCATTCCTCCCTATGCAACTTGGAAGAGCTTGAGACAACAGTGCATGATATCTTCGTGTATATGTGGGTGTGACCACATGTATATGTGGCAGCGATGAAAGCAGGCATGTGACGGGAAACCAGAAGGATGGGCACAGAGGCTAATGCCATGCCAGCCAATAATAATTTTCCCCAGGTTGAGGTAGGCATGCCCGGGACAGTCTGCTGTCATGAAGAGCAGGCTGGCTCTTTGCCTGATCAAATTCCACTGCAGCCCCATATCTATCTTGCCTTCCAAAAATGTTCAGCATACCAGTGGGTTTTATTGACTTGTCAGAGCAGACAGCAGATTGCAAGCTCTGCCTTGTAAGGTGTGCACTTAACAGGTTTTTAACCCAGGAATGTCCACAGATGAATTCTTTGGCTTCTGTTACTTTTTGGTGTTTTTAGCTAAAATGCATGAGTTATGATAAGACTGTGTGTACTTATCACTCCGGCATCTATCTTGACTGTGCTTGGCAAATGTGCTTAAAAGATAAATTAGATCATAAATCTAATTTGACATTTGGATCTTTCATGGAATAACATTAACTGTGGAACAGAGTATATAAATTACATTGAAATGATGGAAAAACAACGAGAACTTCAGAAATGTCTAAACTAAATATGGAATGAAAATTTTATATTGGGTACACAAAAAGATTAGTTTTAAACTATTTTGCAACTTTTTCACAAGTCAAAGATCAAAGATTTGTCTCCATTTTTAAAAAGGATCTTAAGCAATTGCATTTAAATACCTAAGATGGATACCCTGTTAGGTACCTGTCACCAGTAGTGGCAGGGTACCTAACAGGGTATCCACCCCCAGAGTCACACAACACCTACCAGTCTGAACTGTTGATAAAAGGCAGGATGGATCCATGCTTTCATGTTGTTTACGACAACTTCTGACCCAACATCTGAATGTTGTAGCTGCAACTGAAACTCAATGTGTTGAATCTCTGCCTGATTAAATTTCACAGATGTTTTTTTTGCATGCTGTGGTTGATATGAGAAGTTATTTGAGCTACTGTTGTCATTCTAACCTGTCAGCCCATTGATTTCCGACATACATAAGGCATTTTTATCCACGCAACCGCTTTTCAGACCATTCTCTGTAAATCAGAGAGATGGTTGTTCATGAAAATCCCCTCAGATCAGCAGTTTCTGAAAAACAAAGACCTTCCCTTCTGACACCAACACCCACATCACATTCAAAAATCACCTAAGTCTTCTTTCTATTCCATTGTGATGCTCGGCTTGATCTTCTGAAAGTCGTCTTCACCATGTCTGGATATCTAAATGCACAGAGTTTCTGCCAGGTCATTGGGTGACTTGCCATTTTTGTTGACAAGGAATTGAATGACTGTATCTATCAGAGCTGCTGGTGAGTTTATTGCATGTGTGAAAAAAAGTTTTTAAAATGCTTTTGTGACCACAGAGGGAGCTGTTAGAAGTCTGATCATTTTAATCTTTATGCAACAAATCTGGGAGCGTGGAAGTTTTGGCTGCTCCTTATTTTGGCCTAACACCCAAATCTGCAGCCAAACTGCCGCTGAAAAAGTAATGGAAAGCAAATCCTAAAAGGGAATAATTTTAATTAGGCATGAAATAAACAGGAAATCCCTAATATTTTCTATATTTATCTACACAGTTTTATATTCTCATGCATTTCTCATACAACTCAAATACACGAGAAACAACAACTGTGCAGGACTCTACAGATCATCCACTTTTGTGTCAAAGCTGCTTCTGTTGTTTCCCACACTTCTGCAGGATGTGTGCAACATTTTTTTACCCACTGAAGTGTGTAGCTTGTCCCACTCTGGTAAATCTGACTCAAGCACAGGGAAGTATGGTTAACTGCCAGTACTGACAGATGCTGCTCCGCTATCTCTCACATAATAACTGTAGCCTCTTCCCCCTCCTTTTTTCCATTTTTTTTTCACCTACCCCCCACCCCCTAACCTCCCCTCCACCTCCCCCACACACACACTTTCTCTCTCTCTCTCCACAAATATAGTTAACTGCATGACCATCCAGCATGAATGGCTGTAAACAGCTGCCTCCTTTTTTGATGGTTGCTTGTGAGAGCATGTAATTCAATTTGGCCCAGGGTGTACATGCACTCATTAAACCATTGTCAGCACCTATTACAGCACATTCCATGGCAGTGCAGTTCAGGTACAGAGTGCAAGTCCCAGGCATGAATTCAGACAGCTCACAGAGAACTTCTGTTGAACTTGTTTTCAAAAATGTACTCAGTGCACATTTAATTTTATTGTATGATTTTACTGGGACATAAATCTAGACAAGTAATAATAAATCTAAGCTAAACAGTAACAAATGATAGGAGAAAGTATTTGTTTGGCTGGAGTAATTTTCCAGGTCTCAGTTGTCAGGGGTCAGTGGGATCAGATCCGCTATGCTGGGATCCAATCCACTCTGGCATCAGATGCAGAATTCCAAAGATGCCCAATCAACAGCCCAAGCTTTGGTGTTGAAATCTTTGTTTTTTGCTGAACCATCTCTTATTGCAAACCATAAAATATGATCAACTCAACACAATCTAAAACTCGGCATGTTCAAGCATTCTGGGGTTACTCTGCTGTTAAGTGGGAAACAGTTTTTAGAGCTCAGTTCAGAGGTTGGTGTGAAAAAAAGTTCAAGATTCCTCAAAACCACAAAAACAGACATACTCATCTCAGTAGCTTTCAGGTCCTGTATCCATCAGTTATTGTGACACATTGTGTCACGCTGTGTCCATTGTTATGGTCTGGGGGCTTTCTGCTGCGACAGACAAACCATCAGTCACACAACAACCAGTACCAGTAAGATGTGCTGTCTGTCTGAATTCCACAATAAAACTACAGAAACAAAGGAGACCTGACATTTCATACAAGAGACTCAACAACAGATATTTCTCCTTATTCCTCATCAACATTTTATTTACCAGACTATTTAATGACTTGTTATACAGACAATGAAAGATGAAAGTTGAAAAGGAAAGTTCAAGATTTTTGAAAGATGTTTCTGTTAAAAGGTTATAAGCTGCTAATATATAAACCTGCACTAGATAACTCTCTTGGCATGGTCATTTAGAAAAATTCAGATTAGACCCAGCTAAAAGCTGAGGCAAATGGCTAGTGAGGAGGTGCCAAGCGGATATCTCCCATCTTAAGTCTTAAACACATTTTTACAGTTTGTGCTAATGCAATATTACAAACAGGTAGTTATTTACCAGAACCCGATAATTATTTACCAGGAAATAGAGATTGAAGGTTGGACAGCACCTTTGAACCACCTATGTGAAATGAACAATGAAAACAGAACATTGCTGGTTTTAGTAGATATTTAGTTTTTCTCAGTCGCTTTGTTGCATTTCTCAGAACAGAACTGAAATTCTCAAAACTACTTGTTCAGTCTTCAAATCACTGTCACTTGTGCACATTAAAAAAAAAAGCAATTTCTGATTCCTTTGAGCAAGTTGCAAATGCTTTTGTACATTATGCAAATGATTATGTGCAATTCTCAGCTTTTTCCTACATTTGCAATTGCTTTTGTCATGTTGATCAAAATGTATTGTATGGGTCTCTGTTGAATAGTCTCAACCTCCACAACATTTAAGCATAAGTTCATTGTAATAAGTCTTTACATGAAAAATGTTTGAACAGGTTGTCACAATATACCAAGCATATTTCTATACATTTCCATTGGACTTTTTTCTAAATCTGTCCTGAACTGATAAATTGCTCCCAGGTGAATCCTGAGTTTCTCCAGCATAGGTAAATGTGTAGCATTAGATCAACCGATGAACAACCAGTTTTTTGAAATAGCTCAAAGGTGTCATTAACAATCAACTGGCAAAAATATAGTGTACATCGCTGGAACACAACACAATATTGCATTTTTGACAGTGGAAGGACAAGGATTTGGACAGGGTCAACAGCCAAAGAGAAGAAGAGGAAGAGGAAAAAGGAGTGAGGCTGTGGCGGAGGAGTCAAGAGGTAAAACAGAGGAAGAGTCAGAAGAGGCTGAGGACATACGCCAGTTTCCATCATTCCAACATCATCAGGCAATGGTTTGCAGCTCTCAGCTGGTTGCTGATGGAGTTCCCTTCAGCTCACTTCTCATTCCTAAAAGATTCTTTCCATGCTGCATCTCCAGAGAGAACATTCATTGTGATGTGGATGTTTGTGGCCCAAAAGACATGAACATGAAGAGATGTAGGAAGACAGCACAGTAATTCCTACATCACTGCATGTATAGTTTTCCTAAAGATTGTTTTATGTTTCCATTTCTACTTTTTTTTTTTCTTTGTGCTCTCCAGTGCTCTGTTTTCCTTTCTATGTCATAATGACATCATCTGTCAAATTACAGTAAAAACACAAATGTGAATCTTGTCCAATCTCTTGCCATTGATCTTCCACAATTACTCTTTACAACACTTGTCATCAAAACTTTAGCTATAATTTACAACAGAGCATCCCTTCAGAGCACACTGCTATACTGACAACATGACTAATCAATTTGACTGTCTTATCCATACGCAATGAAACAAGGACTTGTTATTCTTAGGCACTGACATTTTCTTTGAAACAAATATTTAATTTTGAGAGATGAACCAAGGATTTTGAGAAAGAGACTGGATTTTGCAGGTAATCCATGGGTTTTTTTCTGTTTTACAAATTGTTTTGAGAAATACACTTACCATTTTGTAAATGTCTAAACTGATTCGAAAATTGCACCAAAGTGACTGAAAATAACTGTAATGAAAATGTAAGAGCATAAAAGTAAATAAAATATGGTTCAACAATCTATTTTTGCTTTTTACACCACTCTACTTTGTATACCCATTAATCTGACAAGAAATGCTTGCTCAGTACGTGCTTCACACAGGAAGATTATTCGTAATGCACCCCCTCCAATCTGCATTTACCGGTAAATCATTATTGAAAGCGGTGTCAATAACTGGCCAATGCCAACATTAGGATTAGTTTAAAAGTTCATAAAACTGACTTTTCTTTAACCACTGTGATGTTTTTGAGTTTGGAGATTTTTTTTTTTTTTAGGACAGAATAAGTCCACTTTGGTCTTGGCCCCTCAAGACCAAAGTGGTCTTAGCCATTAGCTTTAGCCTTTGGGATCAAATAAATTTGATTTATACTAAAAAAAAAAGACACCAACAGAGTTATTGACAGCAGATAAAGTATTAACTTTTTAACCTTTCACAGCACAGTGATACAGTAGTATCACTTATTATCAGTTATTAAATTTGATATAGAGCTCACAGATACCAAAAGCAAAGAGGATGAACAATTCAAACAAAATAATCAAGAAAAGTGTAGTGAACAAAATTTTAGGTGCACGCAGTGAAAACAGAAGAAATGACAAATAAAAAAATTAAAAAGTCATCACAGTCAATTTAACTTGTAGTATATCACTGCATAAAGTGAAGACACACAGAAGGCTGGTGACAAAAGCAGAAAAATACTAGCAAAGGTAACAACCTCAATTCTACAACAAATATTTGGATTTTGCAAACATCAGCAAGAGTTTACATGAACTCTTATTAAGTGGGTAAAGATGTCTTAACAGCTTGGCCTTTACTTAAACTTCAGTAATTTAGTTTTATCTATATTATATCATATTTACGTTATTTGTTTATCAAATTCTAATGCCTTTAATATTATTTATATTTAGAATTTCAGATTTAATAGTAAGTAAATGTAATTTAATATTTGTTCTTTTTTCACCTCTTTTTAAATATTGATTATAACCATGTCGGTTATAATCATGTCTAATGATAGATAGATAGATAGATAGATAGATAGATAGATAGATAGATAGATAGATAGATAGATAGATAGATAGATAGATAGATAGATATCACAGGATGACTAATTCGTTTCGCGAATTTTTTTTTTCTGTGACAAAAATAAATAATACGATAATTATTCTTTTTTATCAATACTGTGATAAATTTGATGTTGCAATCATTTTTAAAAGTTTGAGAAGCATCGTTTTAATAAATCTCGCTTACAAACTCTGGACGGTACCTTTAAATGAGCGTCCACATGTGCGTCAGCAGCCTGACACCTAGTGGACAGATAGTGACAACACAACTGGATGCACAGAAGCATAGCCACACCCAGAAACCCACACGTGACCATTTCATTGATAAAAGAAAAGTCTATCTTTCGTCTGGAAATGGATAACAGATCTGTTTTGCGGTTTGTTCACCCATAAATGTTATATTTTTATTCGCAGGCAGATGAACAGTGCAGGGTGCAATGCAGGGGTAGCCCAACAGGTGGCAAAATCCGCTCACTTTATAATGTGAGTTAAGCTTTATCCCTGTATTAGGCCTCTGTGGATGCACATTCAAACACTTCATTGAGACTACATGAATTATATATATTTTTTTAAAAATCAAGCTAAATCACAAATACAAAAATACAAGAAATAACAACGGGTTTTATTACAGATATAATAGTCATTTAAAAATGTATTATTCAGATAGGTTCCAATAATTACAAATTCTTGATATCTATATGAGGATCAAAAAGAAGTTACATGAAGCACTTAATCAGGGGTAGATCTACTCTAAATGTGAAGGACACTGTTCAGAAAGATCACTTAACTGTTTTCTGGTGACTTGAATGAGGAGCAAACAAAGGGAACGTGTGTATGAGAAAGAGAGAGAGATCCTCCATCCTTCCTGGTGGGAGGTTTGAGATGAGCTGCGCAGAGCCGTCCAAACCGACGCATCTTCCTGGCCTGTCCCCCCTCCTCCTCCTCCCTCTCTGTCGGTCTCTCTCTTTTTTCCTCCTTTCCTGTCTGACACCAGTCCACCTGAAGGAGAAGTGCACAAAGCCGACAAGGAAATCCGACGCGTCCGCCGGGGTCCGTTCCTCCGCGACATGCTGCGGTAAAAGGCCCGCTATAAGGGGATGTAGAGAAGGGGACCGAGGCACCGCGCCGTGTCTGCTCTGCCCAGCCCGCTTCATCGCTGAGCGGCCTGCGAGCCTCACAAGATGTCGACCAGAACGCCATTGCCCACAGTGAACGAGCGTGACACCGAGAATGTAAGTCATTTTTTTTTTTTTTTTTTTTTTTTTTTTTTTCTTTTTTTTTTTACCCGGACACAGAACACAGGGAAGCCGAACAATGGTGTCCGAGAATAGGGTGGGTTTTTTTTTTTATTTATTGTGGAGCGCTCTGGTTAATGGCTTCTGGGGGCTACAATGTTGCAGAGCGACACCACCAATGAGCACTTGGGCTTTTTTTTTTTCCTTCTTCTTCCTCTCCCCTTGTTGGGAATAAAAGCAC
Source organism: Anableps anableps (assembly GCA_014839685.1). NCBI lineage: Eukaryota > Metazoa > Chordata > Actinopteri > Cyprinodontiformes > Anablepidae > Anableps > Anableps anableps. The sequence goes on from CM026076.1 coordinate 18,991,969, forward strand.
GAAGCTCAAGTTAACCAGCCTAGAATAAAGGTGCAGCTCTGTTATGTTTGTCCTAGTTTCTCCAGCACAATAGCCCTAAACATCGCACTGCGTCAGTGGGGCTTTAAAGCTGATGCGAAGCATTGATGTTAATATAAAGAATGAAATGTTGTCTCTGTGTCCTTTGAGGGATATTTCCTCGCTCCACTCGTGCAGCTGTGGATATTTTCTGTTCCTCAACGTCAGTATGTGTCGGTGAACGGGGGGGGAGGTTGTTGCCCTACTTTTTCAGTTGCAGCGTTGGGTAGCATCGCAATGTGACATCCATCACCCATTGGGCCCTTTTGTAACCGCACACTCAGTGTAAAGGAGGAGGAGGAAGTGTTACAGACAGGCTTTTATTAAGAGACATCACTGAAATCGCGAGAGACCTCCCAGTGTGAGGGAATGTTTATGAACGGGCATTCCTGTTTATTTCCCCTCATCCTGATCACAGCTCTATAATATAATAGATCTGTTGAGATGATCTCAGATGAGGACTGAGTCGTGTTTGCTGACACTGGCCGTGACACATGAGGGTTTCTCTGATGTTTCCTGGAAACTGAAGCCTCCCATTACCATATTGTTGACACAGACTGCAAAATCACTGGAATGTGTTGCGTAAAGGACAGGGTCATTTAATAGCTCATTTAAGAAGACTGGTTTTGTTGTGATGTTGTGTTATGTTCTTAGAGATGAACTGATCTGAATTTTGTAGCCTGTTTACAATCTCTAGTGTTTTGTGGCCTGTTCTGATGAACACATGTGATCAAAAATTATTTATAGGTATTATCTATGTGGCCACCCTTACAAAAACAGTGTATGCTCTAGACCAGGGGAGGGCCAATAGTCTTCAAGAGCCAGTGCATTCTTAGATGTTTCCTTGGTCCAACCTGCCTGAATCAATGGTTCATTAGCAGGCTCCTGCAGAACTTCATGGCATGCTGAGGAGGTAATTGAGCCATTTGAAGCACAGACACATCTAAAACATGCAGAACACCATTTTTTGAAAACTGAAGTTGGCCACCCTTGTTCCAAACAATGTAGATCATTACTTTACCTCAAATTTCGAGAAGGCTTCAGACTTCTCCAAATAAAGCATATTCAATGAAAGACAGAGGTAGAAAGTATAAAGCGATCAAACTGATCATCTTTGCTGCACTCTGTTATCTGCTGAAGTCTTGCTCTCTCGCACCGTGAATGATTGCAGAGACTTTCCATTTAAATAGTTTCTTACACCTGATGATGCGCTTCTTCTGTTGTCAGTTTCAAACAGATGACTGATGCAGAAAATAGCTTGAGTCTTTTTCGCTCTGCAACACCATCCACACCAAAGAGAGTCGTTGTCAGCAGGACCTGCTGGGGCAATGCATAAGCATGCATTGTGCCTTCACAGATCAGAAAAATAAGTCGGGAATAGTTTAATTTGAAAAAGAATGTCCAATGAACCAATGTCTGTCAACAGCTACCGTCTTTGTGCATTTCTGTTTCGGAGCAGATGTGTAATGTTCATCTGCGAGTTAAAAACAAATAAGGAAAGCATTTTCCTTTAGCAGTATAGATACATAGCTTAACAAAACCCCCTTTACATGATTATATTCCATCTCAGACCATTATTAGATGCATTGCTGAGCACGGTTAGTCTTCCATAATGCATCAGCAGCTAATGTAAATGTCTGGAAGAAGCTGCTCCCACAGACATAGATTGCTAGGTGGCTATTAAGCTCTGTCTCAGCATCACTAGAAGCAGTCAGCCAGGCTACTCTCCTCCTGTACAAGTCCAGCTCCCAGCCCTGTAGGGCAAAATAGCAGCTCAACTGCATTGCATAAGACTCCATTACTTAAAGAGAGGTGAGTGGCTTTTAGACCAGCAATAAAGAGGCCTCTCCCTCCTTTGCTGTGCTTGTTTCTGTGTATGTGCTTCTAAGCATGTGTGTTGTTTCTTTTGTATGGCCTCCCAGAGAACAGGATGTCATTGGCTTGGGACAAGAGACAGAATTTGTACAGTATTTAAACACGAGAACTCAGTCACTTCACTGTATATGTATTTCTTACTTTATGTACAGTCTTTGTAGCAAAGTGTTTGTGTGAAATGAGAGCGTGGACCTTCACTGCATCTTATCAAAAGTTTCCCTGCCTGTTTTTTTTTTTGTACTGCAAAACCGGCAAACGTAAGCCTGCTTCATAGATCTCACTCTGTCGGGATGGAGGCTGGTGGAGGTGATGCACACACCCTGCAGGGTGTAGCATTTCCCCAGTGAAACAGGAACACGGGAGCCTGGGTAACCCGACCGAGGCTTTATTCTCCGGCAGGGTGTGGTGCTCAGGAGTAGAGGATCATGGGATCTTTGACCTGGACTGACATCAGCAGCTGTTGTAGAGGAGAGGAGGCAGACCAGAGGAGACTGCGCAAGGCCTGCACCAGTGCTGCATTCACAACAAGCTGTTCTTAGTTCACCTTCAAATCATGTCTTATCAGGGCAACTTTAGCCGGGGAGATGCAAAAGTTGTGGACTTGTGTTACACATTTTGAAGGTGTTGTCAAAGGTTATTGGTCTCCTCTGGTATTGAATCTTGCTTTGCGGGTGATTAGATGTTTATGTTTGGAAGTTGGGCTTCATAGATTGACTGACTGCTTGACAATCTCACTGATTAAGTTCTCAGAGTGGGTGCTAAGGTTTTAAATAGTGATTGTACAAAAAAATCGTGATAATGGAAACAAAAAACCCCCAAATACATTATTCTTAGCATTTAAAGCTGCAGTAGGTAACCTTTATACAAAAAATGTTGTTTTTTTTTTGTTTTTTTTTACATAATTATTAAAACCGTCACTATGTTGTGACAGTATGGTATGAGACAGATAACCTGTGAAAAAAAATGAAGGTCCTCCACCTCCTGCCAGTGCTACTATTGCTATCTGCAGAAATGCACCACTCCTGGTTAGAAACAACCAATCAGAGCCTGGAGGAAGGTCTTGGCGCTGTCAGTCATGCTCGTGTACAGGTTGTGTCTGACCGAGCGGCGTATTTCTGCAGATAGCACTGGGAGAAGGCAGAGGAGTTAGATTTTTTTTTTCTTTTTTCACAGATTGTGTCTCATACTATACTGTCACGACATAGTGACAGTTTTAAATATCCTTATTCACATAGCATGTGGCTGCCATTAGTTATTATTGGAATTTGTTAATTTTCAGAATGAGTAAAAACAAGCTGTAGCTTTAGTTAAGGTCTTTCACCTTCATTAGCCTTCAGTGAGTCTAGGTTGCCCTCAGTTGGTTGAATTTGGGTGAAAAATATGCACATCCACACCTTGGAGAAAAAAGCTGCTGGTGTTCTCAGATAGTCATAACAGTGCTCTGGTTAGAAAAGGTTCAAAATTATTTAATTAATTTCTACAAACTAGGAATGTTAAGAACATTTTTAAAATCAGATTTATGAGTTGCTTTTAGTATCTTATTATACTTTGTTTTTAGATTTGTGTCTTGTTTTTGGATGTCTTTATCTTCAGTGTTTTCTAGGTCCTGTGAGCACTTTGTGGATTTTACTTGTGAAAAGTGCTAAATAAACAATGTTTAATTTTTTACTCTAAAACTATATTTTCAAGCACTCAGAGGAAATATTGTCATGTGGGAATTGTCAGCAACATGAGAGGTAAAAGTTATAAGTTGAGACTCATAGTGCAGTTAAAAATGAAGCCACGATTGACCTTGCAGATGGTATTTTGCAAAATATAAAGTTTCCAGGAAGACTTGGGATATTATTGGGCATCATTAAGGGTTCTCTTTTGAAGAAAACCTTTTCTTTACCTTTGATAACTAAAATATGAATCACATGTTTCTAAATTAATTAACCAGAAATGCGGTAGAATCAAGTTCTACATAGTAGCTGGAAAAATGGATGTTTTGGGGCAGAAAATTAAACGCAAAGGCGAAGTTGCAGAAAGTGATTGTGGATATTGTTAATCTCCATGTGTGCCTTCCTTGCAGCACTCGTCGGTGGATGGCTTTGTTGAGCCCCCAGCTCCCCCAACAAAGTCTGCAAGTCGTCACAGCCTGCCACGATGTCGCAACTCTTTCACCTCCACAGACGAGCAGCCTCATATTGGCAACTACCGCCTACTTAAAACCATTGGAAAGGGGAACTTTGCCAAAGTGAAGCTAGCAAGGCACATCCTAACTGGGAGAGAGGTGAGACAAGTTTACACACCTTATGAAATGCATAGTACCTTGACTTTTTTCATTGCTTTTTGCAATTTCTCTTTGGGAATCCAACAAGACGCTGCTCATGAAGATCTGAGAGCAAACATAATAGCAGCCTCTAATACGTTTTATTTCAGGATTCCCATTCATTGATCTCCATTCGTCCTCCTATCTAATCTTACCAGGATTTGTAGTGGTGCCACACTCTTTCCATTTTCAGTACTTCCTATTCCAGAGCTGGTTGATATGGACAAAAACATTATCACAATATTTATTTCTTTATTAAACTGTATTGATAATACAGTTTATCTCATAGGTGCGCTCATGTCGGTGTCTTTGCCATTTGTGTCCTTTAATCTTCTCGGTTTCATAAAGTACGAGGTTTTATCAGAGTATTGAAAGGACAAGTGATCTCTCAGGTCTCTCAGGATCTCTGTGGCTTTTAATGCTAATGTTAAACAAGCAAATCGTGTATGTAACACCTGGTGCTGGTGGAGAAGGTCAGGCTTTGGTTTGGGAGTCTGAAAGGCTTTGCTGGCTCATCACAATGCAAAGACATGGTCAAGAGGTGAAGGGAGAATAGATGGAAAGAACAGAATCCATTAAAACTGATGCAATTTTATTGAAGCATGGACTTACCTGGTCTCTCTTCCGCATGGATTTGCTAAACAATAATTTAAGATTTATCTTTAGAAAATGGTTGGATTATTGCAAAGCATGAGCTTGTTTTAGAATATTTGAAACCGACGAAGGCGTTAACCACTCTCATTTACTGTTTGTTTTATCCAATTTGAAATACTGTCAGCACGTGTATTATTGTAGTCTGAATGGCACCCGGTTTCAACATTTAGATTCTTATATTTCAAGTGTGATGCACTTTTCACAGACTCTGACTGCCTATGATGCCCACACTTGTGTGTAGATTTCAGTTCCTGAGATGGTAAAGGGCAAAGGTCACAGAAAGTAGTTGGAACATCTTGATGCCAATAAAAACACAGTTCCTATCAACCCAGTGTGAGTTGATAGGAACTAATATTAGCACTGCAACATTTAAAACATTTGCATGGTTTAATTAAAATTTAAATAAATCAGGGTCTCTGATTATTTTTATTCTTTTGGGTTATGTTTTTTTTTTCCCCCCATCTGTCAGTTTCTTTGACATTTGATCAGATTTTTTACAGTTTCCTTGTGTATGAAGCATCCATGTACTAACAAGATGCTGTGAGCTGGCAGAAGCAGCAGCTTCTTTCTCCTTCTGTGCCTCTAGAGATCTGGTGATGGAGATGTTTCAGGTGACTCACTTGCATTATGTTTACAGATCTGCTCTCCACACAGCCTCTGAAAGAGGCAGATTCTCCAGAACGGATGATTACATTAGCGATGCTTGCTCTGAGACCTTGTGCTTAACTTATTGCTCACTAAACTACAGGTGATCAAAAGTTTGCTATGAATCCAATAGCAGAGACTGGTGCCTCACTTGGGTCTGCAAAGACATTGACCATTATTTAAAGAAATTTCATATATTAGCCTAATTTATTGAGCAACAAATACTCATTAGCCAATCTCTGCGAATGACCACCACTGCTTTTACCAAACCTGGGAGAATAAGAGTAAACGTCACTAAAATCTGCAGCAGAGGGAACCTCGTTTGGCACTGTGCACTTATGTGTAATTTTCTGTAAAATGTTCCAAATTCTGCAGAAAATTTCCCATTTTTGTAGTTAAACATGAACATTAAACACATTCCTCATTTTCTTCTGAATTATGAATGGACGGTGGTGCAGGTAGCTACCAACATGGTTGCCACTTTATGCAGATCTACCACTAAACTGTTTATCTGCCAGGTCTTTCAGGGAGGATTACAGAAGGAAATAAAGCTGCCTTCAGAATAAAAGCCAACAGTTTTCAAATGGGTAAACCCTCTCCTCATGGAGCCAGGTGCAGCAGGTTGTTACTGTCTTCAAGCACTCTGTTTGAAACCTAGACCTAGTTTGCATAATTAGACCCATGCAGGTATTTGTTTTCTCCTACAGGTGTTGCCTGAAGAGGAAGACATTAACATGCAGCTAAATAACATTTGCTCCAACCACTAAATAGTTCCTGCCCAATCATTTACATAGATAAGCACAGGATGCAAATTTGGCTGGAAAACAGTTTAAAAAGTAACGGTATTCCTATCTTTTGCAAGATCACCAGCTTATTTAGCTCTTGTGCATGTTCAGTTAATTGCAAACTAAACACATGGAAGCTTTTGCAGAATGAGTAAATATTTAGCCTTTTTTGAATTACTTTATGATCTTAAATTAATTTATTTCCTAGTTGTACAGCAACAGTAAAAAACAAATAGACATCCTTATTGAGCCTTGTTTATAAGTTTTTTTTTTTTTTGTCTATTAATTTGGTTATTTCAGGGCATTGACTGTATCTCAGTTCTTAATACCCTTGATGCTTAAATCTCTGGTTTTTAGAATCTCCGATTTCACACATATGGTACAGAAAACAACTTAAGCGAGCAGAGCTTTGCAAACATGAACGTAGAGTTGCAGGAGTGCACATCAATATGGAGAAGCTGAAATCAATATTATATTTTCAGGAGAGGCTTGCATACATTATTCATAATCTGCTTTGATCTACAGCTGAGAGTAAGAAACATTATGTGCTTCTTGTACATTTGATGTGTCATAACGTTAAAATTGATTTCAAATACTGCTGTCTCTTTTCAGTAGCAGCGATGCTGATCTTTTTATTGTGTAACTGTGTCCTAAATCATGTATCAGTATTTGTGCAGCGAGAGCTCAGAGGGAAATAAAAGTGTAGCACAACATTTCAGGCGCTTCAGCACTGAAGTGGCGTGATGACTAAATTTTCCCTCCACATCTTATGCTTGAATCTGCACATGTTTCAGATGCGTGCGCGATGACGAGGCCGCCGTACAGCGAGGAGCATATGGCCGCTGAGTTACAAACGCTCTGCATAATTAACAGAGATGCACATTGGCCTTCTGGTGCCGTGGAGTTGAATTATTCACCCTCAAAACCATTAGAGTGATCAGAGTCATGCTGCACAGTTAATGCAAACTTTGTGTCATCCATCCACGTCATTGTCAAATGAGATTAAAGGGATTATATCAGAACATTGTATTACAGTGAAAACATCTCCGATAAAGTGAAAAATGTAAGAATGAGACAGAGGATAATTTTAACATGGATACAGGCCAAGACTTAAACTCTTAATATGGTCCAATGTTTGCAGCAAGCAGAAAGTCTCTGAGTCTCTGAGAGTACCTGCCCACCTAAGAGGAGCTGCAAATAGACACCACCTGCACACTTTGTTTCTTCACTCTGTGAGCCTTTCTGTAGTCTCGGCTCTCTTTCTGCCTCTGCAGGACTGTGTTTCTTTCACCAGCTCCACATCAGTGTCATTATGGGGTATAGCTTCAGGCTTTGAATGAAATTGAATCTTGGTGCGGTTGGTCTTGGGGAAACCCTGTTCGGGATGAATAACCTGCATTCTCTGTGCCATGACTCAGCATTTTGCTCTCTGGTTTTCCCCCTTAATGTGCTGCTAGGAATCTGAGGTACAATCTGCACCCACTGAAGCATGCGTATTAGGCTCTCTGAAGGCCCGAGTCAAAGTCATTAAAAATTGTAATTATAGCTGTCATAGTATCTCCAAGGGCAGTTTGTCTTCTTACAGTTGAGCTTACGCAGGGACAAAGTAAGTCTGGAAGATGGTCCCACAATTAAACTAATCTTTTAATTTATAAGAATGGGCTGAAAAGAAATAAACCTGTGCTGTCATTTTTTGTGTTGTATTTTTATTTGAAGATGAAAAATGTTTACCTCAACTTTGATTCATTATGTTTATAAATTACCAGTGCTCAAAATCAGGACATTTTACAAGATAAACAGGTCAAATTCATATCAGTTGCATAGAAGGCAGTCTTCCAATTTTAGTCTATATATATATATATATATATATATATATATATATATATATATATATATATATATATATATATGTATATGTGAGAGGTAGCGGGATCATTGCCTGCATTCTCCACCAAGCGGCTGGGTAGCTCAATGGGTAAGTCACCCGACCTTCACCCGGGAGACCGGGGTTCGAATCCAGGCCGGGTCGCTTGGTTGAGATATCCAGTGTGGGTCCTTAGGCAAGATCCTTCGCGCTACTGCCTGCCTCATGATGAGTGACAAAGGAATACACGCCATACCGGCTCAGACGTCGCCCGGTCAAACAAGGTCTGCGTCAGGTGCTGGGGAACCAGGGCACCTTCACGAAAAATGGGTTACTGGAACAAGACGGAATTGGGCGAGAGGTGAAAACTTGGATCTGTTGGAATGCTACTACTCAAGTAACCCTAGTCAGAGGGGTTACATGCAAAGAATGCGGGAGGAATGGTTACGTCGACATCTCCATTCAACACTAACTGCCAAACAACTAGTAGCTCAGTGTTCCAACATCCGCAAACGGCGAATGCTGTCACAACTTGAGATAGACGAGGTACAACACAAATGCTACGGCAAGGGGGAGCCAGGATGCCAGGTCAGAGGGGAGTTAGCTTCAACTCCCCACCCGGAGATTGGGTATGCAGCCCCAATAATGAACGAACCATCACAGCTGAACGAGGCAGCAACTGACCTGAGAGGTAAGATCGTGGCCCGAATGAACACCAGGCAATCCCGATGCCAATTACAACGGCTGAGTGAAGTACCATCAGAAAGTCTCATTGAAGATGTGAATGCAGCATTGAGAACGATCCCTACCAACACCATAACGGAAACCAATGAGCTGGTGTACAACTCAGCATCAGTGATCCTTGAGATGCTCGGCTATAGGAGCAACCATGAGATTCAATACCCACCATGGAAAAGACGGTTAGAGGCTAAAATCAAGGTAACAAGGAGGGAAGTGAGCCAATTGTCAGAGCTCCAAAGAGGTGCAATCAAAAGACCAGTACCCAAGCGGTACAGCCAGATGCCCATACCTGAAGCGCTCGAAACTGCCAAACAAAGGCTCCAAGCCTTGGCCAGTCGCCTAAAGAGGTACACGAGAGAAAATGAAGCCAGGAGGATTAACCGGCTCTTCTCCACCCAACCAGCTAAAGTGTACTCTCAATGGCAGGGTAATAACAACAGAGCAGACCCACCAAGGCTGGAGACCCAACAGTACTGGAAAGGCATATGGGAAAGGGAGGCGACCCACAACAGCAATGCACAGTGGCTAATCTCTCTACGAGATGACCACAGCAACCTCCCTGAGCAAGCCCCAGTAACTATCACAGTGGCAGATGTCCAAGAAAAACTATGAAGGTATGAAAAACTGGACAGCACCAGGTCCTGACATGATCCATGCCTACTGGCTAAAGAAACTCACTGCCCTCCATGAGCGACTGGCAGCTCAAATGAACCAGCTGCTACAAAGTGGGACTCACTTAAAGTGGTTAACTGAAGGGCGCACAATCCTGATCCAGAAGGATCCCTCAAAGGGTTCGGTCCCATCCAACTATCGGCCAATAACCTGTCTCTCTACAACATGGCATCATAGCAGCTAAGATAAGTGGGCACATGGATAAATACATGAGTACAGCACAGAAGGGCATCGGCATAAACACCAACTCCTGGTAGACCAAACAGTCGCCCGACACACCAACCTGTGCACGGCTTGGATTGATTACAAGAAAGCCTATGACTCAATGCCACACACTTGGATCATTGAATGCTTAGAGATGTACAACATCAACAGGACTCTAAGAGCCTTCATTGCAGCCTCGATGGGGATGTGGAAAACCACCCTTGAAGCCAACTACAAGCCAATTGCACAAGTGTCCATCAAATGTGGCATATACCAAGGAGACGCTCTGTCCCCACTGCTGTTCTGCATAGGTCTGAACCCCCTCAGCCAAGTCATCAACAAGACTGGCTACGGATACCGACTCAAGAACGGAGCCACCATCGGTCACCTCCTCTACATGGATGACATCAAGCTGTACGCTAAGAGCAAACGAGACATCGACTCACTGATCCACACCACCAGGATCTACAGCACTGACATTGGGATGTCATTCGGACTAGAGAAGTGTGGTCGGATGGTTACACATAGAGGGAAGGTCATCCACACAGAAGGGGTCTCACTCCCAGAGGGAGCAATAGCAGACATTGAGGACAGTTACAAGTACCTGGGAATACCACAAGCAAATGGCAGCCTCGATGAGGTCACAAGGAAAGGAGCCACAGCCAAATACCTCCAACGAGTAAGGCAAGTCCTGAGAAGCCAGCTCAATGGCAAGAACAAGATCCGTGCGATAAACAGCTATGCCTTGCCAGTAATCAGATACCCTGCAGGAATAATAAGCTGGCCAAAGGAAGAGATAAAGACCATGGATGTTAAAACTCGGAAACTACTAACCATGCATGGAGGGTTCCACCCTAAATCCAGCATCCTGAGACTATACGCGAGCCGTAAGGACGGAGGCAGAGGACTAGTGAGTGTGAGAGCCACTGTCCAGGATGAAACATCCAAGATCCATCAATACATCAAGGTCAAAGCCTCAACCGACGATGTGCTCAGCGAATGTCTCAAACAATGGGGACCAGAGGATGAGGTGCTGGAGGAACCATCATGGGAGGATAAGCCCCTACATGGGATGTACCACCGACAAATAACTGAAGTGGCTGATATCAGGAAATCCTACCAATGGCTGGAAAAAGCTGGACTCAAGGACAGCACAGATGCACTCATCCTGGCTACACAGGAACAGGCCCTAAACACCAGAGCAATAGAGGCTCAGATCTACCACACCAGACAAGATCCAAGGTGTAGATTGTGCAAGGAGGCCCCTGAGACAGTCCAACACATAACAGCAGGGTGCAAGATGCTGGCAGGGAAAGCGTACATGGAACGTCATAACCAAGTGCCGGGCATAGTGTACAGAAACATCTGTGCAGGATATGGACTGGAAGCCCCGAGATCAAAGTGGGGCACACCCCCAAAGGTGGTGGAGAATGACCGAGCTAAGATCCTGTGGGACTTCCAGATCCAGACAGACAAAATGGTAATGGCGAACCAACCGGACATCGTGGTGGTGGATAAACAACAGAGGAAAGCCGTTGTGGTGGATGTAGCAATACCAAGCGATTGCAACATCAGGAAAAAGGAACACGAGAAACTGGAGAAATACCAGGGCCTCAGAGAGGAACTGGAGAAGGCCTGGAAGGTGAAGACCACAGTGGTGCCTGTGGTCATCGGGGCCCTCGGGGCAGTCACCCCCAAGCTGGAGCAGTGGCTAAAACAGATCCCAGGAACAACGTCAGACATCTCAGTCCAGAAATGCGCAGTTCTCGGCACAGCCAAGATACTACGCAGAACCCTCAAGCTCCCAGGCCTCTGGTAGAGGACCCGAGCTCAGAGGTTGAGAAAGACCACCCGTGGAGGGTGAGAAGGGAATTTTATATATATATATATATATATATATATATATATATATATATATATATATATATATATATATATATATATATATATACAGTACAGTCAAATTTAGTTGATTATAAAAAGCCAATTGATAAAATTTATCTGAGGCACCCTAGCATATCGCATTGACTCTTTGACTTAGCAACGAGATAATCAGAAATCTGTAAATGTAAATTGTCATCCCAAGCAAGCACAGAGTGACAGTGGAGAGGAAACACTTCCTCTTAACAGAAAGAAACCTTTCCTCTCTTTATTAAACAAAGGCATCTTTGCAGAATGATGAGTTATATATGAATTGTGTTACCTATCTTTTAAATGCAAACATTTATGCTTGTAGTCTGTATATGCCGTCTCAACCTTGATGGATTAAAAAATAACAATGCTTTAATTAAAAAAAGAAATGGTTTGTTACCTGCTTACTTACTTGCTTCAAGTTTTCTTTAGTAAAGCATAATGATTATGTTCTCTGGTTATATGGAGTGCTGAGTAGCATCCATCCATCACCTGTCAAAGGTGTCAGTCAGTTGTATACAAAGGCTGCAGGAAGGGAAGAAACATTATTAAAAACTATGATTACAGCTGCTTGGAAAATTTTCCAGAAGTGAAAAATACAGTCATAAATTGTACTCTGTTTTTACTCTTTTTGAATCAGTGCTGTTCACTTCATCAAGGCCTGGAATCCTGCATGTGTTAGATCTTTCTCTGCTTACAGCTGAAGTAGGTAACTTTTAGAAAAATATGTTTGTTTTTTTTGTTTCTTTTTTTTTTACATATTTGTTAAAACTGTCACAAATTCCTGGCAGTAAGATTGCACCGCTCCCCGTCAGAAGCAACCAATCAGATCCAGGAGGAATGTCTTAGCACTGTCTTAGCGCATATAAGCTCAAGATTTTCTGGTTTGCTGCAGCTGTACTAATGGTGGAAAAACAACAAAACATTGGAGGAAAACTGATTTTATGCCGTCATCGGTAGCCATGCTTACTTGCCTGCACATTCACAGCAGGCTCTGCTATGGGGGAGGAGCTGTAGAAGTGCAGAGAGGAAGGGGGGAGGTGTGAGCAAGTGCGTACATGAGGTGGCTGACGGTGCTAAGAGCTTCCTCCTGGCTCTGATTGGTTGTTTCTGACCGGGAACGGTGTGTTCTGCAGACTTCTGCAGGACCACAGGAAGGAGGTAGAGGAAACCGATTTTTTTCGCAGATTATCTGTCTCATATTATACTGACAGTCTCAACAAATATGTAAAATACATTATTATTATTTTTTTAAAATAAAAGTTACCTATTGCGGCTTTAAACACCTGATTTAAATGAATGGATCATAAGCAGCCTCCTGTAGAACTTTATACTAAGCTTAGCAGGTAGTTCAGCTAATTGATCCCCTTGTGCTGGAGCATGGAAAGAAAAAAACAAGCAGGACTCTGGCCTCTGAGGACCAAACCCCTAAGTTGTATTTTAACATTGAAAGGAAACACGCATTTGATGTTATCAATCAGATTACACATAAATGTTAGTTTTAACTCTTTCCCTTTCCATCCAGTTTTAATATGCTAATTTACAGATCTCTGATTATAGAGATAAGTTCTTTTTTTTTTTTTTTTTTTTTTTTTTAATTATTGTCAAATGCCAAAATTTGGGAGGCCAATAAAGACCATCAACCTCTCTGTTGCTTCTAAACACCCATCAATAAACAACAGATCAGTTAAGTACATTATCTTCAAAGCATCCATGTGCTTCCTGAGATGTGGCTAAAATTGATTTTAAGCCTAATTGTCTGTGGTTAGACCACAAAACAGCTGCTATTCATAACAATTCTGACACTTAACTCTGTGTGCAAGGAAAAAACACTTTAAGTAGTTTTTTTGCTCAGGAACAATAGGCTTATATGCATTTCACAAGCATTTGAGTGTAATTGCATCAGATTGTTGGAAGTGCTCCGTCAATCTCTTATCAGCATATTGTGTGGGCTCGCTGGTGACTCTGCAGTATCGCTCAGCTCGTGGTTTTGTAAAAGCTGCTGAGCTCTGAGAAAGTGAGAAGAGCGTGTCTGTTTCGCTGTGCACTTTGGGGTGATTATTGAGATGGAGAGATCAGCCCGCTGCCAGCAGTCAATCGCTGCACTGTCAGGTGCACCGGCACTGACCTGACTGCTGTACATGTACAGCTCACCTACACCAGTCTGTCTTGCAACTAAGTATTCTGCTTTTTGTGTATGCCGAGAGAATATAGAGCCATTTCATACCATGTAGAACAGACTTTTCTTTTGCAAAAATAAAACCATTTGTTGTAATCTTGTTGATCGTCTTCTTTTTTTTTTTCCTTCTCCTTTCTCCCTTTAGGTAGCAGTTAAGATTATAGACAAAACCCAGCTGAATCCGACCAGTCTACAGAAGGTGAGTTTGTGTTTTATCGCCACTTGGAAACACTGATGTCTTGGTTACAGTGCTCACAGTCTTTTCCATTAGTCATTCCTGGACTCCTGCTGCTCTGTTTCTCTGCTCTTTGAACTCAGGATGTGCTGTTTTACATAATGTAATCAGATGTAGACCGGAGAGACCACAAGGCACGTTTAAACCTCAGCGTCCCTGCTTTCTCACTCGTGGCTATGTTGATTTGTGGAGAAGAGCGGCTAAAAATACACCTGCTGGCCTGGTTGTCACTTGTCTGGCAGTCAGGACCAATTAGAACAAAGAGCTTGGAGAGATTTCCAAGCCACAGTTGTGATCTTTCAGCTGATTACACATACATGGTTCCATCTATACACATACTGTTTAATCCTTATGGTAGATTAGCTTTAGTGGAATGAAAGCAGTTGCTGCTGCTATATCCATGTACCATCACCTACTGTAAGTCTAAAAATAAACCATGTGTGCGAGGATCTGAGGAATTCATCTCATGGTCGTGACTTTGTCATAGCCGTGCTCGCTCTGGCTGCTCTTGGTCTTTCTGTGCCTTGTAATAACAGGGAAAAAAAAGCCTTATTTTACATTCACTGAAGCCAAAGAAGTTAGATTATCTACTGCATTTCCTTGCATCACTGGTAAAAAATGTGCAAATGATTTAAAACAAATCACACTTAAAAACAGCCAGTAAAAATCTAAATGATATAATCTGGGTACATTTGTTCAGTGGTTAAAAACAAATCCGCATTTAGAAAAAATAACTTAACAAACTCGCCAGTGGCGCAATTGTATTCATAACAGTTAAACACCTGATTTGTCTCTTTGTCCGAGATCAGGAGTCAGCAACTTTTCCAATCAAGAGTCCCAATTAAATTTGTCTAGAGCTCCAAAACCTGAATGGGCCCTTGGGGGGGAAAAAGCAAGCTTTCAAAAGTAAATGTAATCTTAAATTTTTGAAGGTTAAATAATGTACCACATTTTTTTTTTCTTCTTCTAGGTTTTGGAACAAAAATAAATCTTTATAAAAACAGAATGGATATTTTTACTGATTAGTTTAGAAAATACTGATTAGTTTTATAACACTTTTGGCTAGCCTGAATGGTTTTTAAACTCCTGTACAAGTACTTCTGTTGGTGTTTGTCCTAACCTCTGAGAGCAATGATTATAGAGGTTCAGAAATTTGGTGGTATTCCAAAGAAAATTTGGCAGTAATTATTTCCAAGGTATATGCAAACTATTTAACTATGACTGAGAGCTAATAACCACCAGTTGCCAAAAAAAAAGATTTCTTCAAGTATATTGCTCTTTGTTTCATCAGAAACTTCCCCAAAGAGAAGTGCAGGAAAGTAAAATTCCCAGAACAAACTGAAGTGGAGAACGGTGAACAGGAACAACTGCTGGTGTCTCCATAGGCTAACTACTGTTAGCAATACAAGCTAATAACAGTATATTGCTCCAATTATTCTACTCTCAAATACTGTAACACGTTCTGTATAGGAAGTTGTTTATTGCTGTGCTTATGGAAGGTTTTTATGTGAAACAAATTGCCAAAAGTACAAATCATTTGTTTTTACTGTCGCTATCACTGAGATTAATTTGGCAGGTGGCCATATTGGATTTTGAGGTTTGGCCTGGTGAGAATCCTTTAATTTTCCCACTTAAATTATAACTTATTGGGGCTTTTCTTTCAATTATTTCAACTTCAGACTTTGAAATTTCCACTGATGACACTATAACCTTCAACCAATGTAGTAGTGTCCCTTATGTTAAAGTGGGTGTGAAATTCTTTTTCATAAAGTTGTTTGTTGTTTCACACCAAATCCACCTGGATTGTTTGTTGCTGAAAATCTCATTATTGGTCTCATCTGACCAAGCACACAAGTAACAGTAATGTCCTTGTAACATTTAGTGAACTCTACATGTTTACATTTATGTTGGTTGGACCGATAAGCCTTTTTTTCCCCCTGGAATTTCCATTAAACAGCAATATGAAAGACTTGGTCTTTGATGCAGTTCTCTAATGCTTTGGATGTATTTTACCTCCTGTACCATCTTGGCTCACTGTTGGTGGTGAAAAAACTAAACATAGTTATTTGTCCAGAGTGTGGCTAAAAGAAATGGGCCTGCTGCCTACCTCATGTGATATTTATTCCTCAGGGAAACAGAAAATCCTGAACTGGATTGTAGTCATTCCTTGAAACTCTAATCAACTTAAAACAGGGAACAAGAAATCATAAAATGTTTCAAGTAGACTTAGTCTCAAGAAATGTATGGTTAGACATTATGCTACTGCTATAAAAGAGGAAATTATTTCAAGGTTTTACACATCTTTATCTCATTTTCCTGTTATTGTGGCTTCCATTGATGTTTCTAAACCCAAAGAGACTGAAAAACATGGCTCCCTCCAAGCAGTTTAAAGGAAATATATCAGTTTCTTCAAAATGTCTTCTAATTCTTTTTTTTTTTTTTTTTTTTTTTTTTTTTTTTTTTTTTGAGAAAAGGAAGTCAGTCAGAGCATAATCATAGTGATTATAATGAAGTGGCTTTTATTTCAGTCTGAGAAATTTCCACCACTATTATGTTTCTGGCATTGTTCTTCACCACTAATAAACATCTATGATTGTGTTGGCTCCTAATGGGATCCCACTGCTGCTCCTTAGCCAATCACTGCGACCCAGTATGACTGATAGAAATTTCATCGCCCGAGCTCTTTTGTTTAATCCTCCATTGGTGGATCTGTATGGTGGGAATCTCATTGAGATTCTGCTCATAAGGTTACTGTGACTCAACCAGTTTGGGCCTTGTTGAGGTCACAAATGATTTTATTTTCGGCTGCCGGTGTTGTCCACTGCCTGGTAATGATGCATGCAGTAGCTCATATGTATCATGCAAGCCCGCAGACCAATCAGGATGTCTGTGATCAATTATTCAGCGTGCCTTTCATATGTCAGCTGTAGCAGACCCAGGAGGGTCAATATGGAGAACTCTTATAGCTTTTTATGGAAGATGAGCTGGGATTGATGTCATAGCATGGGCGCACATGGGAGTGTGTGTGCATATGTTTCTTTTTGTTCGCTTGTTTCTCTTGTATGAAGTTGAGACACTTGTTTGTGTTTCTGCCTTGCATGTGTACATTGTTATCCATTATGACGTCCTCCGCTCTGTGCTGTAGGTTCCTGTAATGGTATACAGATGTGCCATCTGCAATGCAGAAGCCTATCTTTTAATGCAGCAGCCGTCTCCTGGACTGAATCGATTGTCTCGCTGACCCGCCCTGTCCTGTGCTATGCTTGTGAAAGCTTTACAGCGGCTACAGTAAAGAGAGTCTCTGCCTCCAACCCATTTTTTGCTAAGTTGTCTTTCTGATGTTGATGCATTTAAATGATGCTTGTTTAAAAAAAAAAAAAAAAAAAAAAAACAATGCAGAAAATTGGTAAATCACTGGCCTCTTTTACTGGTTTTCAGAGTTATCCAGTAGGTTCCAAATTAATGCCTGGGTTTACATCAGATAGACATGCTCTGAACTGAAAATAAAGCTCAGTCCTAGATACAGCTTCTATTTTTCTGTTTTCTTGTTTCATCAGTTATTTTTGGTTGTTTTGTTTGAGGCTGTCTACTAATTAAAAAGTCTAGACATAATTAATTTCATTTCACTCCCCAAGGCTGTTTGGGCTCGCTGTGCTCACACTGCGACCTTTATAATAGTAGGGGAGTGGCAAAAGAATTTCAAATTTAAGAAGGCACATTCAAATCTTCCACTCAACACCACTGACTTATTGGTCAAGTTGAGTCATAGCAAAATACTAATGATAAAAGCTGAGAAAATTGTTTCTATGGATGGGAGAAAAAAAAAAATTCTATTTTACCTCAATGCCTTGGATACCGACATGGACGATTCTGACTTGATTAACATCAAAGCTTGATTTATCTTAATGTTCCTTTATATTTAGTTTATGGTAAATATCACATGCAAAGTGGAAAATCAGTTTTCTCACAAATTTCACACATCCTGCTTTTGACGAGATCCATGCCATATGTAAGATGTGTGAAACTGAAAAGAAATCATTTGAAAAACAAGAAACAAGAGGAACTCTGACAGGTTTCGTCTCGGAGGTGGAAGTAAAACAACACCATAGTCTGGAAGCCCATCAGGCAAGAAATGCTAAAGATTCCTTCTAACTCAGAGAAGGTAAAGCTACTATTTAAAGTTAGGTGAATGGATTTATGATCACATCTTCGCCTTCTGAATCCTAATCAAATCAGTTCACTAAGTTCCTAAAGCTTCCCATACCTTCCTGCTAAAAACATTTAGTAAAATTTGGGAAATGCTCCTTGCTTTTCAAATTTGAAAGTTGAGGTTTTCCATGAGTTATTTTACTTCAGAACAGTTTGTTCATTAAATCCAACTTTCTATTCAACTGCAACTCTGAGATTAATGTAAGGAAATATGAATCTGGCCTCTGTTGCAGGGTGTTATTTGCTCATTTGATTTGTTAGCTGTTAGTGTTTGTTCAGACAAAGACTCCCTGTCTCCTACTTTGGGCTGAACTCGTGATGAAGGAAATGAGGGATGAAAACATGTCAATCCATCATTTATATCAACTGCACACACTAAAAGAGCAATTAGTCGGGCAAGTGGACCAGCAGGAAAAAAAAACTTTTTATGTTAGCCAGTACCTTGAATCTTTCATTTGACTTCAGGTACATCTGAGCCAAATCATAGCTCTCATTATTTTCTTGGCAGTGTCTCAGTGTTGGCTGTATCGCTGAGCACCTGACACCTTTGGAAAACTCCAGAGGGGTGTCAGTTATGGCATATGGTGTCAATGTAACAGGCTCCTGGTAGCTGCATGTTTTCTTTTTCTCAGTTGTTATTGTGGTTGATATGAACGTTTCCTGTACGTGTTTCATCCTGATAGCTTTTAAAAGACTGGTTGAGTCTGAGAGAGTTTTTACACTTACTAGGGAAACCTATTTTTTAAAAAAAAGATTTTTACTAGATGGATTGAATCAAAGGAATAATTATCAGAAATTCACAAGTCACAGTTTTGTTGCTTTTTATAGATCATCTGGTTTTTTAAAGCTCTGACTGGCTGATCTTTAGCACTAAAATCACCAACATTCATTTATTTGTAGTCGTCTTAATATGAATGGTTGTTTTCAAATTTGGGGGCTGTGCGTGCGCGTGCGTGCATTAACACTTTGAAATAGTGGTTCTCAAATTTGATTTTCAAAGATCCAAATTTGTTTTCCAGATAAGGTCAAAGGTCAAGAATAGCTAGTAATGCGCAAATACCTTTTATTAAATTTACTTACAAGTCACAAGCAAAACATGAGGCACTTTATGCCTAGAATAGTATATGATCCTAAGATGCTACATTTTTTTTCTGGGAAAAAAAGGGATTTCTAACCTAATTGTGTAGCCAAGTTACTAGAAATTACCTTTAATACAAGGTAAACAAAATCAATCAAACTTTATGTGCAACAAAATGCTTTAAAATTAAATTCACATGAGGTAAGTATCCCAGACACCCAGTAATGGAATACATAGCAGCCTGGAGTGGAAAGTGGAAAACTAGAGCCCTGTGAAATTTGATTTCATTTTCTTCCCAAAATCAGTTAACTTTTTCTTAATTTCATCTTATATAAAGTAAACACATTCTATAACCTAAAATCATATGTTTAATGTAAACAATGTCAACAGTTCAAAAGAACGTCTTTATGAACCTCTTAAAAAGACAAAATAGCATGCGTTTCAGATTAAAGAAATCCTTTTAACAGTTTAGAAATTTTAAGGATATGAACTTAACATTTATCACTACATTTTATCAATCTTATATGTCCCACATTAAAATAATTAAAGTCTTAAGTCACTGCTTTTCATATGATATGAAGCAACACATGCTCATTTAAAGCAGTGGTTTTCAATCCTGGTCCTTGGGACACATTCTCCTGCATGTTTTAGGTATTTCCCTACTTCAACACATCTGACTTAAATAAATGGATGATTCCCAAGCTTCTGCAGAAACTTAACGGCATGTTGAGGAGGTAATGCCTTCTTTTGATTCAAATGTGCTGAAGCAGGAAAACATCTAAAACATGGAGGGCAGTTGGTCCTGAGGACAAGGAATGAAGACCACTGATTTTAATGAAAAGACAAAACAAGTGAATTAATATTTGTTTTCATATGATAGGATGAAGGTTACTGCTGGACCTGGGGCAGAGTGGCTTTGGCTTATAAACTTGTCTGATATCAGGCAACCTTAATAGGGCACAATATGTACATGATGCCCTAAAACTAACCAACTAATACAGTGATTGTACACTTAGGCTAATCATGTTTACACCTCTTAATCTGTCTTTGGGTTAATGAGACATTTTGCGCTCATGGTAAATCTGGCTAACAAGTGCTGTTTTTTTTTCTTTTTTTCTTATTATGTGGTTTTTGTAGGTGTGCATTGTCTAATTTGGCAGCATGACTCCTCCGCTCACCGCTAGTGGTTGCTCTTTCATGTTAGCCTGTCAAAGTGCCACTGATCTTTCATTTTGTGGTCCCAAAGGAGTCGGGCTGTGGGCTCACCATCTGGCACAGCAGGGCAGATCTTATATGGGCTCATTTATACGCACAGATAAAGCTGCATGACACATTGGACTGGCAGATCCTCAGTAAGCGCAGGTTATGGTTTTAGCAACATTTCACACACATGCTCACATTCCTGCCCCTGTGTGCTACCATTTGTTTGCTAATATAGATAGATGAGCATCATTGTCCTAAACTGACGAGTAACTTCCTTTGTTTCAAAGGAAAGAGGTTTCAAATACAAAGAGGTAAAATCGTTTATTAAAATGATTGGGTTTTATGTCTCATTTTCTGAAGCTTTATCTCCTGTTGTTTTCACCTCTATATTTCTGTTTTAACAACAGCACAAGAAGTGAATCATGAGTTAAAAAAAAATAAACCTCAGTTCTGATCCTTCATGGCTCGTTGGCCCTGTTCTGAGTTTGTGGTGGTCAGGACAGGAAATGAGATCAGCTGAGCTTTTCAAAGCTCCTCCTTACAGCCACTGCAGGAAACACATCACATGTCATCAGTGATCCGGGATGCTGACGTTGTCATGGTTTTAAGGCGTTTTGCCCCTAACATAGGCCTTTCGGTTAATCTCCTCTTTCACTAAAACAAATGCCGCACTCATCCTACCAACCACCACTCTGTCATCTGATCTGTAAATAAAACTAAAGCAACAGAAAGTCCAATCTTCAGTTTTAATGTTGCAGATCTGCTTTACAATGTATGAAATTGGGAGGATGCATTTTGTTTTTTCCCTGCCTGCTGCAAAAAGCCCAATGTGGGGTCAACCTCTCATAATAGCTGTTGTTTACATCCGTCCTCCTCCTGCCACTCTGCATTAGCCAATGAAATGCTTCCCAGCTCATTGGCTAGAGGAGCTTTGGTCTTGACCAGATGAGTGGAATGTGATTAGGCAGACAGGACTGTTGTCTGAATCATAGTACAAATCAAAGGTTGGAGCTGCTAAGATATGCAGCCAATAACATGTTTGATGACATTTAGATTGCTGCCTGACTTCAAGAAGTCTAATCTATTTAAATACGTTACACTCTGAGAGCGTTGTCGTTTTAATATTGTTGTAGGTAATAAAAGCTTTCTGAAGCAGAGACAGATGAAAACAAAGTAATTAGTCTCTCTTTTTGTTTTATTTTCAGGTCCACAGGACAGTTTACAACATTTATCTGAATGTCAGACAAAAGACACATTGGACAGGCTTTTTTCTGGCTGATGTAGTTTTTCAATTTTCTTTGAAGTTCAACGTGTGGATTTTGACCAATTACTAGTTGTTTTATTATTATTCTAAAGGCTATAATACATAAAACATGGTGAACATGTGTTTTATACAATTTTGTACTCTACTAATAAAGTGTCCAAGATCTTTTCAGCTCAACAAAAAAGGACAATAAATACTCCCAAAAATCAAGACTTTTTATGCTACCCGACATCTACACTTTCTGAACTAAGTCCAAAATCTCTTACGTCACTTGTGACTAAAACTAAATCCTTCCTTGCGATCTGCCATATCTTCAACATTCTGTTGTAGCTCATTCAGAAATGCTCCTGTGCTACACTCAGTCATTTGGAGAACACAACATGGTGCCTGCCATTCCTCAGAAAAGGTCCAGTTATGGACACATAAGATTCTGTGGGAATAGATAGCTGTCTATGTGTCACGTGTTAGAGCTACCCTACCTGCTTTTATTGATCCCATGACTTTGTTTTTGTCTTGTTGAAGTGTGAAGATTGCTGTCCTGACTGCTGAATAGTGCGAAAGCCTGGGTTGTTAATCACTAATATCTGTTGCAAATGCTTCAAAAGTGGCAATGAACATTGAAATTAGCTTCACCTTTATGAGTTGGGGGGGGGGAGTTTTGACATCTCTTGCTCAATGGTCCTGTTGTGGCAGGGTATAGGACAGTCTAATTTCAGGTACGTTTTACACAGCGTGCATATGGTGTGGTTCCTGTCCAGCTCATTTCCCAGGGTCCAGGTCATACTCGTGTGACATTTAAGTGCACATCCTAAACTGTCCAGGTGCTTCATTTGCGCTCCTTCAAGTCCAGCCTTTTGTGTTTGTCAAAATTACATCATCAATTAATGTAATTAGGTTGCTATATTTAATCAGTCTGAATCATCCATGTCCGCATCTTGATATATCATGAAATAAGCTGTATCCCCACATCTTGGTGCAGGTTCTTTGATAGAGATAGTAATTTTGAATCCAACTGAAAATAAAGGAATTACAAGATAATCCCCATTTATGTATCAAGTACGTCATGCTAATCTTGATCTTTATTCAACTCAAAAAGGTTTATCAAAGTACATGCTATTGGTTGGTGTATCTTATAGAAACTTGTTAGATTTCTTAGTTTTGACATATCTGCTTTTTCAGTATTTGACCTGCCGATCAACAAACACAGCCCATTGATTGGCGCATGTCTATCGGACATGCTTTTTATTCCTCTCTCTGCCTGTTTGTCTCACTGCAACGGCAAACAGGGATTATTTACTACTATGAAGTTTTTGGAGTACCGTTGGTACACATTCAAAGAGAAACCCATTAGATGGAGGAGGGTTTGCAGGCTCCTCGTTCCATCAATAATCTCCGCATTGAAGGAGCAGCTGTGCAGCTGCCATGACAGAAATAGTGCAGCCTGTTCCTGTAAGTGTCCGCTGTCAGATATCCTCTGTTCTGCTCCTCCTGCATGCGGACTCTGGTGTAATTAAGGCTCGTTTGGGTGCCTCTGGGTGGCTGGAAGTAGGTCACTGGCACAGACTACACAGATTCAGGCGCATTGAATACGGTGTGTCCTCTTAGGTGATCCACACTTTGTTTTCAAATGATTTTCTTCTTGTTATCAGCTAAATTGATTATTGTAAAACCTTCTTATTTTGGAATAATGTAGTTCTTCTGTATTTACTCACTCACCACGTACACAGCACACCTTTAGAACGCCTTTATTCCGCACTGCAACTCCCCACTGTGTCTGTAGATATTATCGATAATGATAGCAGACTGGATCAAAGATCTCAAACTCATTATCTCCTGTCGGCCTTCATGGTGGCTACATCCGTATTGAGCGTGTATTGACGAGATCCTCATTTGTCGTTGCTTTCCACAGCCCTACTCGGATTTGTTCTAATTTTTGTTTCCAAGTGGCTGCACACGTGCTTCCCATGTGAGGAGCTTTAGGGCAGTGACGCAAACAACACACGGGGGGAGGGGGGACAAGACAGTGGAGATAAGAGTTTGAGATCAAATATTGACTCTTGAGTTCGTCATCTAGAATAATCAAGAGATTCTTCTCCTGAATGATGCTTGACATATTAAAGAACATGCAGTGACTTATATGTTTGGCTCGTCTTGCAGGACGTCTTCTGGGTTTTACCAATGGTTTTTAACCATTTTACTTTGTTACCAAGCAGGAACCTATCAGGCCAGAGAAGCAGCTGATGAATATGGAGCGGGGTTTGGCACATAGTAGATGTTTGTTATTTAGAGCCACCGAGGAACCTCGTAATGCTCGTGTACAAAATTATGGGCAAATAGCAAATCCAGGCTGTCTAATCTTTGGATTTTTTTTTTGGAGTTGTAATACAAAATTTTAAATATCGTTTGATTAATATACAACATAATTAATACTTAAATAGTTGGCATTTAGAATAAACAACGGTTTAACACATGATGTAAATACTTGATTTCTTAATTAGTTGGGGCCTTGAAAACTTCTGTTTTACATAAATGCTTCATCTCTATTTGACTGAATAAAAACTGATGCATGAAACTAGAGATGCAACGATCAGGCTGTTTCTCTCAGGCAACTTTGAGGTCTGACCTGCAGATTCCACTGGTGGACAAAGACATCAGCTAGTGACCTGCATTAGCTGATTTACCAGCCGGTCAGAAACTCAACAATCTGATCTTGTTCTGATCAGCAAATGTACCAAATGACAGTTCTAACAAGTCGCACTGATGGCACTCTTCGATGTGGAAGTTGTTACTAGAGGAAGAGGACTCAAAGTTTGACATTTCAGTATCAGTAAGGCGTCTAATAAATAAAGTTGGAGGAAGCACAAAAGGTGTAAGAAGCCATTTAAAAGGAAAGGGTTTTTTATTTTACGACTCATCGAAACATGTCTGCAAATCATTAAGACTTTGAGAGAGAGCAACACTTACATAAGATGACAGAAAGGCTAAATGTGTTCCAGCATGAATGAGTTTAACAGTTTTATTCGTTAGACCGTTTGGTTCTCCATTATGGAACATGCCAAATTGGGAATTGGGATTGTTGCCAGAAATTTAAGTTGATATAAGATACTAAAGTATGTGGTAAAGCACTTTGAACTGCCTTGTTGCTGAAATGTGCTATACAAATAAATAAACTTGACTTAAACTTAAAGACGTTTTAAAAGGTGACCTCTTTGATCATTTAGCCTTTGTTTTAAAATTAGTCAGAGTTTTACAATGACTGTTCTCACATCCTATTAATTTAAATAACAGACTGCTCACTACAGGAAGGCTAGAAAAAAATAACGCTGTTCTTACATCTTCTTATATTATTGTTTTATTAAGGGAAATCAAAATAAACCAAAATCTATATTGGAGGGCCGAAGTGTTACAACAACTGGTGACCGAAAAATGTCTGCTTAAAAGTCTGATCGGTTCATGTCAAGCCCATTCTGTTTTTCTGTCTTGGGTCTATAAAGCATACAAACACATTTCTGTCAACTCTATTTAAATGTAACACTTTAATGTAACGAACAATGACCAAGAAAAATTTGCTTCAGGTTTTTGGATAGCCATGTTGACTCCAGCTAAATAAGTAAGGTTACAACAATATCCAAGAGAATATCTCCCGATTTAAGTTGCATAAATCATCTAATTTCCCTTGAGTGATTACCGGTACTTGTCTGGTCAAATTCTAAAAAATTCCTTTTTTTTTTTTTTTTTTTTTTTTTTTTTTGTCCAAATAGGAATTGAAAAATCCTAATAATTGTGGTCTATGTGTTCAAGAAACATGCTCTCTGATGCATTTCTTGTTTTGAGCTTTGTAAAAGTCTGTTTAAAAATTGGGTGAATATTATTTGGTTCATAAATAATTTAGGAATAATCGAACTAAAAACTCTTATTTCTATTAAGAAACCTGCACAACTTACACTTTCTCGTGTGCTCATCAGCTAGGTTTACATGTGCAAAATATCTTGATCAGTTTGAATTGTTTTCAGATTAAATAATCAGAATGTATCGCTTATATAGGGGCAAAAAATAATTAATCCGATCTTGACGTGCATTTACATATACCAGGCTTTATTCATAAGAGAAGCACTGACATGCAAAGAGTTGTAAAACTTCCCTAAAAAAAGCACAGAAGTAGTTGTACTTCCATCTGTGCTGAACATAAGAAACGCAGTAATGAGTTTGTTCTGTGTCTGCTGAGCACCCAGAATGGACCTAGACCTGGTTCTGATAATGGATGAAACATTACTGCACTCACTAATTAAGCTACAGGCTAAGCAGTATATGCTGTTGGTCTTCCTGCGTTACAGGATGAGCGAGCAGGAGGTAAAAAACATCCTTCAAAGGTCTGTGCTACTTCCAACTGTGGGATTATGGAGTGAACGTCAGAACAGGTGTGTAAATGTACGCTCAATTGGCATAAGCCACCCCTCTCATTTGGATTACAGTTTCAATACGATTGAGCTGAATCTGATCAGAACATTCTGATTGGGGCGTTTACGTGAAGCATTTTTACTCTGCTCGGACGTTTATTCGGATTACTTATGTCCAGGTAAGCGTGCCTAGTGTTATACATTTGTTAATCGGTTTAAAGGGATACAAAATCAGCAGGCATTACTCAAAGAAAAACAGAAATTGGTAATGCTCACTGAAACCGGTGTATGGTCAGTGCATCGCCAATCTCTAAACTTAAAACCAAAGTTCATACTGTTTTGTTCTTTTCTAGACAGAAAAAACTGTTTACTCATCTGATTTTTCTGTGCTTCATATGCTGATCACAGGGGAAACTGGCAGATTTCAATCACTCGCTGACTAATTTGTGTATTTCCACTTTATAAATATCTTATGATTTGCTCAGAGAACCCTCCATCATATTTTTCTGAAAAACACAGCTTTAGACTCTTTTTCATTAAAACCCCCAGTTTATTGGTTCATTCCCCTCGGATTTTTCAGCTTGTTGGTAAGAAATTGTGAAGTTTGTGGGAGACGCATCCTAAGCCGGCTCTGAACTGTTTGAGAAACTGAGCCGACTTCTGAACAGTATCTTTTTCTTGTTGTTTATGCTAATAGCTGATGTATGAAAACAACTTTGTTTTTAGGCCTGCTTAACCAGACTGCTTTTGCTGTCTTATACAAATGTTTCCTGGCAATGCCAAGCTCAGGTAGAAAAGCCTGTTTTAAAAATGTGGCATTTCAGGCAGTTGAAAAATAGCATGAAGAAGAGTAAATAACCCTTTTGAGTTTGGTTTTTGAAACATTTCTGTCCATTACAAGAGACATCAGTATGAAATCTATTTAGAATGAAGCACAAAATAGATCCTTCTAACAAAGAATCCATATGGTTTGAGAAGGTGATTTGTGGTATTTAAAGCCTGAAAAGCTGCAAGGTAAAAGCTATAAAATACAGGGTAAAAGCTGGTAAAAAATTATAAACAATATCAATGCAGGATTTATCTCAAATAAATCATAGCCACCATGTTTATTGTAATGAAGAAAAATATATGACCTACTGCTATAGTTTATATTTGCACTGAGGAATAATCTACACCAGACTTTGGACAAAAAAAGCCAATACTAGTTTGTCAGACTATCAGAACAATATAAGAACCTTTAATCTCTCTGCTGCAGATTGTTCTGCAATATTTTGGATCCATGAGGTTAAAGATGGTGCAAAGAAACAAGTAGAGACAGAAACCAGAGGAAAGATTTAATGCGGCAGAGGTTTTTTTTTTTTTTTTTTTTTTTTTTTTTTTTTTTTAAATAAATGAGACTGTAGCTGGAAGTCCTGCAGAGCTGGGCCTGCTCACACTGGTATAATAGTTGTGTTTGATGACCTAGAAACACACACTATCCTGGAACTTGCATAATACCCAAAATACCATTAAGAAAGTTGCTTGCATTTGGTGGTATACATGAATTCAGGCTAACCACATGCAAGTCAGAGATCCATAGCTTCACAATGTGAGGATCAATGCAATTTCCACCACATAAAAATAATTTTAAAAAACTCAGTCAGAGCCTTTTTTATTTTTAACTAAGTCAGCAAAGACCAAAATCTGTGATGTGTCTCAGGTGGCCGGACTGTTCTGTATGTTCAAATCCCGATCAAGTCAGTACTGAAATCTGACACTCAAACACAGCCTGAGCAAACGTCGAGTTGGAAATCAACAGAACGTAAATGATTCAACAGCACCTCTGCGCGGCTACAGGAGCTCAGCTGACATAAAACAGTCACACAAAGGCTGAGGAGATGCAGGTTTTCCAGCAGAAGATCCCGCTGATCATTTACTCGTCTGAGAACACAGGCTGCTCTGAGGGAATACAAGAAAAGCTACGCGTTTGATTTGAAAGCGACTGAATATAACCGCTCTCTGGAATCTCAAACTCAAAGCCTGTAAAGTTGTATAGCTGTTACGGAGCAGTCTGTCTGCGCCGCTGCTCTGCAGATGCTGGCAGTGTGTGAGTGGCTGCAGTGATGGCCACATGGCCGGCTCATTCCCCTGCAGCCTGTCAGTAGAGTTGTAATTCTGCACCTTATCTGTGTTGGGCAGGGTTTAGTGCATCGTGGCATCAGTCATATTGCTTTTCTCAGCATAGTAGAGCTGTATCCTCATGTCCCCTGCTGGTGTAACCAAGTTTAAGACATCTTTACGTCTTTGGAATCAACTTGTAGTTGCATTTCCTTTACTTTACTCTCAGCAGAAATATGTGTAACACTCAGTTTTTATTGCTAATAAAGTCATTTGATGTGGTTCTGGGTGGATTGAAGTTGCTCCTCTGTGTCTCCACAGCTTTTCAGGGAAGTCAGAATAATGAAGCTACTGAATCATCCTAATATAGGTGAGTAAACATGCTGATGAATCTTTTAACCAGGTGAAGCAAGACTGTAGAACTAGCTTAACCTCTGCAACTCATTCAAGAAATAAATGATCTTGAATTAGATCTAACCAATTCATGATTTTCATTTCCAGATTGTTGTTATGCCTGTGTTTGCTCAACAATCTGGGTTTCTTCAGGGTCTTAAAGTCTTTAGACGTGATGTAATAATATTTTAAATACATCTAGATTCTCTTTAAGTCTTAAATTACATTTTGTTATATCTGAAATTTTAACAGGGATTGCTTCTTTATTAAACTTTTTTTTTTTTCTTAAATGAATTACATTTTTTTTTATAATTTCTTTGGGAAATGCATTTGCATCATGCTTTTGTTGAAATTGAGCTGTTACTTTATGCTTTGACAAAACTACAGGACCCGGGCATTTACTCTTCCCTGAAAACTGTCAAATTAATTTTGCTACTTAAAATTACTTTTTATTGTTTTGTTATGAAAATTAAAAACATGATGTTCATGCTATGGTATTTAATGTTGCCTGCCAGTTATTTTTTGTAATTTATGCAGGTGACTTAAATGTAAATCTTTATAAAGATTGAAAAGGTCTTAAAATCATAAAGTTAACCAACTGAAACTTGCAGAAATCTTGAAGATAGAATAAAAAAAATGGCTACATGCTATCTGTCCAATGTCTTTGTGTAATGCAGATATGTTTTGACTCATAAGATTGCAGGTTCACTTATTAAAGTCCAGTTGTCATTTGTTTTAACTCCTGCCTTCATTTCTTTTTTTGCAGTAAAATTGTTTGAGGTGATTGAAACAGAAAAGACACTTTATTTGGTGATGGAGTATGCCAGTGGAGGTGAGTAAGGCCTCAATGCATGTTCATTAACTAGGACACATTGTTTTTTTTGTTTTTTTTATGTGCATGATTGTAAGCCCCTGAAAAGTCTAGGGTGCAAATAGGTATGGTCCCTACAAATGTATACCATTTGTGTTTGTTCTTATTGCAGGAGAGGTATTTGACTACCTCGTGGCTCACGGCAGGATGAAGGAGAAGGAGGCCAGGGCCAAGTTTAGGCAGGTGAGTCACCAGTGTTGCAGCACTTCAGGCCTCATTACTTTATAGTTTTCTGGAGAAAGACTGCATAGACCAAAATCCTGCTTTGTCACTGACTGCAGAGGGAAGGTGGAGTGCACACAGCTTCTTCTGAGAAAGCCTACATCCCTGTAGTCTCTGCTGCCCCCTAGTGGTGCCTCATGTGCAGCAATATTTAGTCAGTTTTTACATTGTCATTGTTGGTGTTGATATGGCTACCTGTATCCTGAAAACGACCACATTCTATTTTTTATTTTATTTGTTGTAATTTTCGCTAAAATTATCTTGATAAAATGACTCTGGGGAAATCTGTTTGCACAAGCTCAAAATCCTAAAAGTTTAAAGTGCTCGTGTGTACAGGTGCTCACAGGTGGATGGCATTTGTCAGGGATCAGGATGTATTTTTTGTTTTTTTCTGTGTGATCGATATTTTTGATATTCTGGAATATGAATTTTCCTGGCCGGCTCAAACCAGCCGCCGACTCCGTCTCACTGTTTAAATGTAGTTTTTGCACAAGCTGCAGTTCAGCTCAGGAACTATTATAATAGTTCTTGTCTATCAGTAATTGGGGGAAAATATTGAAATGATCCCCATTTTTAATGCAACAATACTGAACTTCGTACATTGTTTATTGTTGCTGATTTTTTTTTCCTTTAAATTTTTTAATTAACATTTGGAATATTTTCTTCCTGTCATGAATGCTCATTAAATATTTACAAGCGTCATAGAGGTGTCATTGGAAAAAAATGCTTTAAGATTTTTTTTTAAATTATTTTGTAAAAATGGACAATGATTACAAAGTTGACGTTTTAAACTCTTTAGCATCCTGCATTAGCGATTAGCATCGTTAGCATTGCTAACTGTAAACAGCAGCCCCGATGCTCGTGTGTGTGCATTCCCTGAGAATATAAATACTTAACCTAACCTAACTTTGAGATTTTCAAAAGGGTGACAACTTTTTCAGCAGTGAGGTCTCGCTTGTAAGCTAAATGAGTAGAAGACATACCTTCATAGAAAATACAGCTTTCTTTATAGTAGCGTCTCGCAACTTTTGTGTTTTCTGTCACTACATTTTTAAATACATCACTGTTGCCAAAAATTACTAGAAGTTATTTTGTTAAAGTGGCTTATTTTAAATTTACATATAAAATATAGAAATATATGAAAGAGAAAATTGCAATAAACATGAAAACTGCCTAAGGAATGTGTATAAGTTAGTGTAACAAATAAGACGCTACAATCAGATCCAGGTAGCTTGTTAGATAAATGCAACAATATTTTGCACTTTAGTTTTACCCTTAATAGTTGATTTCAAGTGTCCAATTGGAAATCAGACTAAACAATGTTTGGTTTGTCAATAAAATTCACTGGGAATATACATATTTGAATGTACTACCAAGATCAGCCTTAGTTTCGCCACTTCAACCTCCCTCTACATGGCAGAAACAGTTAGGATGACCTATCCCTCAGCATGAACCCAGAAATCACAGAATTGGGATGATAAAAAGATGAGGGAGGAGGTGAAATTGAGGTTTTGCTTGGCATCAAGTACACTTCTACAGATTCGTTTTTGTTTACTTTCATCTCATTTAGGGTTTTTTTCTGTCCTAGTATTTAATGCGGTGACCTGTAATGCATTTTTGTGTCAGATTGTGTCTGCAGTGCAGTATTGCCATCAGAGACGGATAGTACACAGGGATCTAAAGGTGAGGATCAAAGTTATGACTGTCTTTTTTTTTTTTCTTTTCTTTCTTTGTCTTGTGCTCATATTTTAGCAGTCTATCCTGAAAAAAGCTTCAGGTATCTGTGTATTTTTTACAATGCTAACTTCTGTCCTTCCTGCAGGCTGAGAACTTATTGCTGGATGCAGATATGAACATAAAAATAGCAGACTTTGGCTTCAGCAACGAGTTCACCGTGGGCAGCAAACTGGACACGTTCTGTGGCTCACCACCGTACGCAGCACCTGAACTCTTTCAGGGAAAAAAGTATGATGGTCCTGAGGTGGACGTCTGGAGTCTTGGTGTTATTCTTTACACACTGGTCAGCGGATCACTGCCTTTTGACGGACAGAACCTAAAGGTGGGTCTTTTTTTCTGAAAACCATTGCGTAATCCTGCAGACAGATGGGTGGAGGTTCTCTCGAGAAAATTTTGTTTTCTTCAGAGCTTGAAAATAAGTGTTGTCACAAGAAAAAAGATGATTATTACCACTGTACACTCTGCTTGTTAATTTTAATTGAGCACCCCACTGAAGCACATCCTGATTTATGGATTACTTACATTTTTTTCGATGATTAGTCAAATTCAGATGATAAATTTCAGATTATGTCAAAAAATGAATAGAGACTAATTAAAATGTTTGCTGAGGTCACAAATAAAATAGAGTACATTCATTTTCTGTTTGACACTGATTTAAAAGGAGAAAAATCATAACCTAATCAGAAATTTGAGGCATTTAAATACTTTTATTTTTCTGATTAAATTTGGTTCTAAAAATTGATCTACAGGTTTTATTAAGAAAACGTTTAAATTTGACCTCTTTGGGATCTTAGAAATCAGCAGGATTTTTAATTTGTGTCGCAGACTCCTACTCCAAATCAAACTTTGCTCAAAGAAATTAGATAAAAAGCATCCTAGATAGCTCATCTTTGTTCTTTCTACAATGAGTCCTATAGCTTGGTTAATAGTTTTAAAAGTTGCTATTCAATGTAAACTTAAATGTTTTCATAAATCAAATCAAATAAATCTGAGTTTGAACTTGCTTGGAGAGCAAAAGATAATGGAAGGAGCACTTGTAAATATGAATTACCAGTCTTTAATAATGCAAAAAGATTTGGAATATTATTTTCGATAATAATTAATTTTTAATGTGTGTTCATAACTGAGGTGAGTATTTCTTTTTGTAAAAAATGTTTTTTTTTTTTAATTCAGCAATCGATTTTTTGATTACATGTAATCTAAAAATGATTCCTTAACTCCCCCTCACCTCTACAGCGCAGCCAAGCAAAGTAG
This sequence comes from Anableps anableps, assembly GCA_014839685.1. Classification (NCBI taxonomy): domain Eukaryota; kingdom Metazoa; phylum Chordata; class Actinopteri; order Cyprinodontiformes; family Anablepidae; genus Anableps; species Anableps anableps. The sequence goes on from CM026076.1 coordinate 19,024,827, forward strand.
AACCAATAATAGACTCTACATCTATCAGAAACATGGCTTGAAATAGTTCCTTTCCCTGTTAAACAGTTGATTCAGCAACTTTAAAACCATGATCATGAATTTAAAATATCTAGCTCTGGTTTTAAACACCTGAAAAGTATTATAACCTGTATTAATAATCTCTCTTTGAATGGTGCGCAGGAACTTCGGGAGCGGGTTCTGCGGGGAAAGTACCGCATTCCTTTTTACATGTCCACAGACTGTGAAAACCTGCTGAAGAAACTTCTCGTGCTCAATCCTGTCAAACGAGGCAGTTTAGAGGTAGTCCCATTTATTCATATTCTATCTGCTTCTTTACCTTCTCTATATGCCATGTCATCAGGTAGACAACTCAGTGATTTCCAGAGATGTTGTTGTTTAATATTTGGAAATACTGTTTTTAACCTAAATTTCTATTCTGTCAAATGTAGAGATCTGTGCAAATTACCACCCTCAATGTCTTTGATCCACTTCATCAGTGCCTCTGAAGGGTTTTGTCCTTTTGTTAATTTTATTAATGGTTCTCTTTCCATTTCTTTTATCTGGTTATGACATGAAATTATGCAGTGTTTGCTTAAATGAGGAAGTGGACACGTGGAAGTATTAAAAAAAATCTGTCTTGATGAACAATATCGAAAAGTGATGTTTTAAAGAAATATTTATGTTATTATTCATAGATTCAAAAATTAAGAACAAATTGTGTCCATTGGAAAGACTGATTGGGAACCTTTACTTTGTTATAAGGTTGTCACTTCAGTCTCTGCATCCTGTGCAGTAACCACTCCACTCAGAACCAGTCTAGAGTTCAGTAAAAACATTCTCCCTCTGTTTTTTTCAGATTGCATTTTGGTCATGTATACTTTCAGGACGTGTCATGATTAACTGAAATAATCATTAGTGACTGAAATTGCTGTTGAGACGATCTGTTGTTCTCGTTTCCTTATTAGCAAATCATGAAAGACCACTGGATGAATGTGGGTCACGAAGATGAGGAGCTCAAACCCTACATTGAGCCCGAGTCTGATTTCAATGATTCGTCCAGAATAGGTGTGTTCTGCTGTGTGTGGATACCATTTTTGATTTTGACTTTTTCCTGCTGTTCAGACTCAGATCCCTCACTTTTCTACTTTCCGTCCAATCAGAGCTCATGGTGACCATGGGTTTCCCTAAAGAAGAGATCACTGACTCACTACAAAACCAGAAGTATGATGACGTCATGGCCACATACCTGCTCCTAGGCCGAAAAGCTCCAGAGGTGAGTTTGTTTTACCTCCTTTGCATCCTTCCCAACATTGTACACAGTCTTTAATGTGACCAGAAGCCCTCATTGCTTTTCTGTCATGTTGTAGTTTGAGGGCAGTGAGCCTCTGACCAACAGCATCCTGGGCCAGCGTCAGCGGCCGACCAGCGACATCAACAATAGCTCCAGCATTTCCCCTGCCCATCCCAAGGTCACGCGCAGCATATCGGCCAATCAGAAGCAGCGCCGCTACAGTGATCATGGTGGGGATGATGATGGTGGTGGTGGTGGTGGTGGTGTCGTAGAGAAGCCAAGTAAAGTAACCTCTTACATCCCGGCTCTGAGAGTGCTGCAGACTGCGTGTTGTGTAGGGGGACGTTACCCTGAGTCACTGATGACGTGTCGGAGCACTGAAACATTCAACTTTAAGATAGACAGAAGAAGCGTTGTAATGCACCCAAGATTTTGAATTGCAATAATTTAAGATTTAAATACCAAACTCAGTTTAAAAAAAAAAGACAAAAATCTCAACAGATTGGTTGCAAAATAATTACATTTTCACAATTGTTCTACTCAATGCTCAAATCAGTGACTCAGCTTGAATACCTCTCTGCCAGGCAGTTTCCTCCTATGTCATGTGGAGCCATTGTTTGTGGCGCCATCTTGTGGCAGGCTGCTTTTCTGCAGCTCTTTTTGGAACAGAACCTCAAAGCATGAGGAGGGACAGCAGCTCTGCTTCATACTTGCTCATCTTGGCTTCTGTAGCTGTACATGTTAAAAAACTGATATGTTGTTGTCTTGTATCATACCTGAAAAATGTAATCCAGTGTAAATCCTGGCTTTGAGTGGCTTTGCTTAATGCTGTTGTGATAAAGACCTTGTCCTTCTCTGTTGTTTTTATCCCCTCCCACCTAAATATTAGATGTTGAAGCACTTTTATAAGGGGTCATGCTAAAAACGTGTGCATGTTCCTTTCAGTTGGTCCATCGGTGCCACCAGCAGTTTCGTACTCAAAGCGCAATCAGGCCCTGAGCGTGGAAAGTGACCACAGAGAGGAGTGGGACGGAGCACGCCGACTTGAGCTCAGCACTTCAAAAGGAGACGTTCCTGCTTCGCCGCTGGGGGTGCAAGAGAGGAAGAAAGCTTCAAGTGCTGTAGGGGTGAGGAAGACTGCAGTAAAATAGTCTTTGTAAAGCCTGCAAGATGTGATGGTAATAGTATTACATCCTAAACATTTGCTCTATGACTATAAGAGGCAGCCACAATAATCAGTCTATTTAAGACTAAGATGTACTTTTTCTTCAGCCATCTGTTCTTCTTTCTTTGGATAAGGGCATAATGTATGTGTTTTTGAGTTCTTTTTTTTTGGTCTACTTCATGTTGTCACACAGGTTCTGTTTATGGGATTTTGCTGGTCTGGCAATAATCGGCCCTGGGTGGTGCTGGTTAAAATAAAACAAAAGTATTATTTACACTTGGTTCACAATTAAAGGGTGGCTATATTTATTTTTATATATATATTTAGGTACACAGTTTTTCTCATTATAAAAAAAAAGAAAAAAAAATTGAGTCTCATGTATTTTATTGAGAAGGAATGTTAAGACACTAATTCTTCCTGTTTTTATATATATTAACAAGCTGATGAATAGCTTGTGTAAGAATGAGTAAACTGATTACCATGAAATCATTCTTTGTGTTTCTGTCCACCAACAGACCAATGGTTCAATGACCCGCAGGAACACGTATGTGTGTGAACGAACCTCCACTGATCGCTATTCAGCTATCCCCAACGGCAAAGACAGCAGGTTAAACAACCACAGGATTATTTTATCCCTCTGAGTTTCTCTTTTAGTTTTTTTTTTCTACCATATTCTACATACTTCTTTGCGCTTTTTATTTTATTAATACCCCTGGTTTAGTCCTCACATGGTAATACCCTCTGCTCTCAATCTTCAGTTTAACAGAGGTGTCAGGAAGCACGCCCTCCACTGCACTGAGCTCTACACGACCTCGTCACACTAAGTCCATGTCTGCGTCAGGGCATCCTTCCAAAAGCACGCTGCCCCCCATTGATGACAACACAGAGCTGAAAGCTAGGTGAGCAGTATCTGAACATCTGCACCACCAGAGGCTGATGCAAGATCTCAGAAAGACGTCAATTATTAATGACTGCTTGTGTTGCAGCTCCTCTCCACGTGATCCGTCCAACTCTCCATCTGTGCACAGTATTAGCACCCCTGAGAAGAACCGTTTCCCCCGTGGCACAACCAGCCGCAGCACATTTCATGGAGCTCAGCTCAGAGACCGCCGCAGTGCTACGTACAACGGCCCCCCTGCCTCGCCCACGCTGTCCCACGACACGGGGGCTCTCGCGCAGCAACGCAGGGGGATGTCCACAGGAATCATCAGCAAGATCACCTCAAAGTTTGTCCGCAGGTCAGTGAAGTCTAACAACTGATATGCATTTTTTGTGCTTAAACGGTTTTATGGTGTTGGCAAAAGTGTTTTAGCTGAATAAAGATGCACCAAAAAATTGTCTGACAACCTCTCATAGTCTCATTTTTAGCTTAAAAGGCTCTGATTGATGTCAGGCTGGCTGGAAACTGAAACATCCATTATTTTCTTATCAGTTAACACACCTCATGTAAGTGCTCCCAGATCTACTCTAATAAAACAAAAACAAAAACTCTTCCTTGTGGAAGCTTTTGCTAAGCGAAGAAGACAAAATTAGCTATTTTCAGTCTCTGTAAGGTGTTCAAAATGAAGTCAGAGGAAGCACAGAGCTATTTAAAAAGAAAACTGTATTTACCCTGTAGTTCATACAGACAGAAGCAGAGTGAGAGTTTTAACAAATAACAGGAAGACTGAGCAAATTTTCTCTGTGTTATCCCCGCTATGAGCCTTCAGTTTCTGTTTGTTATGGTATTAGTGCTGCATATTAGAAAAAAACATGCAATAATATTGGTGAATGTTGTGATGATTTGCCAAAAATAAACTGCTTAACTAAATAATGTCATCATATTTTTGCGTTGTATTAATCTCAAACCTACACCCTAGATACTGAGTAGACTGGCTACGTCTCAACAACATGCTTTTATTGAAAAAAATCGCATTTAAACAGATTTACTTTTTTGGCAAAAAAAATGCAACTTAGCTGTAGTATCTTAACGCCCTTCTAAACATTTCCTGCTTTATTAAACAAGAAACATCACCAAATATATGACTGGCATGGAGAGCTGGCATTCATCGTACTTATTTAGCAGATATTTATTGCAGTCCAAGCAGCTCTTTGCATTACTGACATTGCAATAATGATAAAGTTGGGATATTATTGTGCAGCCATTGCTAAATTTAGAAATGTTGGATGCCTTGTCAAAATGTATTCAAAGTTAAGGCAAGGATCTACATTCTCTAAGGAAGACACGTGCAGACTGCAGATTTTCTACTGCAAGCTTTCCCAACCTTACTAATAGAAGACACTAAATTCTGTAATTGTTTTCTTTGTTTTAAAATTGTTACAGCGACAGTGTGACGTTGCTTCTGGTCCTAATGCAAACATTTAATGATCACTTATAGCAGGAAAGGCGAGAAAAATATGTTGTCTGCCGTTCTTATATTTTCGTATTTTACCATCCATGAAGAGAAATCAGAATCGGCTAAAATAAATATATGTGGTTTAAAGCTTTACGGTAAATGGTGATGTAGAGTAGGCCAAAAAGTTCTGATTGGTGCATCTTTTTAGTTATTTCTTTCTTTTAAGCATCGATGGGTACTTTCTGCCAGCTTTCTGTCAGTACCAGTGTACTGAGTCTCTCAATGAGAGTGTCACTTTCAAGCTGCCCCTTGCTTATAGTTTACAGCTTTCTCTCCTTTTCTCCCCGCATAGAGCTATGTCTTTCAGGTCAACCCGGAGGTAGGAGAACATAACGCTTGCTGCACATGCCCCCCCCTCCCCTTCCTCCCATCTAAAACAATAACTTAAAAAAAAGAACCTTGTCTTTGCCTACGACGACCCGTGTGTTTTTTAACTTCTCTATGTACTTGCCCACCACATCCTCGCCTACCGACACCCTTGTTATGCCGTGTATCTCTTCCCTTCTTTGTCCTCCGCCTTAATGACCAGACTTCACGGCTCTCCAGCTTTGTCTCTACTAAAGCCACTAGATGTGTACGGCTGTAGTTGCGAGCTGTCCTCTCCTTACTCTCCCCCCCCCGCCTTCATGCAGAGCTTTAGAGAAACGATTAAATTAACAGAAATCGAGCTGTGTACTTATATAAGCACTTTTCCTCTCTGTACACGTCAGTGGAGATTAAGGAAAGGTGTTACAACAGATGGGATGATGCATATGGTTTATGTCGGCTTTACTGATGAAAGGTCACCTCATTGTGTGCTGAGCTCTGACACCCAGGAGTGTGGATTCTTTCCTGGCATGATGCCCGACACCCTCGTCTGTGTTCAGTCATGATTGAGCTGGTTTTGGCAGTTGGTTGGTGGGGTGGGAATGTGAGGGGGGGTGATATTGACATTCGCTCAGATATAACGAGTCAATTTTGGGTTTATTTCAGGGTGCCTAGTGAGGGCGAGGCCAGTGCCAGGACTGAAACACCAAGGTGAGAATTTAACTGAGTTGCTCATATCACGGTAGGGATGTAATGGTCTCAAAGTTTTATTATTGTGTATTATTGATTATTGTGTGCAAATTCATCACTGTTTTTAGTATTATCACAGTTTTAGTAAAGTGTGTTGAAAATTTGCTAAAAGTACTATTGTTACTCGCTGAAGTGGTTGCACTTAAAGTTGAGCCATCAGCATTACTCTAGGTTTAGCTGTCTAATTTCTGTCTGCTGGGTTAGTTTTGAAGGTTTTTGCGTGATCGGGTTTAGGAAATCTGACTAATTTTATGTCTGCCCTTTATTAAATTATATCAAAGAGAAATTAGCTCAGGCACACCCTTTACTCAGTGATTCAGATTGTTGTTTTCTCAGGTGGAAGAGACACTGTGAGCTGCTCTAATTAGGTTTAAAAAAAAAGTTCAGAGATCAGGTTACACTTCTGATCAAAATTTTACTTGGGGGAAAAATTATTTTATTTTGTGCTGCTGGTTTGAATCTAGGTTGTAAGCCAAAACAAAAATACTAAAGTAGTAGTTTATTAAAAAGAACATTGAAACTTAAATAGGATGTTTAACAACTGATCAAAAGTTAAAAACCATAGTCTTAATAAATCAAAAGCAGAACAGTCAAAAAAGGACTTTGAAGTGATTATATATATCATTCTTTTAGATCACTTTCAAGTGTGTGGTTTTTTTTTTTTTTTTTGTTTGTTTTTTTTTTAGTAATCCAGTGGGAACATTGTCCATGTGGTGAAGCTAGCTTCACGAAGGGCATCTACAGTCTAGAACTGATGTCCATCTTTGTAAACCTCGTCTGACATTTATCTGTAAATGTTTTCAATGGGATATAGAGCAGAAGAACATGCAGAATGGTCCAAACAGTTGGTGCTGTTGCTTTGTCAGACAGCTGTTGGGAACTGTTGTTTTGTCCTGGTGATGACCACACTTTTGCCATCAGGGGGTCATGAGAGAGTGAATGCCTGACAGAAATTCACATGAAAGCCAGATTTATGCTCAGATTGTAACTTTTTAAGGCTTTTGATCAGGAGAGGAGCAGCCTGTTTGAGTTTAAATGTAGTTGTCAAGAAATTTTACAAGCTCAGTTTTCTGTGTGTGTGTGTGTGTGTGTCTCGGCCCTGTTTTTTTTTTTTTTTTTTTTTTTTTCTATTTTGAAGCTCTACTTATAACCTCTATTATTTAATAATGTCTGCACTATTGTGTATATTTTCCTTTGGGCTTTCATTTAGAAACTTGGCATCTAGTTGTTTCTCAGTTTGTTTGATGCATTAATGCTATAAAATAGTTGGAGGTGAACTGCTTCAGGCAAACCCCCAGGCTGCCAACTTAGCAACTTAGTTGCTGTATTTAGCCAATATATAGACTCCTCTACTGGCTGTTTTAAAAAGCTAATCTAGTGACTTTTTCTGGTTTTATTCGAGGCTTTTGGAACCTGACATAAGAGCACATATGGTTTGTACTGTTCTCAATGAGTAGCAAGTGCTGCCATTAGCCCTTACTGTGTCTCAAATGAATTATAGGTTGCCAAGTCAATGAACTGCTGTCCCTTTCAGCTGCAGTCAGAGTAGGAAATGTTCAACCCTTTAGGTCCAAAACTGCAAACGAATCATACATGCATGAAACTGCTGCTGTTGTAGGTTGTGTAAAAAAAAAAAATATAAAAATAAAAAAAAAAAAAAAAAATAATAAAAAAAAAAAATATATATATATATATATATATATATATATATATATATATATATATATATATATATATATATATATAAGCATATATTTTTAAAAAACTAAGTTAACTGCATCAGCGTTTTTTGCAGGTCCAAAACCTAAATAAAGGAGAAATTTAGCAGAAAATATTTAAGGTGTCTTTTACTAACTTTTTGTGCTTCTTCATTAACCCTCTGACCTATTGTGTTCAAAACAATTACATGTACGTACTTAATCATGCAAATTAGCCAATGATGTCATTTTGCATTATTTAGAAAGGCCAATACCTCCTCAGCTTTCCTTACTGAGGAGTTGGCTGCACTCAGTGTCTCTTATTTGTGCTGTCCCTGAGAAGCTGAACATCCAGCTAATAGCTAACTTACTTCAGCATTCATTACTAGTGGCTGCTGGAAGAGGGAGAGGGCTACCTATGTCACTTCCTTCTCCATGTTGGAAGAACACGAAAAAAAAACTTTGAAAGAGCTTTAAATGTTCAAAATACAGCTACATTTATAGTTGAAAATTTCCTAAATTTACTTTTACTGCCTTCAGCTTGCATCTGCAGCGTCTGAGGGACAAAAACAGTTTTTATTTGCATGGTCATCAAATACGCTTTTAATTTACATTTTATTTTAAAGGGATAAAACTTTTATCTTGGTAATCATTAAAACCGTTTCATCCCCATTTCACAGATCACCTTTTTTGACTTCTGACCTCGTTGAGAGTATTTTTTCTGTCTATCTAACGTGTTGTTCCAGGAGTGCGTCTGGTGACACCAAGGAGGACGTCGGTCGGGACTTCAAGCCCCGCTCGCTGCGTTTCACCTGGAGCATGAAGACCACTTCCTCTATGGATCCTGCGGACATGATGCGAGAGATCCGTAAGGTCCTGGACGCCAACAGCTGCGACTACGAGCAGCGCGAGCGCTTCCTGCTGTTCTGCGTCCATGGCGATGCACGCCAGGACAATCTGGTCCAGTGGGAGATGGAGGTGTGTAAGCTGCCCCGCCTTTCGCTCAACGGCGTGCGCTTCAAGAGGATATCAGGCACGTCCATCGCCTTTAAGAACATCGCTTGCAAAATTGCCAACGAGCTCAAACTGTGACAGCAGATGGAACACCGCCCGGGCCTTCGGGTGAGCTCGGGTTACGCTCTCATCCCATCACTGGATTAGTGTTGACTCACAAGACAAAATCAGCACTGCAGCCCCACCAGAACACCACCGTGCAGAATCAAGGTGGATTCGGCTGGCTAACGTGCAGCACTGGCCCGCGAATGTACTGTACAGGGTAGGGTGACTCGGACAGATAGCAAAAACCAACTAACCCCTAGCCTTTTTTTTTTCTCTCTCTCTCTCTCTCTCTCTCTCTCCCCCTCTCTCCTTGGCGCCATCTCCCCATCAGCCTGCTGCTCCACATCAAAGGACGCAGTCATGTAATACATGCAGTATGCAATTGAAGATGACCATCCGGCAATAAGTTTTCAGTCTGTTTTTCAAAATACTTTGAGATCTGCTCTCCTCGCTGAATAACCATTCAAATTACTGTAAGCTAAAGTAACCGCTTTTCCACCTATGTTAAGGCAGTATATAGATCAGGCTGGAGCTCATACTAAAAATATGTAAAAAAAAAAAAAAAAAAAAAAGAATTGTACTGTATGCATAACATCTGCAGGTACTGTACTGTATATTAATTTTTAGTTCTGTACAGAATTTTATTGTTAATACTGTCCTTTTTTTCCCATGGGATTGAGTTATTTCCTTCTACAGTTCATGTCTTTTAGAGCATTCCTCTGTCGGTCTGAAACTGATTTCATCTGTTTTTTGTTTTTCCTGTTTTGTAAGAACCACCATTTGAGAATAGTTTTTTTCAGTTTTATTTAAAAAGGACTAATTTATTTTGTGGATTATGAAGGGACGCAGTGTTCCCTTGCCTTTTGTGTTATGTTTGCCTAAGGAGAAAAAAAACAAACACTAAATTGCACCTCACAGATTGAGTTGTAAGTTCAGTTAAGGCCGAAAACATGTTCACTTTATTTTCTCCTTGCAGTAGGGGCCCTGCTGCAGTTGCACAAGTATTCCAGGGTGATGTGTATGAACATGAGAGTGTACACCTGTTTCTTTCATGTTAGTTTGGTAGTCTCCAGTTAGGAAGACGCACGGTTTAAACTGGTTTGCTTTAGGACGCAACATGTTGGACGTCTCTATCCAAAGGATTGGCGATGCACGAGGAGCCAGATGACTGAAACTTTGCTGTGGAGCCTTTCTAAAGAGCCAGATTTATACTCGCTGCAAAAGTGTGATTGTGCAGGTACTTGTGTATCTCCTTACATTTTTTTTTTTTTTTTAAATTCAGTTGTATTTATTCCGTTACATTGTAATGTGCTGCTTTGTAGATTTGAGGCGTGCACTTTGTCGGAGAAGATTAAAAGAATTTTATTTGTTTGTATTTATTTAATTTCTCATATTTTATCAGAACTGCACAAAGCATTTCGAAAGGTTGACGCTGACATCCTCTGCTGTCACGATTCAGGATGTCACACTGAAGTTATATCATGCAGGAAGTTCAGATGAAAACTCTTTTTTTTTTTTTTATTGACTCCAAATAACATAAGATTCATCTAAGTCATGACACAAATGATGTATTTTGCGCACATGATAGTTAAAGAATACAAACAGTAGTCTCTTTTTCATTTCAGTGCCCTTTAAAGAGCTTGAAAATAGTTCAGATAGTTGCCAGTTATGAAAAACTGCCAAATACTTTAATCACTTTACAAACCATTAACAATAAAAACGGAAGTCGCAAGGATATACAGGTAGACACACAATATGTCTGTATGCAGGGTTCCTACTCAGTCTGGAATAAGATTCAGGTGTGTTTCCTTTCTGGATGGAAACAGAAAAACAAAGCAGTCTTATAAGATTCGTATTTCCAGATTCTTTTCAGTTCTATTGTTTCAATGTCCATCTATCTTTCAGTCTGTCCATCATCCATTCATCCGTTTGCTCATGCTTGTTCATCTATCTGTCTGCACATCCATCTAGCTTACCATTGGTCAATCATCAATCCATCCATCCTTCCAGACATTCATCCATCCATATGTCTATACTTCTATCACTTTTTTACTCACTTTTCATTATTCATCCATCCACCTGTTTGTGCATCCATTGGCCCATCCAGCTTTTTGTCCATCCATTCATCAACCATTTATCATTATCCATCTAAAGTATCATCCACCAGTCCAACCATCCATCCACCAGTGTATTAGTTTCCATACGCCCATCTAGCCATTTACCTACCATTCAATTATCCATCCGTCTGTGCACCAGTTTCCCCATTCAAGTCGATCAATCCATCCTTCCCTACAGTCTGTGGTTTTTGCCTGCTCTATACTTGAAGCCTGACCACTACATCAATATCTGCCAGAAATGTAAAGTAAACTTCTGTAATTAAATTTTAAGAATAGGCTAAAATGGTGTTGAACACTTGCAAGGAAAAGTGTTTTGTTTTTTTTGTCAGATTTTCTGCATACCGAAATCCAATCATCTTTTTACAAATACAACTCTGTCTGCCACTCTCTGCCTCTCTACACTTACAAAAGCATCGTTTACAAATCTTTGTAGAGTACAAATGGAAAGACAGAGAAATGTAAACATTGTGTTTCAGCAGATTTGTTCAGTTAAAACATGTTTACAGTTTAAAAAGTATAATTCTGTAAATCATTATATATTAGATAACTGTATAAATTATGTTAAATACTGTAAAAGCTTGATCACAAATTGGTATAAACCTTTTAAGGCCAGTTTTAGATTTGTTGGGTAACTGATGGCCAGCTACTGGCCCTTCATGCATTTATGTATTGAGAAAATATTGGCTCTAATCCTAGCCTAGGATGCATGCCTCTCAAACTAGTATTTGGGCAGAGAAACATACTTTTTATCTTTAAACTTATCATGCAGAAATTGTGATGGGTTTTAAAAATGAGTGAATATAAACTTCTAAAGTTAGGACCATACATTTGAGTTGTTTAGCACTCAATCTGCTATTACAGACTTCTGTTTGTACACAAAAAAAAGATCACAAAAATAACTAACCATTCAATAGAAAAAAAAAACAATCTCTCAATTACTCAGATCAATAACTAAATGCTCATAGATCTGAGTTTTCCCTTTGAAACTGGAGGCCAGCAGAAACTGACGGTTGTCAATGGAAACTGGAGAAAAGGCCCTTGGTGCCTGAATGTTCAGCTCTTGGAAGTGAACAAACTCGCCTTTCTTGGCATCCCAGCGGTACACCTGAGTGAAAGAGTAATCGCTGCCCAGAATGGCATACTGCCAGCTGCCCACAGTGAAGGGCTGGAATACCATGGAGCCTCGAGAGGGCATGGTCTGTAATTCTTTGAAGAGGGCCCCATCCCAGCGCATCACTTTGGAGTCACCAATGAAGCGCGTTAGGCAGATGTAGAGGTCAGATTTGACCTGGAAGTGCTTGACGGCGTAAACATCCTCCATCTCTGGGATGTCGGTTCGTCTATCGAAATGCTTGGTGGCTTTGCTCCACTGGTAGATGACGGGCCTTTGGGAGCTGCTGGACAGGATCAGGTGAGGTTTGGAGGAAATCTCTAGGTACTCCACATCGGTGTCGCGGTACCATGGGTGAAGGGACTGGTGGGAGTAGAAGCCATTGCCGTTCCACTTGTAGATGGTGGTGGAACCAGCCTTGGAGCTATCAGCTATGACAAAGAAGGACTCTCCATCAATGCGGAACGTCTCAACGTCATTTGGCTTGCGGATTTTCAGGACGTCGATGCCTTGAAGCTTAATGAATTTGTTTGCAGAGGTGTCCCGCTTGTAGATGTGGGAGCCTCCAAACAGCTGAGCCACAATGATGAACAGCTGGTTGTCAATGACAAGAGGTTTGCAGATCACAGTGGATGTACCTGGAAAAACATGCAATCTATTGGTTCCTATTTTAATGGCAATTTTACTTCAAGATTTAAGCAGCTAATTCACTTTACTTACTGTCAATATCATCAAAGTTTCTGAAGTTCATCTCAACATGATCCCATTCAAGGAAGCCACACTTCCCAATGAATGGCTGGGCAAAGACAACATACTGGTCATTCCTGAAAGAAAATGCTTCCACTGATATGGATTCAAATTTCAGAGACTGGTAGGGAGCAAACTCTGTGAAGGAAACAGAAAAAATGCTTTACAATAATTGTAAAATCTCCAAGGAAGGACAAATGTGAGGAGTCAATGCTCCACCTGTGGTGATGCAATCGAAGGACTGCGGCGACAGGTCGTTGATCTTCTTGTCCAGCTGTGAGGCCGGGCCTTTGCAGTAAATCTGGTCCACAGTGGCATTGGTGCTGTATATCCACTCCACTAACCACTTCAGCTTACAGTCACACATGAAGTGATTCCCACGCAAGTCTCTGAGGGGAGAAAATCATTGTGTGAAAATCTGAGAGCATCACTCGTCTGAGTTTAACGCTCTGAAGCTCCAGATGGTATCTCTCCCTCACATCTTCAATTTGAGGTTTCATCGACATCAAGGAAGACTGAACATTTACTGGATAATAACCTGCAGCCCTTCTCCCTCCTTTCTCTCTCTCCTACCAGTGCATGTAATTTTAATGGCGCTAAAATCTCCAGCTGCCTACGCATTTGTTAAACCTCTGTGAAGGAGGAGCAATAAATTATACATATTTCTAAAAATAGGAAGTTGTACAGCCATCTGATTATTCATTGTACAACATCAGAGATCCCACAAAGTGTGTGTTAGCTTCTGTCTTTAACATACCAATGATACTTACACTTTTGTCAAGGCCTCGAGACCTTTGAACAAATCTTTGGGGAGAGTCTCCAGATTGTTGTAGGCCAGACTCCTGAAGAAAAAAAAACACGTTGACTGTAATTTTCATTACCAAAGTCCACCTACATCTTTGTTCTCTTATCATGAAATAATGTTATGTAGAGACTCAGCTGTACAACTGACTGTTAAAGCTGAATCTTGAACAAAAATGTGTTCTTTTTAACTATATGAGAACTTTAAATCAGTGACAAAGTAAGAAACTCTTTCACCTTATATATAATACAGGTACAGTTAAAACAAATTTGAGCATTGTGAAAAAGTTCAATTTTTTGTCACTCATTTTAAAAGGTACAACTCAATTATATAGATTCACTGCACATAATTAAATATTTCAAGTCTTATTTTCTTGTTATATTATTGATTATGGCTTCCAGATAATGGAATGAAAACCCCAAATTTTAGAAAATTAGAATATTGTGAAAGCTATAGCACATTCACAGAAAGTGGAAGGAAAAAGTGTGGTAGGAAAAGGTGTACTAGCAACAGGGATATCTGCACCCTTGAGAGGACTTTCCAGCAAAAACCCCTCAAGAATTTGCAGATTGACTGAGCGCAATAAGAGCCACAACTCAGAGATGAATCCTCCAAGTGTAACATTCCTTGTGACAAGGCACTCCTGAACCAGTGAGAACATCAGTAGCGTCTTACCTGAGCTAAGGAGAAAAAGAACTGGACTGTTGCTTGGTGGTAAAAGTAGGGGTACACTACTAGTACATCTCAAAAAATAGACTATTGCTTAAAAGTGCAATATTTCTTGCCAGTCATCTCAGAAAGTGAAACTCATATATAAAATCATCACACAAATAGTGATATATTCCAAGCCTTTGTTTCTTGTAATTTTGATGATTATGGCTCACATATATGGAAATCCAAAAGAAAGAGTCTTAGAAAATTAGAATACTGTGAAAAAGGTCATTATTGAAAACTCATGGTGCCACACCCTAATCAGCTAATTAACTTAAAACACCTGCAAAGATTTTCTGAGCCTTTAAACGGTCTCTCACTCGAGGTCAGTAGGCTTCACAATCATGGGGAAGACTGGTGACTTGATAGATGTCCAGAAGACAGTCATAAATGCTCTTCACAAGTAGGGTAAACCACAAAAGATCATTGTTGAAGAAGCTGGTTGTTCAGAGTTCTGCATCCAAGCATATTAACAGAAAAGTTAGTGGAAGGAAAAAGTGTGGTAGGAAAAGGTACACCAGCAACAGGGAGAACCAAAGCCTTGAGAGGATTGTCAAGTGAAATCCATTCCAGAAGAGCTACCACACACAGTTGAATACTAGACATGGGCTACAAATATCACATTTATCAAGCCACTCCTAAACCAGAGACAATGTCACAGGCGTCTTACCTGGGTTAAGGAGGAAAGGAACTGGACTATTGTGCAATGGTCCAGAGTCCTGTTTTCAGAAGAAAGTAAATTCTGCATTTCATTTGGAAATCAAAGACCCAGGGTCTGGAGAAAGAGTGGAGAGGCACAGAATCCACATTGCTTGTAGTCCAGTGTGAAGTTTCCACAGTCAGTGATGGTTTGGGGTGCCATGTCATCTGCTGGTGTTGGTCCACTGTGTTTCTGAAGTCCACAGTCAATGCAGCCGTCTACCAGGAAATTCTATAGCCCTTCATGCTTCCCTCTGCTGACAAGCAGAGATGCTGATTTTATTTTCCAGCAGGACTTGGCAGCTGCTCACACTGCCAAAGGTACCAAAGCTGGTTCAGTGACCATCGTGTTCCTGTTCTTGATTGGCCAGCAACGTCCCCTGACCTGAACTGCATAGAAAATCTCTGGGCTGTTGTCAAGAGGAAGATGAGACACCAGACTCAACAAGGAAGATGACCTGAAGGCAGCTATCAAAGCAACCTGGGCTTCCATTACACCTACGCAGTGCCACAGGCTGATCGCCTCTATGCCATGGAGCATTGATGCAGGAATTCATGCAAAAGAAGGCCCAACCAAGTATGAGTTCAAAAAAGAACATACTTTTCAGAAGCTTGACATTTATGCTTAAAATATCCTTTTTTATTTATCTTAGGTAATCAAATTTTATGAGACACTGAATTTTGGGTTTTCAGCCAGAATCAAAGGCTTGAAATATTTCACTCTATGTGTATTGAATCTATATAATATAAGAGTAACATGACAGAAAATTGGTGCCTAAACCTCAGAAAATCTGACAACCTGTTGGAATTAAACCAAGCATCACAATTAGGACGAAAGGGAATTCAAGAGACTTTAAAGGCAGCATGGTTGATGGTGGGAGATGGGCTGGTCTGAGTATTTCAGAAACTGCTGATCTGCTAAGTTTCACATGCAGCCATCTCTCAGGTTTACAGTGTGGTTGGAAAAGGTGAAAATATCCAGTGTGTGTTGGTTGTGTAAGCTTTAATGTATTGTAGAAGTCAGAGGAGAAAGGGCATACTTGTCTGAGATGATAGTAAGACAACAATAGCTAAACTAATTACACCAAGGTACACAGAATACCATCACTGAACAAATAACACGCCAAACTTTGAAACCAATGAACCACAGCAACAGAAGAGCGCATTGGGTGTCACAACAAGCTTCAACATATTTTATTAGGATTTTATGTGATAGACTAACACAAGACACTCCAAAATTGTACAGTTGAAGAAAAATAATTTATAGTTTCAAAACAAACACACACAAACATAAAATGTGCTATGCACCACCGCCTCTGTTTTGCATGTTTAAAATCTAAAATTTAATCTAATTCTTCATCTGAAAATGGCTGACGTTCAGTCAGATTAGATGGAGAGCATCTGTAAACATTGCTTTTCAAATTCTGCCACCTTTTGCAGCCTCTCACAGATTTTCTTCCAGAATTGCTCTGTATTTAGCTCAATCCATCTCCTTGTGAACTCTGAACAGCTTCCCTGTCGCTGTTGAAGAAAAGCCTCCCCATATCATGATGTTGCCATCACCATTATTCACCATGGGGATGATGTGTTTGGGGTGACTGTAATTTCCGGACTATAAGCCGCTACTTTTTTCACACGCTTCGAACCCTGCGATGCAGCTAATACATGGGTTTTTACCAAAGGGTTTTGAAAGGCTGGACTGCTGCGTGATGAAGACGACACTTAAGAGTGAATTTTTCTCAAGACGAAAGTGACACTGAGAGCGACAGTGAAAGAGAGACTAAAGAAGTGTGCATGAGGCTGTTCAATTCCAACACTGAAGAGGACAACATTAGTGTGCAGGAGGATGATGAAGATAGCAATGATCAATCCATTTACAACCTTTCTGTGCAAATATCTGACGTTACAACATGGAGACCTAGACACAAGTCTGGCCTATATCTGTAAATATTTTTTTTTTTTTTTTTCAAAATTTGTGGGTGCGACTCATTTTCAGGTATTCATTGGTCTGCAAACTGCAAACTGGATTTCTTAAGGTTTTATTTCAAGATAAAACCTCTTTTAGATTCTTATTCTAAATCTTAGATTTGGGTCTAGACTCTAGACTATTCCAACAAACAAATATCTTTTGATCTAAGCCATTTCATTGTAGCTCTAGCTGTAGGTTTTGGGCTGCTGTTCTGCAGGAAGATGAATCTCCACAACAGCAGAGCACGGACAGCAATAACACATGGATAGGCTGTGCCATTTAAACAATGTTCAAGTCTTGAGCCTGTATTTAACTTCATCCATCTCCCCATTAACTCAGCTACACTGTGCCTGCTGAACAAAAGCAAACAACACAGTATGATACTGCCACCACAAGCATGCTTTATCATAGGGATAGTGTGCTCATGACTAAAGTGTGTTTTACCAGAACACCTTCATCCACATATTTGCTGTGTCACCTTAAACTTTAACCCTTAAACATTTCTGCAACTGAATCCCTGAACCCTTTGCTGTGTTCCTAAGTCTTCATGATGCTGTTTGTTAACTAATGTTATCTAACAAACATCTATGGCCTTCCCTAAGATGCTGGATTAGATTATACACAATTGGACTGTTCACTTGGGAGCCTGGGTAATTAATAGGGGGCTGACTACAAATACATGCCACACTGTTTAGACTTCTATATTAAAAGTTAAAAAAAAAAGTATCATTTTCCTTCCATTTCAGTTATGCTCTGCTTTATGTTGGTCTATCACACAAAATCCCAATAAAATACTGTGAAGTTAGTGTTAGTAATGTGACAAAGTGTAAAAATGTAACAAGGTAAATGTAAATACAGTGGATATGAATAGTTTTGCAAGCTATTGTGAATAATGTAAATGTGTAGGGCAGTTACGTAACAAGGATGTAACGTTTTTGCTTTCTAATCATTTTACCAGCTGCACATTGTCTCTGTGGCAATACAAGCTGTGCAGTAACCATTGTCAGCATTTTCATCTGTTGTTTCTACAGTCTTTGCAAAAAAACCCCCCCAAAAAACCAAGTACTTACAGGTGCACCAGGGTTTTCAGACCCCGGAAAGCATATGGTGATATCGACTGGATTTGGTTGTTTTCTATGAATCTGAAAAAGGTGAAAAAGGATTAGCAAAGAAGACACATTGTAGAAGTAGAAAGAATATCAGTGATATAATTCTGACATAAACTCACAGATATTCCAGATGAGGAAGTCCAAGAAAAGCGTCCTCGTTTATAGATTCCAGGTTGTTTGCTGTGAACAGGCTGTGCAGAGAGATGCCAGTGTTTAATATTTTACTGCTCAGGGTCACATGCTGTCAGAAAATTGAGAAAACGTCTGCTCTCTATGTCACCAATACAGCCGAAAGCATTTTGAGGGTTCCTGCGGGCAATCTTACGCAGTTGTTTTTCGTGGCTCAGTCAGAGCCAAAGTATGACTCAGATTAAAAAGGAAATTCCCTAAAAAAACATGTGTGAGCTAGCA
The DNA here is from genome assembly GCA_014839685.1 of Anableps anableps. Classification (NCBI taxonomy): domain Eukaryota; kingdom Metazoa; phylum Chordata; class Actinopteri; order Cyprinodontiformes; family Anablepidae; genus Anableps; species Anableps anableps. The sequence continues at coordinate 19,043,167 of CM026076.1, forward strand.
CATGTGCACACATATGTATGTAGTAAAACTTTGATGCATGAAGAGAGCAGTGATCAAACCCAACATGACAGAAATGCAAGATAATAATAATAATAATAATAATAATAATAATAATAATAATAATAATAATAATAATAATAATTAGGGAGTTTTTCTTTGCTTTCATGTTCAATCAGTCTAAAATGTTGTTGCAGAACGAAAACGTCTCGGAAAATTAAACATGGCGTTGATCAAGCTCACAAGAAAATGACAGAATGCAACAAACACCTAGAATAATAAGCTCAGAAGAGATTTCTCACAGGAGATGCAGGGCAGGGGTGTGGATGAAGCTCTCCTTAGCGATTTCGGTGAATTCCGACTTGACGAATGATCTGTGGGAGTAAAATGCGACAAAAAAAAACAAACAAACAACAACAACAACAAAAAAAACCCAAAAAAAAAAACAAAAAAACACATTGTTCAGTTCCACAGCAGACTTGTCATAAAACAGTTGTTGCAGTCTGTTCCTTGGGAATGCATTTCTGTGGTGCTGCTGCAGAAAAGCCGCTGATCATACATGTTTATAACAAAGCAATAGCCTAGTTAAAATGACTCACAGAGATGTGACATCGGGGGGAAAGCTGCGAGGAATCGACACTGCGCTTTCGCACAACGCGTTATCTTTGGTGCATGTGCATGACATGGGACAGCGCTGCTGCCTGGCTCTCTTGCTCTCCACTGAAAGTACACCAGACGCCACCACAAGTAAGCCGAGCCAGAGCAATCTCCTGGGTATTCTGCGTGTATTTTCCATCCTTGGAAACCGCTGCGGGCACGACTTGCGCGTCGAGCAGCCCTACACATGAACCGGGGTCTCTGCCGTGCTTCCTTTTCCCCGCTGCTGCCGCCGCCGCCGCCGCTGCTGCCAGAAGGCCAAGCGACGCGCTGTCCGCTCCTGTTGTCTCCACCCGTCGGTGGGTTGCGCGGCTTCTTCACCGCCGGTCTGGGGAGGGGAGGCTGATCGAACCCGGAGTCCCCTCTGATCTGCAATTACACAACCTGGACGAAAAAATACGAGCGTGTAGCCTTTGTGGCACTGATGAAAACTAATCAGAAGTGTGCTGTGGTGTGCGGAGCAGAGGAGATCGCCAGCTGGCGCTGTGACAGACGCGGTGTGAGGGCAGGTGGGGATCCCAGCGGGAGCAGACGGAGCATCTCTATCCAAAACCACGCCTATGGTTTCAGCCAACGCTACCCGCTCACTGTCAAGCGCCTGGAGGATTCCGCCCAATGGGCAGGCGGATCTGTTTTTCCCCTGTCAATCAGTGTATGTACAGACAATCAGTATAAATTAAACTCCAACATGAACCAGCGGATTGCTGCCTATATATGGCGCAGACGCTACCTAAGCTGTCCGTGCGGGAAGCGGGTTGGGAAACCGGGTTAAAATTGATTGCTGATGGAAATGCACCTGCAACATACTGTCTCATTACAAACCCATTAGCCTCAATTATATTAAAACACTTGGTTTTGCGCATGACTATGACAGATAAATAGGTATTATTTGGCGCATTTCCTGGCTTCCTCTCGGTTGCCATGGTGACTGGGAGATGCAAAATGTTTGTGACCAGTGATGAAAGGGTGTGGGGAAGCCCTCCAGACATCCGTTCTGTTAATGGAAAAACGCCTCAGCCCCTTTTAATCTAAAGTTTCATCTCTGTAAATCAGAATATCATCAAAAAGTTACAAACTTCATTAAAAAAAAAAAAAAAAAAAAAAAAAAAACTCATATTGATTCATTACACACAAAGTGATATATTTCAAGCATTCATTTCGGTTCATTTTGATTATTATGACTCATAGCTAATGAAGAATCGGTTTCTCAGAAAATTGGAATATAATACAAAACCAATAAAAGTTTATTTTAATGCATAAATGTTATTTTATGGACATATTATTGCTTTCACAGAGTGCTGATGACTGTGAAACCAGAAAAGGTCATTGGTATAGAAGTCGGCTGTATACAGAATGCTGTACCCAAGCATATAAATGGAAAGTTGAGTAGAACAAAAAAGTGTGATAGAGAAACGTGCACAAGCAAGAGGGATAAACACAGATTTAACAGAACCGTAAAGCAAACCCTACTGAAGATTTTTATTTCATGAGCCACCATATGCAGGCGTATTCAGGAAAAGATCCACAACATTTTTAATCCTTAGGTTATCCACTCCTGAACCAGAAATTCCAGAAGCGTCTTACCTAAGCTAAGAAGAGATCTGGACTGTTTATCAGTGGCCCAAATTCCTCTTTTCAGATGAAAGTAAATTTAGTATTTCATTTAGAAATGAAAGCCCCAGAGTCTGGAGGAAGAGTGTAGAAACACAGAAGTCAACGTGTTTGAGGTGCAGTGTAAAGGTTTCACACATATGATTAGGGGAGCTAAAACATCTGGTGGTGACGGGCCACTACCATATATCAAATCCAAAGTCAGCGCCAAAGTCTTCCAGGAAATTCTTCAGCACCTTGTGCTTCCCTGTGCTGACAAGCTGATTTCTTTTTCCATTAGGACTTGACACCTGCCAACACAGCAAAAGCACCAATACTTGGTGTATCTATTGACTGTTGTTGGGAGGAATATGAGATACATCAGCCCCAACAATAATGACCATCTTAATGCTGCTACAAAAGCAAGCTGGACTTCCTTAACAACAAAGCAACAGAGCGATTAACCTCCATGAAATGCTACACTAAAACAGGAATTAAAATAATCAATGCAAGTTCTACAGACATGAACATAGGCCTACTTTTCTGAATGCTGACTTTCTGTATTGAAAATCCTTTCTTTATTGGCCAGATTTTCAGATAAACTGAATCCTGGGCTACTATTAGCTGTAATCATCAAAAATAAACAGCTGAAATGTATCACTCCTTGTGCTTGGGTTCCTTTCTGTTTGCCTGCAGAACATCACATTGACAAGACCTTTTCCTCTGTGCCAGAAATGCATGCAGAGAAGACTTCTGGGAGCCCTATAAGGTCTTTTTCACTATATAATGCTTTAGATAGAATAAGAGTTGTTGGATTAATATGTTTACCCACTGTACTTTCCAGATGCGTCTGGGAAGAAGCTTTTTTAAAAAGGTCTCTAAATAAATACACTCTGTTCTCCACCTCCTGTCTCTCTATCCCTGATGTGATTACACCATTAGATACCCAGTGCTGGTTTACCACGATAACACAATTCTGCCTGTATAAATGAAAGCAGGACATTTAGAGGAGAAGGGCAGTGCTCTGGATGCCATATTTAGTGCCATATTTTGTGTATTGTGTCAGGAAGAACGAAGCTTCTTCTTCTGAGAGGAAAAATGTGGACATGGGTTGGAGAAGCTGAGCAACCAAAATGCTTTTCTCACTTTGGTTTTGCTGCACTACATGGAGAACACTGGATTTCATTGTTGTGCTGGTTAGTGATGGTGTTTCATAAATGTCATCATTCATCACCAGAATGGAAAGCAGTGTCTAGCAAGTATATGGCTGTAGTGTGTGGTGTCTTTCTTTCAGTGGAATTTGGGGCAAGTGTCCTGTAACTCATGTAACTTCATTTTCAGCTATTTTAATATACTTTCTTCAGCTGAAAAAAATATCTATGTGTATGATTAATTATACACAGATTTATAAGCATTTCACCTCTGGTACCTGCAGGTGCAAAAAAATGTTGATTCTGTGAGCCATTACTTTACTTTGTTGTGGTGTTCTCCACTAGGGGGACATAGAGAGCCCAGTTTCACATTTAATAAAGCTCATTTTGCATGAATTTTCACAAAAACAATAAAACAAATCTTAAGGTAAATTTATTTCAATGACAACAATGCTTTCAAAATTCAGTTCAATGTTAAATCCTTTAAGAACTGTGGGTGAAAACAACATGCAGCAAAATTGCAGTTTATTAACACAGCTTGAACTTGTGGTTACACTATATGGGTGTTATCTAACACAGAAACAGAGCAGAACACTCTCAGGCTGGTTCACTCGAGACATATTTCCAGGTGCTTTAGCAGCTCTCTGTATTGACCGGCTGGGTACTCGGTCTGGCAGGTGGGACACTCCAGGAAACTCTCACTGAGGATGCTGCTGTGAGCAGAGGATGCCAGGCTGTCTCTGGGGGACGAGGAGTGTGGCATCGCCTCTTCACATAAGCCGAGGTCCTGCTGGTCTCTCTGACATAAACAGAACCAAACGTCAGTTCAGATCAGGTGTCAGGCTGATACAGATTTCTAGGTGAATCTATAATTCTTATCCTATGAGACTCAAAGCTGCACAGTTTAGTTTTCACAGTGAGAGACCAGAGGATGTGTAGGGTCATGAAAACAGAAGTATCACAGTTAAATATATGAAGCCACTAATACAGCGCGTTAATCGAACTTTGATAATAACTTGGGCTGTTCGGCGTGAGGCTTTGCTCTCTTCAACTTTAACCCAAGCAAGAAGCAAAACATTTTAATACAGCTTTAAGTTTCATCACAGATAAGAACTAAAATCTGTTTTCTTTGCTGCATTTATGCCAACCTTTGACTGTTTTGGGTAAAGGCCTTCTGTTTTTGGCAGCTTCTTCAGAATTCTGAGCATTAGCTTCTTTAAATACGAAGAGTCCCGCTTTGCATCCTCAAGGTCTTGTGAAGAAATCTTGATCTAGAATTTAAAAAAGTTGCCAGTGCAGCGAAACCTGTAAAACCATGCTGGTATTGGTGGCACATTTTTCTAACATCCAAGGATATCCGAAGACGGCTTTCAGAACCATGTCAAAGATCTTTTTTATAAGTAAAACCTCATGGAGGGAAGGACTAAACTATACAGCGTCATTACTCTGTGGATATACGGATTAGGAGCATCCAGATGCTATGTGGGTAAAGAAGTCAGAACTGAGACAAGCAGAAAATGCCTGTTTCTGTCATACCTGTCTTTCCAGGTCTGCAATCTTTTCCTTGTCAGCATGGTGATGGTTTAACATGTACCTCTGATAGAGGCTTGCCTGAGAAACAAAGAGAGATTTATTTTTTTGTTTTCTAGTTTCGAGTCTTTATTTCCTCACATGAATGGAAACATTGTCTATTAGAGTGGGAGACTACATATTACAACCCATACTTCATTCGAACAGTAGTTACCAGGAACTGTAATAGAACATGCCTGGTACTTCTCTACAACATACAATATACTTTCTGAATCTTACTGGGTCCATTCCTGGATTTTTCCGGGTAGAGATTTGTCGAATACTTTCAGGAAAGCCTCCAGGAAACTTACCATGTAATTTGTAGACTTAAAACTTACTGTGTAATTTCATGAAACTTATCAAATACTTTACGAGACATTACAGGGTGCTTTTCAGGAAGATTCTCAGAACTTACAAGTTACTAACGCTGTATTTTTAAGAACCGGGCTGTATTATACATCGACTCATAACATGGTAAATTCCAGGAACTTATTAGGTACATAGGAACTGAGTACTTTTCTAGAACTTACAAGGTACTTTCTTGGAACATTCACTTTCTTGAATCTTAACAAGCTCTTTCTCTGACCTTACCTTATAATTTTACAAAACACACGGGTTATTTTCCTAGAGGTTTCCAGGTGCTTTCAGGAACCCAGCTGTATTATAAGTTTACTTATACTGTGGCACATTCCTCCAACTTTGAGGAGAAAGTAAGTTACAGGAAGGTAGGGTCTGTACTTTCCCAAAACATAACAGGTACATTCCCTGAACTTACTGGAACTTTCCCTGTTACTAACCCAGAACCTTTCTAAAACTTTGGAACGCACTAAGCACTTTCTCAGAACTGACTGGTTATAAAAGAAAGGGCTTTATATGTATTATATTATATAGTGCTACCTGTTACAAGTCACCACATTATACAGCCTGTTTCCTGAAAGTACCCAGAAAGTTCCAGGTAAGTTCTTGGACAGTTTGAGGAATGTACACATGAAATTCTGTAACAGTACCTGGTAAGTTCCATATAAGTTCAAGAAAAGTGTCCTTTAATTTCAGATAAGGTACAGGTTGTATAATGTGGTGCTATTAGTTTGGTATAGCATGAGTATTTACCTGCAGCTCAAAGTTAGTAGACCTTCGCTTCTCCTCCTTCAGCCTAGCTTGGAGCTCTTTGGTTTCCTCCCTCAGCTGTTGCTCTTCCTCCTCAGAGTTGTAATGTTCTTCTTGTGGGCTTCCTTTGCTTATTGGTTCACTCTTTAACTGGAGGGTGATAGCCTCCAGCTCTTTCTCTCTTGCTTTGAACCTACACATGAAGTTCTTATCCAGCTTACAGGCATTTAAAATCTTCCCTATTCAAGACAGGACTGAAAATGTTTTCATTTGCACACACACCTTTTTTCAGCAATGATCAGCTCCTGATGAGTCACTTCAACTTGTTTTCTAAGCATGTCAAGCCAGACATCAGCCTCTTTCAGGAGGCTTTCATAGCGTTCTTTAATCTGTCTTTGTGCCTCTTCTGTATTGAAAGAATCCCAAGATAACAGAAAGACAAGTAATGAAACATGTTATTTATAGTCTTAAACATGTTTACCATGCACTAATAAACTATATCATCTTAAAAATGTTGCAGATGGTAATATTCACTATCACTCTGGGCTACTATAAAACAATCTGGATATCTTAAAAAATCTAGTTGTGACAGTCGGTTGTCCTCTGTTGCATTAGTGGTGAGTGCTTGCTGCCCACTGTCCCTTTGCCTCACCATCTGAATGCTCCTCATTGTGCTGGTTTGAGTGGGCCTGATTGGCTTCATTCAGCTGCTTCTCCAGCCATAACATTTTGTCCAGAATTGCCCTAACATAGGCCTCTCTCTGCTGGTCATATTCCAGCCACTGCTTGTTCTTTTCCAAAGCCTTGAAGAATTGGATAAATGAATAAGATGAACACAAAAAGACAGCTGGACGAGGAGAGGGATACGAAGTACAAACACTTAGCGACATGTATGAATTTGACCCAGTCATACATTTTTACATGAATAACTAATGTGAGTAAAGTAATTTTCAGAACACTTGCATCACTGAGCTTATTCTGAAGATGTAAGACAACTTCATCATTGGAGGAAACCTGTTTTTCTGATGAGGAATCCTACAAGACAAGAGAAAACATAGAGTAGAGCATTGCACATTTCAAAATCAACCATTAATATCAAGATCATTTCAACAACAGCAGTGAAAAAACAGAAAGGAAATTTTGGAAAAATCTACAGGAATGGCTATGAGACGTGCTAATCAAAAATGAAGGAGGGGAAAACAAACTGCTGCCATCTAGTGGTTTAAATCTGGTAAGACAAGAACTCCCCTAAGTGGAAACTGTAAGCAACAGAACTTGATAATCTGCTGCCTAAATGCTTCATCTTAGCAGTTTTGTTGTTTTTAAAAACAGCAAATCCTCACTTTAATTTAAGAAAAAACATTCAGATTTCAAATGATCAGTTGACTTCAGTTGATTTATTTGAAAATACAGTGCTGTGTATCTGCTGTGTCTTCAGCCTATTCTCAATGTTGTTGATGTCTCTCACAACACAGGATACACCTCTGTTTAACCTCATACTCACTACATCCAGAGAGTTCTTCTCTTCAGTGCAGGGATCCTCTGAGGACGAAGATGTTTGTTCATCTTTTGATGGAAGCTGCTCACAATTCTTGAGCCGCAGAGTTTCAAGAGCAAGGAGTCTCTATCAACAGCAAGAAGTGTTTTCAAAAGCCAAGAAAAACATTAACATAAACAGAAATATAACCAAACTTTCAAAGCTAGCAGATGTTCTTTGCAATAACAGCTAAAACATCATTTAACTTAGTTGTGTTTACCTCCACAAGCTTATTATGTTCTCCGTGATGATGGGACATCTCAGCTAGAGTCTTCTTCAGCTGGATATTCTCCTTCTTCAGGCTGCTGATGATCTTTACAAGCTCTAAACTGAGCTTTTTCTTGAGTGAGCGATTACATTTATAGGCTGTCATCTTTATCACCTGATAAGAAGAAGAGCAGGTTCAGTAAAAGACTCCTGTGTCTGACATCCTCCACGGATAGACTGAGGAAATCTTATGTACCACGAGCGATACAGCTCTTATTGTCACAAAGAAATATAGGGAAGGATAGCTTGATCCCTCCCTCCACTCCCACTCCCAGTAGGGACTCTGTTGTAGATAAAAGAAAAGAAATGGCCACAAGATAGTAAATTTCTAAACCCCCTCAAAAATTTTAAGATTGATTTCACATATACAAGAAAAAGTTTAGATATTTTCTCATGTTGTAAAGTCAGAAATTTGTAAGTAAAAATTGAAAGTATCAGAAAAATCTCAGAAGTTTACTTAGATTATTGAAACAAAAAAATGCCACAAGTCCTCTAAGACTGAGGTTGTGAATGTCGGGGGTAAGCATATGCAACAGCCCAGATGTACCCCTTACACTTTGTAAAATATCCAGATGAACATCTCCTAAATTTACCACTTAAACCTTAGAGAACTTCACTTCACTTTTTAATCTCAGTAAACTTTTTTTTTTTCTTACAGATTTCTGACTCACTAATGTCAAAAAATATTAGTTTTAAATGTAAAACTTTTCAACAGAGAATATCTGAGTTTTTTCTTATTAAAATGTGAAATTAATTTCAACATTTCTGAGTTTTTTGGCAGAAATTTGCTTCTCTGTGGCCAATTTGTTTATTTCTTTTACCCACAATGACCCTAATACTGTCATAGTACCCTAAAACATACACAAAAATGTATAACATGATGTAATTGTGTTTTTTTAAAACAAAAAGCAGCGTTTATTTCTACTGCTGCTAAAATAATCGAATATATTGATTATTACAGATATTATATATATATATATATATATATATATATATATATATATATATATATATATATATAAAATTTAATTGTTGTTATTTTTGAAATTCAGACTTCAGACAATATAGAAAATAAAAACTTTCCAAATTTAGCAGCATTGTGCAAGTGCTTATTCTTCAAAATGTTATATATCTAATATACCAGTATTTCCAAACTCAGGCACTTTCGTCATTCAAAGCAACAGGAACAGTAAAGGAGAATCTAAGTGGTTTTGAAACCAACTTTTTAAAACCTTGATATATCTTGATACCAGGAACCATCCAATATTTATTATATGTAGGTTGTGCAGTACTTTGTGGAACTTTGTCTGATAAAAAGCCATAAAAATAATACCTAACTTTAGCTGAAATTATTTCTGGTTAACTTGGGCTTTATGCATGAAACTAAATACATTTCTGGAAGATAGATTAGCTAAAACAGCCTTTTAAAAGCCTATTTATTTATTTATTTATTTATTTATTTACAATCATAGGCATAGAAGTAAAGCTGACCGATAGACAAACTTTATTTGATTAAAATGAATAAATGGTTAAGACGTTTTTCCTTCATTAACTAACCTCAGCAAGTCAAACAAGCTAACGGTTGACTTTCAAACATAATGAGACTCCCCCCCCCCCCCCAAAGAACATGTATCTTACGATCAGATAAGTGCTTCTTTTCTGTCTGTCTTGATCTTTTAAAAAATATTATTTATTTTCTCAGTTCGTAAGTCAGTCTAATTATGAAGTTTAGCTAGCTGAACAAATGAAGCTAACGTTAGCGGTGCTATACTGAAAATTTACTATGTGAGGTTATTAACACTCTTTCAACGAAACGTATTGGTTATTTAAAAGTTGTTACCTGAAAATGTTGGTTGCTTTTATACTGTGGCGTTGTTCTTCTGAGCTCTCTTTTTGAAAAATCAAATAAATACGGGCGTTAGGCGCGAAAACTTCCGTTTTGAAACAAAAACAATTATTTCATTCCAGAAACGTTTCAAAGTTCTGTTTCAATTGTTTATATTAGAAATATAAGCCAAAGACAAAGGAGGAACAAGATATGGAAAAGTTTGAAGTCTTTGAAGGCAGATTCTTCGACTCTCGGATACTGAGACTCCAAGGGCGCTGTTGCCTCTATAATGAACTCATACGGAACCCAGTGAGTAGAAAAAAACGGATCTGTTTTCCTAGTCTTTGCATGAAAAGCTGAAATAAAATAACTGTTAAAGGAAATCGTCTGAAATGTTTAGTTCAGTTATATCCAGCATACAATTTTATGTTCTCCTTTTTAAATAAAACGAATCTGACTGACAACCTTGAAGAGACCCTCATTCTCACGCTGTAGGTTTCCATTTTTTCCCCTAGATTTTAAAAGTAGTGTAGGCAGATCTTTTAGCTGTCAGGTTGCTCTCATGGGGAACCAGCGCCCTGTTTTTGTTCTGTAAGGTAGACTTCCTATTTACCTTTAAGAATAGATTTAAAGTTTTTGATAAAGCTGAGAGTGGCTTAGGTTATCCTCGACTATCTCTGGAGTGACTGGGGTACAGTGATTGAGGTATAGTCTCCCACATACTCGCGCGTACTGTGCGCGGACTGTCCGCGGATGGTTGAAGCTTTATACTCCAGCGTACAGATTGCCTCCATTTCTCCTGACAAATTACTTCATTTCCCACAATCAGAACAGATACTAGAAAGTTTGATGAGGTAGTTGGGCCCCTATCCCCGTTTCATCTCCATCAGTACAGCCACCGCACACCTGTTAGTGCAGCACAGTGGCAGTCTCGCTGCTGAGCATCTTTGCGACTGCTTGCGCCGACTCGCTCTGTGTCGCATACAAAACAGTTCGATCTGAACACTGTTTCCCGCCGAACAGTTTACTGTGCGACACCGAGTACAAGCACGCGGTCGTAAAAAATTACCTTTGCGCGGCATTGAGTCCGCCACCGACATACTCATATAACACTATATGTGACATTAATTGGACCTTATGAAGTGCCTTAAGATTGACATTTACTGTGAATTGGCACTATATAAATGATCCGGATAAAACTGAACTGAATTGTAACATTTTGTTTAACTTATGCTCAACTATGATAACTTTTTCTTGAAACAGTCAACGAAAATTTGTGAAAATCTGTGTTTTTTAGTATACCACTATATGCCTGTGGTTAATAGTCATTTTTATGCTCTGAAAGATCAGAAAAAGCATCTAGATTTTTAAATTTATTTATTTAGAAGTGACAGCATGGTCGCATTTTCTAATAACAGCCGTCAGAATGGGTAAAAATGAGCGTTTCGGTCTAGCTTCTTGTCAGGACTTTGAAAGGAAGTTAGGGAGAGCAGAAGCAACAGCGCCATCTGGCGCAACAATATCCGATTGTCACCTAATTCTGAGTTAAAAAGTCGGTAACCAATATCTCCACGAGAGGGCGGTGTTGCGCAGTATTAAAACAAAACTGCAAGAACCTATCATAACTGCGCTAGGATTAAAAGTCATGAGACAAACTTAATATTTATAGACTGGGTGTTGTGTGCAGGTCCCTTTCTGTTCCTCATACAAAGCCACCTCAGAGGTAGTGTCTTTTGGTCGCTATGACTCATGAATGAGGTTGTCCTCTTGCATCCAGTCCTCTCCTCCCTGCATCTCAGTTCCCTCTGAGGACTACAACTCTCCTGACTGAATATGTGACGAGTCGCTCAGAAATTTGGATTTTTGTCACTATGCTGCGGGTCATTGTCGAGTCTGCGAGTGGGATTCCTAAAAAGAAAATTGGAAACCCAGATCCAATTGCTACTGTTCTCTTCAGAGGTGAGAAATATCCTGTTAATTTGACATTTTTTTCTTTCTCAGACGAGTCATTAACAGTTTCATTTCTATTTTAGTTTATCGCCTTCTCTGAAATCGTTCTTGGTTGCAGTCTTCTCATTATAAAGTCCATAGTTAAGGCATTTTTTTTCCAGAGGGCTGAAGTCAAATATTTGGGCAGTGATTCAGAAAACCAGGAAACATCCTTATAAGGTCATAATATAACCTGATGTCCACGTTTGGCTCAGTGCTTTTTCTTTGACTTATTTATTATTCTTAGCAATATGTGCTTATTTGCATGCGTGTGATTTAGTGTGAGTTTAACAAAAGTTTGCAACAAGTTTAGCTGAATAGCTTTCAAAGTAAAAACAGAATAAAATAATGTGAAAAAAGCCCCACTAAAACTGCTAAAAGGCCAAAATATAAATGATTCCCCTCATTATGCTTTCAGGTGAAAAGAAGAAAACAAAAGCAATTAACAATGAATTGAATCCAGTTTGGAATGAAGTAAGTGAAGAACTACAATGCTATTAGCTTTATTTTGAAATATATACATATGTTTTTACTTTACAAGCTAAATACCTGATGGATTGTTTTAACCACTCTTTTTGTGGAATTACAGGTTCTTGAGTTTGACCTGAAAGGCTCTCTTCTGGATGCATCTGCATACATTGATGTGGTTGTAAAGGACTATGAAACAATTGGGAAACACAAGTATGTGTTTATGATACACTGTCGCATTTGTATACACTGTGTTGGGATTGTAATCCTCTGCAGTATAATGTGTTTTGGTTAAAGCTGGTACACTTCGGAGCATGTCTTTGGGGAGCAGTGCCTCCCAGAGAGAACATCTGTGTGCGGGACGAAAGAAGGAAAGAAAGGAGAAGAAAATAGAAATATTTCTTGCTAAGGGCAAAGGAAAAGAAACATCCAGCTTGAAATGTTTATCTTTCCAGGAATAAGATATGTGATTACCATGGCATAATAGTCCTTTAAAGTTTAGTTGAAAACAATAACTTTTCTCTCGATGCTGAACAACATGTTGAAATTTCACTCTGCTGTGAGTCTAAGACTCCCTGTGACTGTGTTAAGACTTGTTAAAGAGAAGTATGTTGTTCTCTTTTAAGACCGATGGAAATATTGCCTTAAACAGAAGTAAAGCTCCCTTTTCTTTCTAAACCTCACATGTATAACAACACATGTTTCTGTGACTGATGACTTATTATTTTGGTTAATTATCTGCTGCTCTGTTAGGGACATTATTGCACAAGTTTAGGTCCATTAGTTTTGATGATGTTCAGGCAAGAGGGCCAAGTAATAACATGTCCGTTGTTCCAGTGACCGATAGTTAACACTGTAAAAACTGTTTTGTGATCCAAGAAATGGGGGGTGATAATGGGGGTGGGGTGTCTGCCTCGCCCATGATGAATGATTCTTCATGCTCAAGAGAGCTTGTGGTGGCATGTCTGTGGCACAACTGTTATGATTGCAGCTCAGGCAGTAATGGAATTTAAAGTGCTTTGCAAAAGTATTTCTATGCATTGAACTTTTTTACAGTTTGTCATGTTTCAAGTACAAACCTCCATGTTTGTTAGACACCCTCTAAAGAGTTGCAAGTGATGTTAATGGTTGGTTTTCCACCACACATAACATTTTGAAAGGAGGCCAAAAGTTCAAATTTGATCTGATCTTATCAGAGCAACTTCTTCCACATGTTTGCTATGTTCCTAACATGGCTTTTGGCAAACTGCAAACAGGACTTCTTATGATTTCCTTTTGACAATGAGATCTTCTTACCACTCTTGTATAAAGGTCATACTTGTGGCACAACCAATAGTTGTTCGATCAGCAAATCCCCTCATCTAAGCTGTGGATCTCTGAAGGCCTGAATCTCGATCAATTTTTATTGGAATGAACTGTGCTCCTTGAAATGCTGATGGCTTAGAATGTTGTTTTATTACCCAACCCTGCTTTAAACTTGTTGTTTTTGTTAATCTTTGAAGTGCTTTTTGTTCCTTAATGTTCTCTTAAAAATTTTCATCAAACCGTTCTATTTATACTGAGAATAAATTACACAAAGGTGGACTCTGTTTACCAATTAGATGACTTCTGAAGGCCGTTGGATGCACTGGATTTTTTATTGAGGAGTGTCAGACTAAAGACGATGCAGGCAATTATGTATGCCATCTTTTTAAGGTTTTCATTTGTAAACATGTTGAAAACCATGTATCATTTCCCTTCCACTTCACAATTATGCTCTTCCTTATGTTGGTTTATTGCATAAAATCCTATTAAAATACCTCGAATTTTGTGCTTATAACATGGCAAAACATGGAAATATTCATTAAGTATGTGTAAATTTAGCAGGGACTGTACTCATAACTTGAGGAATAGTTTTGCAAAGATAAGAAAATGAGATAAAAATTATGTTTAAACAGATTCTTTGTTTTTATTTTGACAGTTGTGAAAAAATTGTTCACTGATAGTCGGAAATGTACAAGTAAGACAGTTTTATTGTCAAAGAGAGCTATGTCCACACTTCTATTATGAATGACAAACATGAATAACTAAACTCCATGTGCCTTTTTTTTGCTTGTAATTCAGATTTTTGTGCTATTATCTGTCATTAAAGTGACCACAAAGCATACAGCACATGGCTGTGGTACATTTAAAAAAGTTTTACTTGTACTTCCCCAAAGTATGTCTTTAAAATTTCTTGTATTTTAAAACACCACTGCATTTGCTTTTATTGGCTAATCAGGGAGGATGCTTCCTTCCATTGCAAGGACATTCTTTCACAACTCCGTTTTTTTTTGGTCAAATTTAGTTGAATTAAAAGGCTTGGCATGAATTTAGAGAATTTCAGGTCTGTTGCAATATTCTGTGATTATTAATCATGGCTGTAGAGCTTCTGTTTTCTACACAAAGGGACTAAGTTTCCACCTTATATTCAGGAAGCAGTGAAACTAGGAAGTGACGAGTACCAGTCATTCATGGTAACGAGCAAAAAAACATTTATAAACATTTATTCTAGTTCCATGTTGTGTTAGTAACTGTCTGTTGAAGCATTCTTGAAATTCTGTTTGTGACACAAATTCAAAGTGATGTATCTTTTAACTGTGAAGACTCAGTAATACGTGACTTTTGCTAAACAGAAGTGAATGTGATTGCTTTCCAGGTTCATTGGCTCTGCAAAAATCTCATTGAGAGATTTGGCCAGTGGTCAAGTGAAGTCCCTGCCATCTAAAAATGTGCCTTTGGTCAATGAGAAACAGCAAAATGTTGGGGTAAATAAATCCACTTACGTGAATTATAAATGATCCCATGTACACTTAAAGCCTTAGCATGTTAGACCTTGACAGCACCTTCAGTTTTGCTTGTCACAGTTTATTCCATATTGTATGATATTCATACAGCAGTTAATGGATTGGATCTTACCAGTTGATATATAAAGTATATATAATGGTGTTTATTTATTATTCTCCAGGCAACCATTAATTTGAGCATCGGGTATGAGTCACCGGCTACTCCAAACCTAAATGATCACACCAACGTCGACATCTCCCAAATGGAAACTGGTAAGAAGACAACAGTTCATTTATATTCAAATGGTCTGACTTTTAATAGAACATTAAATTGTGATGTCTTTTTGTGTAGGTTTCTGGTCAGCCTCTATTGGCTCTAAAGTTATAATATATATTTTTGAAGAAGTATGTTTATTCAAAGTGACCTGTACGTTCTGTGTTATAATAGCCTAATACTGAAGAAGAATAACTAAAATAAGATAAAGTAGAACCAATGTAATTAAATACAGTATTAGCCTTGTTATAGTTTTAGAAGATAAGTTGTACATTTATTAGCACCCTTTGTAATATTTTGCATAAACTTTTGTTGTAGTGGCATAACCACATATTAAAAAAATGTATAAAAAGGCTTTAATTTAATTACATTTATTCAATAGAGTGCCAAAAATTTCATGGTAGGGAAATATTGTAAACAAACTTTCAGTTGCTTGTATAATTGGCCATTTCTGTTCAAACTACCAACTATTTAAATCTTTGAGGAGAAGACATAGCATAGTTGCAATGCTTGTTTCAATTCTGTTTCTATTGTTTTGTTCAGGAGATAATGAGGAGGAGGATGAGGCAGACAATATTATGGATGGAACTGGTCAGGTTGGAAGTTCAGGAATGCCTCCTTCACCAAACAAGCCTGGAAAACCAAGCCATAAATTGCACCGTTTCAGTAGAAAGAGGCACAAGGCTCTGGCCAATAAGCCTCAAGACTTCCAGGTTTTGTCTGAGTTTTGATTACTTTTCCTGCATAACAATAAACACCAATTAGATTTGGGATTCAGGAATGTTTCCATGACGCATGAGAGCATACTCAACCAGATTAAATGTAAACTCTAGCTCGTGGCAGAAAGTAAATCAAAAATATTTCTGTAATTCTGTAGAACTGAAAACTCATCTTCTGGTGTTGCATATTTTCATATATTTGGTCCTTTTGATTGTGGAGTAGTTGTATTTGTCAGCTTCAGCGAATCAGTACCACTTTTTCAAAACCTTAAATAAATCCATTCCCTGACTTCTTTTTCATCTGTCTTTTCTTCTCCTTTTAAAATCCAGATTCGGGTTCGTGTAATCGAGGGTCGTCAGCTGCCGGGCAACAACATAAAGCCAGTGGTGAAAGTGAATGTTTGCGGACAGACCCACAGGACCAGAATCAGGAGAGGAAACAACCCATTCTTTGATGAGGCAAGTTACTGATAGCCTTTGCTGCTCTGTTATTCTTTATTTGGTTCTCAAATATCCTCAAGCTTCTGTAAAATGCTAGGCATTTCTTTATTAGTTGCAATAATAAAATGGCCTTCCAGTCCACTATTCTTGACTATCCTTTGCATTGAGTTAATTCTGCAAGAATGTTCCTTTTCTCAACTTTTGCCATTGGAAGAATCTTGGTTTGCTTCTGAAATCCTAAAACGTTGTCCACATATTCATCCAAGATAAATGTTTTTCTTTTTTTCCCTCTGTTTCAGATGTTCTTCTACAATGTTAACATGCTGCCTTCAGAGCTTTTTGATGAGAGCATCAGTCTTCGAGTGAGTATTATGTTTCTGTGCACGGAAAAGCACTTATTCCAATTCCACTGACATATTGTTTGAATTTCATATCAATAGGTCCACTAGGAAGAAAAATTTACTGAGGAAAAAGTTTGTTTTAGACTTATTGTCCCACTGGTAAATAGGATGTTTTTACCAGTTTAATGTTCTGTTTTTCTTCAAAGGTTTATGACTCTTTCTCCCTCAGAGCAGACAGTCTAATGGGAGAATTCAAGGTATACCAGTTATACACCAATTTAAAAGATATATCAAGACATACCAAAGAAGAAATTTGAAATATTAAAGTATTTTTAGGGTGGTATTGTTTTTGTTATCAGCCACTAGTTTGACATTTCTCTTTTTTTTTTTCATTTACTCAGCTGGATGTTGGCTACATTTATAATGAACCTGGTCAGTTTTTACCAAAGAAATGCATTTTGAGAAAACATGAGTTTCTTTTCTATTCGTGCACCAATGTGAACAAATTCTCCTCCCATTTCCAGGTCATTCTATAATGAGAAAATGGCTCCTCCTGAGTGATCCGGAGGAAGCCAGCACAGGGGCCAGAGGATACCTGAAAGTCAGCATTATTATTGTTGGTACAGGAGATGAGCCACCGGTACAGGGAACATTTTCACACATCTTACATCACCCTGTGAAATGATCATGAAAAACTCATATCCTTTTGTTTTGGTTGCAGAGTGAGAGGAGAGAGTTAAACGAGGAGCAGGATGACATAGAGAGTAATCTTTTGGTGGCAGCTGGTGTCACGATGCGATGGGCCACTCTAAGCCTTAAAGTGTTTCGTGCAGAGGATTTGCCACAGAGTAAGGGACACCTAAATATATAAACCCTTCCTGTTTGTAGTTTTATTTAGTCAGCTACCATCAAGAAACTTCGTTTTAGAAAAGCCTTTTCATTGCAGTGGACGATGCCTTCATTCAGACAGTGAAGCAAGTGTTTGGAAGGGATGGAGACAAGAAGAACTTGGTTGATCCATATTTGGAAGTCAGCTTTGCTGGAAAGAAGGTATTTAATATTTGATATAAAAAAATAAGTCTTTGAATGAATGTTGTTTATTTTCTATCTTACTCTTAACAATGTTGTTTTAGTTTTGCACCAAAATAATCGAGAAAAATGCAAATCCAGAGTGGAACCAAGTCATCAGTCTGCAAGTCAAAGTAAGAAAGATGCATCGCAGCTTGTCATCATCTGAACTTTATAATGTAAAAACATTTCAGCACAAATGATCTCTACTTTTGTAGTTTCCATCCATGTGTGAACGCATCAAACTGAGCATGTATGACTGGTAAGTGTTAATATTAATGTACAGACAAATCCTTGGATTATCTAGCAATATCAGTATTTAACATTCCTGTTTATGTTTACAAGGGATCGTCTAAGCAAGGATGATGCCATAGGAACAACATTTTTGAATTTGAGCAAAATGTCTTGCTCTGGTGGGGAAATTGAAGGTGATTGTGTAGTTTTTTTCTTCTTTCCACTCAGTTTTACACCTTGATGTACAAAGCAACTTTTAATATTTTTATTTTATTTGAAACAGATGCCAGGACTGAAACTTCCAACACAGTCTCTGAATGTATGTGTGAAGTTGAGTATTTTACATTAAACAAAATAACTTTACATAAAAAAACTTTGCTCAATGGGTGAAACAAACCATAGACTTTTTAATAAGACATATATTCGACTAAATGATAAATTATACAAATGTAAATTAATAGCACTTATTTTGGAAATATTAAGAATTTTACATTAACTCTTTTTAACTGTAAGGGTTGAGCTTATCGAAAAAAAAGTCTTTGTTGAATAAAAAGCAATTGAAAATGACACAAATGTTGGTTAAAAATAACACATATTCAAGATGGAGCACAATGTGACCGAAAAAGAAGTAAACCAAGGTAAAAAAATTTTTTTACTATGTAAGAAATGCATCATAAAGTGTCATGTACTATGGTTTAAATTCATCTGCCTCATCAGTCAAACTTAAAACTTTTAGTGTGAGCAGAAATTAGCTGTGGGGTTTCCATGTGGAAAGATAAAGTTGTCTTACAAATGAAAAACATGAACAAATGCCTTTATGCAAACTGGGCACTGGCAACTTAAAATTAAGTTTTGAGTTGGAAAAGCAACAGAGTAGACCTGTTTAACCTGAAACATTGGAGGATGGTGAATTCTCACCAACCCTGTCCTCAAAATCCATCATGGCTTACCTTACATAGAAAAATTCATGACAGCTACAGCTAAAAAAATATTTATTTGCACTTCCAACAATTCTTATTTTTTCAGATTTTTCTCTTACTCCTTTAATGAAGTTTGTGCAACTGTAAAATGCTTATTATGCTTATAGCCTATAGCCTGATTATTAGCAAATCCTACTGGTTTTCAAACTTTAAACTGGAACTCAGGTAGGCTGGGTGTGATGTTCTTCCCACATTCAATTTCTGACTTCAGAGGTAAACTGAAAACAGCATAAGTAGTCCCCAGCAGTTGTTCCTGGTTCACTGTCATCCTCTTCAATTTGCACAAGAAGTTTTTGTATTTGTTTTCCATTGAATTTGTCTTTTGGGAATTTTTTTAATGAGCTCTATATCATAGTTGTTAATATTTAGCTTGTAAATAATTGATACCAACATTCCTTTAGACTACCACTAAAGGCAACCTGAGTAGCACCACTGGTACTTGTCTCAGAGTTTGAGAACAATGGTTGTAGGCTGCTGATGTATTGTTGGCTTAAAGATGGGGTTCATTAAGAAATTAGCTAAATTTTATCTGTCACTTCCGCTTTTATTATGAGTTTCTGTTTATGCACCTTATCCTCACATTAAAAGTTAAAAAGCCTTGAAACTGTTGAAGTGGTTTTAAATGTGGTGTTTTACAGTGAGCCCCTCACCATCAGAAGGGGGGTTTCTTCCAGCTTTTGGACCTTGCTATGTCAACCTGTATGGAAGCCCCAGAGAGTTCACTGGCCTGCCTGATCCTTATGAAGAGTTGAACTTTGGGAATGTAATAAGGCTTTTTAATCTGAATCTAAAATTAACTCATGATGTTTTAAATTATGACGATTCGTGAATAAGGTTTTTGGTGTTTGATGTGTTCCAGGGAGAAGGAGTTGCCTATAGGGGGAGGGTTCTTGTTGAGCTTTCCACACAAGTGGATGGAAAAGTTGATAAGAATGTGGATGATATCTGCAGTGATGACATCCTAGTTGCACAGGTAAACATGATGCAATGCAACCCTGACATACTTTTAAGACAATTAAATTATGTAATGTAACTGCTCACTGTTTTCTTCAGTGTTTTTTTTTAAATAAATATTTGTGTTTGTAGTAGTGAAACAAGACAGAGAAGTTTCATGATACTTTTATCCTCTAACCCTCCCTCATCCTTTTTAATTACAGAAATACCAGCGCAGGAGGAAGTACTCCCTCTGTGCTGTTTTCCACAGTGCTTGCATGCTCCAAGAGCCGGGTGAGCCAATCCAGTTTGAGGTTAGCATGGGTAACTATGGCAACAAGCTGGATTCTACCTGCAAGCCACTGGCGTCCACCACCCAGTACAGTTTTGCTGTGTTTGATGGTATGACTCAAGCAAACCACAAACAAAAACTGCTGATTTGGTCTATCTTAGTATGAGTGCATAACTTCCTCTACATAAAACATGTGTTTAAAATGACTTGGTATATTTACTGGGATCTCCACAGGTAATCACTACTATTACCTGCCCTGGGCGGACACAAAGCCAGTTGTGATTCTCACGTCATACTGGGAGGACATCAGCCACCGCCTGGATGCTGTCAATGTTCTCCTCTTTATTGCTGACCAGCTGGTAATACAAGTTTTAGATGTAAACTTTACACGACTGCTGTTCTTCATTTATCATTTATTTTTATGTATTTGTTATTCAATTCAGGAGTCCCATCTAACTTCTCTGAAGAAAGAAATCCAGGCCAAAGTGTCTGAGGCACGCTCGACAGAAGTTCTGCTCAAACTCATCAGCCATTTGATTGAGGACATTAACAAGTAAAACATGACCCATTATTTGCAGGAGGACATAATGTATGATGTAATTAAACATTTGGATGTTTTGAATTAACTCTGTTTTTCACTCCTAAAAGCTTTCAGCTTCCAGCACTGGAAGTTCAGCAAAACATCACAGCCCTTGATCTCCAAATAAAAAGTCTACGTGAGGCCGCTTTAGTCAATATCAGAGAGGCAGCCTGTCAGATGAGAGAAGAGACCCTGGATGTTAAATCAGCTATTGGAGACATTGAAGAGTGGTTGGACAGAATCAAGCTGCTTGCAGATGAGGTCCTTGCTTCCTCTGGATGAGTAATTATAATATGTAACCCAAAAAGATATGATTAAAACTTCAAACCAATGTGTTTGTACATCAGGCTCAGAACAGCATGCCAGATGTGGTCATATGGATGCTGAGGGGAGAGAAGCGAGTGGCATACGCCAGAGTCCCAGTCCACCAGATCCTGTACTCTAACTATAGTGAGCAGGCTTGTGGGAAACACTGTGGAAAGACTCAGACCATCTTTATGCAGGTGAAAGAACAGCAAACATTCTTAGAAACTGTATCTTTGAAACCCTGTTTGCAGACTTACAAGCTGCCTTACAAAAGTATTTGCACCCCTCAAACTTTTTTGAATTTTGTCATGTTACAAACACAAATATCAAGGTAATTTGTATGTTATGTGATAGACCAACACAAAGTAGTTTCAAAATGTATTTTTTGCAAATAAAATCTGATCAGTGTTGCATACATCTCTTTAAATAGTAGAATCTATACAACCAATTGCCTTCAGAAATCTGAAAATTAGGTGAGATTAGTGAACATATAATGTTATGAATACCATGACACACAGCAGACGGGTCAGGGATAAGGTTGAGGAGAGATTTAAAGTAGGTTTAGGATGTAAAACAGTATCCCAAGCTTTAAACATGAGTATAACAAAGGCGTATAGCACAACTGCAAACCAGCCTAAACATGGTCATCCATCTTAACCTGACAGGCCAGGAAAGGAAGAGATTAATCATACAAGGACCCAAGAGGCCTGTGATAACTCTAGCAGAGGGCAGGTAGGAAAATATGTCTACAAAACAACTGCTCCACAAATTTGGTCTTTATGGAATGGAAAAAATAGAACCATTTTTGAAAGAAAGCTGTGACAAGTCCAAAAAATTAGACTAACAATGAACTTATTGGATTGCATGCATACTTTGTGCGGAAGAAGTTTTTTGTGATAGAGATATACCAGAAAAAAATTTGCAGCTGTGTTTGCAGTGAAAGATGCGTTTCGAAAGTACTGGCTCAGGGGGGATGAATACAAATGCACACCACACTTTCAGATTTTTATTTGAGAAACACTTTTAAATTCATGCATCAATTTCCTTCCTCTTTACAATTGTTTACTCTTTTGTGTTGCTCTACCAAATAAAATCCCAAATGCACTGAGGTTTATGGTTATAAAGTGAAAAAATATGAAAGGATTTACATCCATTCTTGTTGCATATTTCATCACATTCCACACAATCCTTGCTTTGTCAGTACCCCATGGACAAAAACAAAGGAGTGAAGATCCCCGTCCAGTTGCGCATCAACATGTGGCTAGGCCTCTCTGCTAATGAGAAGAAATTTAACAGCTTCTCAGAGGGAAACTTCAGTGTGTATGCTGAAATGGTACAACTCTGACACTACAAGTCATCTAACTTTGCATTCACAGATTTCTTTTAACTCACAACTCTACCAAACACACCTGCCTTCTCTCTGCAGTATGAGAACCAGGCTCAGGTGTTTGGGAAGTGGGGAACCACCGGCCTGGTGGGTCGCCACAAGTTCTCGGATGTGACTGGCAAAGTGAAACTTAAACAAGAGCGCTTTCTGCCTCCAAAAGGATGGGATTGGGAGGACGACTGGTTTGTTGATCCAGAGCGATGGTGAGTTTAAGAGGCTGACTTTATCATGTAAAAGCACACAGTCCTGTCCAGTACTGAGATTCCTGGCTGCTCGGTTAGTGTGTAAACATCCTGTTATCGTCTTGCACTTTGGTACTTTCAAGAACTGTTTATACTTCTTTATCCTCTGGGGGAATGCTGTCGGTTTCATACCAAAAAGGAATGAAACAGCTATTCAAACTCAGAGTACAACAGACAAATTTTGCATAAAGGCACAAAAGTTGCTTTGCTACAACCTTTAGTCTAGTTTTTTTTCTTTTTTACAGCCTTTCAGTCTAGTTGACACAAGCTTACATACCTGTAGGAGCCTCTCACTTTTAAAGACTGCCTTTTTTCTTTCTTTTGCAACTGCTCCTAATCTTTGTCCTCTTTTACTTGTAAAATGACTTGGAGGACTTTTAGATTATTCCAAATGCTGTAGTGTCCAAATAAGGAGGTATTTTTCTGTTATTATTTATTTTATCTTTTGGGTTTTTTTATTGATTTATTTCTGCTGTAGCTGGTGGTGAATTTTCTCAGGAATTAATATTTTAAAAGTAAGTAATGGTTAGTAGTGCTTGCCAGAGAATATCATGACTACAACCGCAAGATACAAATAGAAATTTAAACACCAGCCAGTGTTATGGTTTGAGGAGCTCCCAGAGTCTGGTCCTCTGAAGTGCTTACATTCTCCCACAGGCTTATGTGAATGACCTCGCTCTCTGACACATAACTTCCTGAGCTGCTTGGATAACTTTATCATTGTTCTGCACAGTCTGTGTGTGAGCCTCCCATTAACCTTTGTGGTGTGCTGATATTTTTTGCAGCCTTTTGACAGAAGCCGACGCAGGGCACACTGAGTTCACAGATGAAGTTTTTCAAAATGAAACACGTTTTCCAGGTGGAGAGTGGAAACCTGCTGCGGAGCCTTACACAGACGTGGTACAGTACATGGTTTTCAGTCAAACACGTGTAGATTATGCTTTTACTTTAGGAAATCGCAAACCCTGGCAACAAGCATTCAACGATGGTTATTTAGTTGTTTAACAGTGTAGGAAAAAAATCGCAAATATGACACAAAACTACTTTAATTAAAAGCCAGATATTCTTGTTTTGTAAAACAGGCCTCAAAAAGACAATATTGTAAATAACCAGTCCTTTTCTTTTTTTTTTTTTTTTTTTTTAGATCAAGTGGAAAATAAAATATCAAACCATTCAAAACTGAAGAAGAAATTTTGAAATTCACCTTTAATTTCACATTTTTTTAAAACAAATTGAAAAAGTCATCTAATTTTACAAATATGTTTCTGACTGAAAGTAATATAAACATTGAGTGGCCCAGCCAGAGTCCTGTCTTCAGTCTGATAGAGAATGTGTTGAGGGAGCTAAAGATTAGGGATCCTTTGTAGAGATATCTGTCTTATTTCCTATTTAAAACAAACTTGTTACTAAAATCAAAATTATTTAAGATCTAAATCTGCTGGGTATAGAAAAAAAATTTGGGCTTAACTATTCATACATGTACAAGTCTGTGAATGCAAATGAGTCTGAACTTAAAGTAGAGTGCTTTCAGATGTTAACATGCTGTTACAGCTATCTGACTGAGAGAAAGCATGGCCTCAAAGAAGAGAGCCTTCAGTTGAAACAATTCAAAGATTTATTAAGCTCCTTTTTAAAAAGGTAGCTTACACAGAGCGTGCAAAAGATGCTTGCTGATGTCGGTTACCTGTGTCTATTGTTTGAATCAAATTCAAATAAATTGGGAAGGCTGTAAAATGAATAGTTTGAGGAAGACCAAAGAAGTAGAAACCTCTTAAAGCATCATGACTTAAACTTAAGCAAGGTGTCCTGAACATAGGAAATGCCCAACAAAAGAAATGAAACACAGTCACAATCTGTTGTTAAAAGTCTTTGCTTTTGTAAACAGGACCACAGTAGTTTCCAGAACTAAAAATATCATATTGAATGATAGTGTTTGTGTTTGTTTTGCAGAATGGAGAAAAAGCTCAGAGCCCCGAGGAGTTTGAATGTCCACCTGGTTGGAGCTGGGAGGATGTCTGGAGCTTTGACAGTGACCGAGCTGTTGATGAGAAGGGTAATATGATTGCAACAATCTTCTGAAACTCATCACTTCTTTCTGTTTCTATACTTGAAATGCTGTATTAACAGTAACTACATCTTATATTCCTAGGTTGGGAATATGGAGTGACAATCCCCCCTGATGATAAACCCAAATCCTGGGTTGCAGCAGAGAAGATGTACCACAATCACCGCAGAAAAAGACTAAAACGAAAAAGAAGGAAGATTTCTGATAAAGTTACTGCAACTGAGGTGAGAAAAATGTAAAAAAGAAAAGGAGTGCACATAAAATATGCTATAAGTACAGTCTTTTATTTTCCTTATTATAGAAAAGAGAACCAGGGGAAGGCTGGGAATACTCCTCTCTGATTGGCTGGAAGTTTCACAGAAAGGAGCGCTCCTCCGACACATTTCGGCGCCGGCGCTGGAGGAGAAAAATGGTCCCTTCGGACTGCATTGGAGCCTCCGCCATCTTCAAACTCGAGGGAGCACTAGTGAGTCTTTCTTAAATCCTCCAAATGAGGTTCCAAAATATGTGGCAATTAAACCGGCTTTCATGACAACGGGTCTAATTTGATGCTATCTGAGTCACATCCTCCCATTATTCTCCTGTTCCTGGAAGAAGCTGGCACATAACTCAGGAAGCTTGATGTTACGCTTGATTCCGTGCTTCATAATTTGTTAAAATCTGTTCTTGAGTTTTCCTTTCAGTACCTTGGCATATGTTTTCTTAACAGGGGGTTGATGTTGATGAAAAGGCCAGTAAAACGGATGCAGCCAAACCATTTGGTGCTAACACACCCACCGTTTCCTGCCATTTTACTCGTGAGTAACTGGGTCAGATGGAATTCAGTCCTGGTCATTGACGTTGATGAAAGGCTCTTTGAGCACTATTTCTGACTATTCATAATTAAAGATAACACAGTTCCACACTTACTGGCACCCCTAGTAAAAATTTGTAAAATGCCTTTAAGAAATTCTCTTTCATTGCAGTAGCACAGATTGGCACTGAAAAGTTTGGATAAACCTTTAATTTGAGTAAGTTTGTTTAGTGGGGAAAAAATAATCATGTTTGGTTTTTTTTTAAATAAAATCAACAGTGCTACTCTATTGGCATCATTGCTGTTTCATTTGTTGTGCATCCAACTTTTGGCAATAAAGCAACACTTCTCCTGTAGCATCTAAAAATGTGCTTACTTATGCTTTTTTGCTTAGTTCACACCACTGTTATTTCCACAGGATCTGGGCCTGGTGAAAGACTAATTCGGGTCTGTTTGACCTTTTTTGATTTTCCTAAAAAACAGTTATTTCATGTTTTTTTTCTGCCAAATATATTCAAATTAAAATTTAGATTTTTCTAAATTTTTGGAGTTTATGCTACATCAATTAAAGATTAATTTATTTTAAACTGTTTGCACATCTTTATCATAGGTGCCAATAAAGGTGCTGTGTTACAAAGTCAATAAACATTAGAATTCATTAAATCCTTTTTGGGTGTCCCATTAACTCATTCAACTTTAACAGCGGCAAAGTGTAACATTTTGAAGGATGTCCTGTCCCTCCAGGTTCTTACCTTTACCACCTTAGGGTTTACGTCTACCAAGGGAGAAATCTCTGTGCAATGGACAAGGACAGTTTTTCAGGTAAAAACAAAATATGATTGTAAGCTGACAAAGTAACTATACTATGAAGTGATTAGTCATGTAACTAAGACAATTCTGCCTCGATCCACTCCAGATCCCTATGCCCATGTGTCATTTCTGCATGTCAGCAAGACTACAGAAGTCATAAGAACCACACTGAATCCCACATGGGACCAGACTCTCATCTTTGAGGACGTTGAGATCTTTGGAGACCCACAGACAATAGCCCGCAACCCTCCAGATGTGGTCTTTGAGCTGTATGACAGCGATCAAGTGGTGCTTTATAGTTTTAATTTGAGAATTTTAGAAAGCCTCAATGGTAGATTTATTAAGATTTGCTAAGTCGTGTGTACTAATGTGGTTTAATTACCAGGGCAAGGATGAGCCAATGGGTCGCTGCATGTGCCCCCCTGTGGTAAAACTCCCAAGTAAAAGCCCAAGTTTGTCTGTCAGTTCGAAATTGCAGTGGTTTCCAGTCACTAAAAAAGGTCGCAGTGCCGGAGAGGTGCTTGTTGCTGCTGAGCTTATACTAAAGGAGAAGGTATAGGATACACTAAAATGTAGCTGATACACCGTGACTTACCTTTTTGAACAAATTACTTAACATGGTGGCTGTTTGGCAGGGTGATGATAAGGATCTTCCTCTGGTGCCTCCTCGACGGGGGGAGAAACTCTACATGGTTCCTCAGGGAATCAGGCCAGTGGTTCAGCTAACTGCGATTGAGGTGCTATAATATTTGGCTATATTTATTTAGCTAATGCCTATAAATTTGCTTCAGAAGCATTTTTTTTTTTTTTTTTTTTTTTTAACTGTTTTTCCTCCTTAACAATCCTCCTTTCCTTTCACTCATCCTAGATTCTGACTTGGGGCTTGAGGAACATGAAGACTTTCCAACTGGCCACCGTGTCCTCCCCCAGTTTGATAGTGGAGTGTGGCGGGGAGATGGTTCAAACAGCTGTTATCAAAAACTTCAGAAAGCACCCAAACTTTCCTGGATCCGTGCTCCTCCTCAAAGTGGTATCAACTCTCTGTCTACTTTATCAACTGAGCAAGCATGTGACAACAGTAGAAAATAACAACTCTCTTTTAGCAGGAAGAGATTAGTGATGCTCAGACTAAGCTGTTTGAATCATGACGTCATATGTCAGACTCAAGTGGCTTAATAAAACATGGGTGTTCACAGACAAGCAGAGAAAAGCAGCCGATGTTCAAAGAAGAACTTTGACAGTCCTTCACGAAGGCTGAAGGAATATACTTGAGCAACCTTGAACGATTACTAGAAGAATTAGGTCCACTCAACTTCCTCACCCATAATTGAAATAATGTTTGACATATTCCTGTTTCTCCTGAAATCTACAATCATCTCCTTTGTTTTGTTCACATTCAAGATGAGATGATTGTTTCCACACTATGCCACAGATCGTTGATACAGATAAATAATATACATCAGCAGCAGTACAAACAGTTATTTTGCTTTGATCAGAAGTCCAAACTTAAAGCCATATTTTATAAAAGTCAACTGGATTTTTTACATTTTGTGTAATCTCTTGCTCTGTTCCAAGCTCCTGCCAAAGGAAGAGATGTACGCCCCCCCGATTGTAGTGAAAGTAGTCGACCACAGACCATTTGGCAGAAAACCAGTGGTGGGTCAGTGCACCATTGACTGTCTGGAGCAGTTCCGCTGTGATCCATACCGTCCTAACAGTGATGTCTGCATGTCAGCCAGAGGTCTCCTTCCACATCTATAACATCCAATAGATTTGCACACTCTTAGCTCCTAACAGTTCAGACTCACTATGTTTTTTTTTCTGTTAACTTTGCAGTGGCCATGATAACTGCTGCCCAAGGAGATGTTGTCATAGACATTGAGGAGGGATTCATTTTAAAAACTCAGGTAAAGCAAATGTTGCCACTTAAAGCTGCTGCTACAATTATTAAACACCCACTTCAAACCAGGTGTATTGGCAAAATATGCAAACTAACAGCTGCTTGCAATAATGAAATTTAACAAGAGCAAGTGAAATAGTTCAGCATAGATAATATTACAAGGGGTTTCTCCAAATTAGAAAACATGCTGTTACTGGAGTCTCAAAATGCTTTCAACCCCTTCAAGCATCTTTAGATCCTAAAGAATCTCTCTAACTCCTCATGGGCAGAGGCCTCCAGATCAGTAATATTCTTGGGTTTGTGTTCAGGAACAGTCTTTTTGAAATACTACCAGAGATTTTCAATAGAGTTTTAGTCAAGAGACTATAATGGCTGCTCTAGTATCTTCAAAACATACTCTGAAACCAATCTTTGGTGGACTTTGACATATGCTTGGGATTATTGTCCTTGTTGAAGTTCAGATGATACCCAAGCTCTAGTGTCCTCACAGCATGATATTTTCTACCAGAATTTCCTGACACTTGAGCTGAATCAATCTTTCCCTTTCCCTGTTCAGGCTGAAGGATTCCAGAGTCAAGTCAAGTTTATTTGTATAGCACATTTCAGCAACAAGGCAGTTCAAAGTTCAATGCATCAGCTATAAACCCGTCTTTGTTATCACTGTTGCTGCTGTATAAAAACATATCTAAAATAAATAAACAATCAAACCCTAGCCTGGCGGGGGGGGGGGAAGTAAAGCCAGGCAGCCCGCCATACTTGGGGGAAATCCTAGTCTTACTATGGGCATAATTATGCATTTGTATAAACAGTATATTTCATAAAACACTGAAAGTACATTTCTAGCAGTGTGTCTTTGAGATCCACTTTCACTTTAAGATGGGAATTGTGACTCTGTGACTGTCTCGCAAGATAAAAATCTCTGAGTAGAGAAAGAGCGTATCAGTTTTTAAACATGGTTTCTGTCGTCGTCGTAGGCTGCTTCGCTTTATTTTAATTTTTAAAACAACACAACATGCAACATATGCTCTGGTATGTTGTGTGCCCTTGCATATCGTATAAATTATCATGATGGACCGCCATTACCAAAAATACCTGGGTCATTTTTTTGGTCCCAGTCCAGCCCTGGACATACCTCTGATCTATAAGCCTGAAAATTCACAGTTTTAATTAACATCAGATTCTGACAGCAACAAGTATTGCTGCAGGTTTCTCGTGGTCAGTCGATGGTTTTTGACCACCTGCCTCCTCATGAGTTTGATGGCAGCTGTTGATACTGTCCGTTTTCTGCCTCATTCAGATGCTGCAGCCGCTGGTCCTTTAACTTTAAACTTGTGAACTATGTACCTCCAACTCGATCTCTAGTATAATTAAGGGCTTTTGTGCCCCATTCATTGTTCATGAAAGGTAATGATCTATTCATCTAACTTTTTTTGGGCAATTCTCTAGACTTAACCATATTTGTAACATGCAGTAACTGTAGCTACGGTGTCAAGTTCCCTCAAGTTTTTCTGAGACCACTCCTGATTTGCAAATGCTGCTCAGAAAATTTTCAGGGGTTGAAAAATTGTGCGACTGCAGTAGTCTATGAAAGTAAGATTTTGTTATTTTTTTAAAAAAGAAATCCTTGTCATTTTAATATTATTCAACAATGTAACATGTTCTTGTGTAGTTTACTTATTGCAAACGCCTGAAAAATGTTGGTTCTCCCAATAAACCACACACTGTAATAATTTTAGGTGCAAGTGTAAAGATTCTGACCACATCATTTTCTTTTTGTACTAATGACATTCTTTATTTGCTTTCCACTTGGCAGCTTCAAGAAGCAAAGGTGAGTTTTATCCATTTACAGATATTATACAAGTTTATGTGCAAAACTACATCCATCCTCATTTCTGACCAGGAGGACGAGGCAATAGACTGGTGGAGTAAGTTCTACGCATCTATTGGAAACCATGAAAAATGTGGACCTTACCTGAAACTGGGATATGACACACTGCAGGTGAAATATTTCACAAATTCCAGCAAACAATAAAGAATTTGCTTTTTTGTGTCATTGCTAAGCTTATGTAGATTGACATGTCTACAACCGAGAAGCAACTCTTTCTGTTGTGATGTTGGGGTTCACAGGTTTATGACACTGAATTAGAAGAGGTCCAAGAGTTCCAGGGGCTGACTGATTTCTGCAGCACTTTCAAGCTTTATCGTGGAAAGACTGAAGATGAGGAGGAAGATCCCTCTGTGGTGGGAGAGTTTAAGGTAGCAAACTTGTGACTGTAACGAGGAGCTGATTTTAATTGTTGCTTGTGGGTTGCAATGTTTAATTACTGACCCAGAGATGTGTAGTTTTGTAGGCAAGATAAGGCAAATTTATTTGTATTGCACATTTCATCAACAAGGCAACTGAAAGTGCTTTACATGCCGTAATTAAATCTTACAATTAAAACAGGATGTTATATACTGTACTGTTGCCAATAACTATTTTAAACTGACATTTTATCTTGCAGATCTTTACAGTGACCAAAGCATTGTAGATTTTTTTTTTTCCCAGTGGCAGTTTTTCTTTGTGTTATGTTGTTGAATTTATTCCTGACAGAATAAGTTCAGAGAATTTTTGTGTGGATCCAGTTCTAAGCTGTTTGTTTGGTTGTCTTTGGTGGCTTTTAGGGTTCCTTCAGGATTTACCCTCTGCCTGATGACCCAGGGGAGCGTACACCACCTCTCCAGTTCAGAGAGCGTCCTGAGCTTGGACCACAGGAGTGTCTGGTCAGAATATATGTGGTGCGTGGCATTGACCTGCAACCAAAGGATACAAATGGCCTGGTGAGCTTCTTTTGAAATGAAAATGGTTAAAATGTAAAATAGCACTTTTTTTTTATCTGATTCTAAAAATTCAATTTGAAGATAAGATCCTTTTTGTTTTGAGTTAATTATTTTATGTTTCTGCACATTTGTTTTAGTGTGACCCGTACATTAAGATTACGCTTGGAAGAAAAACACTTGATGATAGGGATAACTACAAACCAAACACCCTCAATCCAGAGTTTGGAAGGTGAGATTTCTTATTCTCAAGTTATTTTAGGACTAGAAAAATTGAATCTGTATAAATGAATCATCTTTCCACTTCTGTTAATGTCCTAAAAGGATGTTTGAGCTGTCCTGTTTCCTGCCTCTGGAAAAGGATCTGAAGATCGCTGTGTTTGACTTTGACTTACTGAGCAGAGATGAAAAAGTTGGCGAGACGATCATTGACTTGGAGAACAGGTTCCTATCTTGTTTCAGGTCCTGTTGTGGGCTGCCAGAAACATACTGTGTGTAAGTGAAAACTTGCTTCTACTAATACAATGGCACAATGTTTTTTCCTGCTTTTAATTGCTATTTAAAGGTTGACAGCTGGAGTGCTTTATTACTTAGATGCTGTGGTGTGATCAATCTTTGTATTGTACAAAGTTCATTTGACATTTAATTGTAGGTCTGGAATAAATCAGTGGAGAGATCAACTGAGACCTTCCCAGATCCTCCAAAATTTGGCTAAAGAAAAAGGCGTTCCTCCTCCATACATAGAAGAAAATGGAAGCACTCTGTCTTTTGCTGGAAAACAATACAAACTGCAAGATTTTGGTACAGTTTATATTTAATATTTCACTATTTCTTGCCAGCTGTTTCATTGTTTCAGCATTATTGTTTTCTCAACCCTTTATGTTCAGTGTCTGTTGAGTCAACTGAGTTTTAATCCATCAAAATACTTGAAGAGGTTGTGTCAAAGAGGAAATATCCTAAAAATTGATATTTCCCCAAGTCGGTGATCATAAACCCATGAGTAAGTGAGCAGCTCTTTTTCCAGACCAATAAGATTTTGGAGCTGCCAGTCTAATCAGCAGACCTTAATACAACACAGAACTTGTAATGTAACATCAAAAATGCTGTTTCTGTTGCAAAACTAATATATGCATTGAAACTGTGGAATTTAGTCATCCTGGGTTGGAATATCTGTTCACAGTTGCCAGAGGTTAGCTGACTCCGTGCAATGCAGAGACAGTTCTCAAAAGCAGCAGGTCGACAACTAATTAAGTATTAGTTCAGCAATTTAAAAGCCTTTCAAGCATTTAGTGTCTTAAAATAAATTAGTCTTTTAACAGTCTCATATACCCTTTTCTCTCAGTTGTGAGTGAAAACACATCTGATCATTATTGCTTTGGAATAGTATGGGAAACATTCCACATTCATTTCTGTATAAAAATAAAACTTCTTATTTCACCCCATTATGTGAGAAATTGCATCTTGCCAATACTGATGCTCTGAGAATCCTCCTTAAAATACCCAGAGTTGGCAGTGGCATTCAGATGTTTGCAGCTGCAGGCGTTTGCATATTTAACCCCCTAGTTGTCACCCGAAAAACACATGTACATGTAAGCCAGTGGGCCCATAAGGACACCGGTGTTCTCATGACAGTAAAGTAAAGCAGTTTTAGTAAAGCAAATTTTCAGCTTGATTTTATTTAGATCGCATTGAAAACGGTCCAATTTTAGAACTCACAGATCCTACTGAGTTGTTCCTGCTACTCAACCAGTTTGAGGAAGCAGTGGTTGAAGTGTTTGTTTATTTATGTGAAAGTGAACCAGAGTCTGTTCATAAAATTTTAAATAAATTCTGTATTTTGAACACAACTGTGTATAATCCTTTTTCCAGAGGCAAACACTGTGATCCACCAACATTTGGGACCATCCAGAGAGAGACTGGCCCTGCATGTCCTCAGGAACCAGGGTTTTGTACCTGAACACGTGGAGACCAGAACCCTGCATAGTTCACACCAACCCAATCTGCCTCAAGTAAAAAAAAAAAACAAAAAAAAAAACAAGCAAACAAAAAACACTTAGTTGTACTTAGTTGAATTTTATTTAATTTTACCTTGGTAGATGCAGTAGTTCAAAAAATAATAGTACCCCTTTGGACTTTTTCACATCTTATCAAATTGCAAACTTAAACTTGTGGTTTATTGGGGCTTTATGTGTTAGACCATGGCAAAGTAGCTCACAATAGGGAAGTTAAAATAAAATTACACATGGCTCAGCTCTAAAAATACAAGCCTGAAATATGTGTTGTGCATTTGTATTCAGCCTTTTTTATTCTGATACCATTAAATAAAATCTAGTGCAACTCGCTGCCACCTTTCTTTGATTCTATTTTTGTTTTGTTATTTAAACATTATTAGTGTATTTCTTATTTTACAACATGGTAATAAAACAATACAGATCCAATCCAGGAAGAGAATACTGCAAGTCAGTGACTCAATGCAATCTGTTGGGTTTCCTTAGGGGGCTTTTTGGGAACATTTAAATAGTGAATTGAACTTGACTGCGTTATTTGATAACTTGGATCAGTTGGAATGTATGTGCTTGAAGTTGACTTTTTTTTTTTTTTTTGTAAAGAGCTTTGAGAAGACCTGTTGTGAATGAATTGGTGCAATATAAATAAACTGAAACAAAAAATAAATGAAGGGTAACATAAAATATCAAACGTGGCAGTTGTTTGCACTGGACTTTATTTAGGGGTGTTGAGGCAAAGTGGGTTGAAAAAATAAGCCTGACAAACGTTTACGTTTTTATTTGTACAAAAAAAACAACAACTTTACAATCATGTACTACTGTTTTTTGGTCTTTTAAATAACTTACCAATAAACAGAGGCCACATGGGCAGTTGCATAGGACAGCATTAGAAAGGAGGACCAACAGGCATCAGATAAAAAATATGGAGAAATTTACATGATTTGCTGCACTTTGGTTCTAGGCAGCAGAAGGAGGGGGTTGTCCAGGGCGGCAATAACGCAAAAACCACTGTTGCCAATAAAGTACACTGAAGTTTGTGATTGTAGCTGGATAAAA
Source organism: Anableps anableps (assembly GCA_014839685.1). Lineage (NCBI taxonomy): Eukaryota > Metazoa > Chordata > Actinopteri > Cyprinodontiformes > Anablepidae > Anableps > Anableps anableps. Next base: position 19,077,375 of record CM026076.1, read on the forward strand.
TGAAAAAGTTCAAGGGGTATGAGTACTTTTTCAGACCACTGTGATAATAACAATCCATATTTTGAAAAGTTTGATCGTACCTTTTGCTTAGAGAAGTCTTCTTTTTCACAAATGCAGGGACGGATTCAAATGTGGGTAGATATTTTCCCTAAGAGTCAGGGCCTGCCTGGACCTCCATGTGTTATTACCCCTCGCAAAGCCAAAAAGTAAGAAAAGCTTCACAACTTTGCCATAGGCTAACATTTTAACATAACTGATATAATACTGAAAAACACTGTGACGATGTATTCAAAACAGATACTTCCTTCGAGCCATCGTTTGGAACACGACTGAGGTCACTCTGGATGAAACAAGTATCACTGGAGAAAACATGAGTGATATCTATGTTAAAGGGTGAATTACTGACGTAATCTCTAACTGCAATGGATTCTCTGTACTTTGTACTTTGGACATATTTTCGTTCAAGTAATCATATATGCATATTTGACCATTTTTCAGATGGATGCCAGGAATGGAAGAGGACAAGCAGAAGACAGATGTCCATTACAGATCTTTGGATGGAGATGGAAATTTCAACTGGAGGTTCATCTTTGGGTTTGACTATATGCCTGCAGAGCAGCTGTGTGTTGCCTCAAGGAAAGTAAGTGAATCTATAGTTCAGGAAGATGTCCTTAAATGTTTTATGTGTGTTTAAATATAATAACTAACAGAAAATGTGTGACATTTTCTAGGAACATTTTTGGAACCTGGACAAAACTGAGCACAGATTTCCTCCCAAAATCATCATCCAAATATGGGACAATGACAAATTCTCACTTGATGATTATTTGGGTAAAATATTTTGGTTATTTACTTAAGCTCTGTCAGGATTAGAGAGCAACACTTAGAGTTGAAACCTCATTTATGCACAATGTAAAAGAGACATACATAGTGATTGTTTTCTCACTGTTTGACATTAAACCGGGCAAAGCCATTCCTGTTTTAGGTCAATTAGGATTACCAAAATTATTTCTCTTTGCTAAATGCGGTCATAAACAGATTTTTAATACATTTCTTTGGAGTCAGAAGTTTACATACATTTCCTTAGTATTTGATAAAATATCTTTTAAACTGTATGACTTGGTCAAATGTTTTTCATATCTTTCCCCAAGCCTCCTACAAGTTTGCTGAAATTTTGGCCCATTCCTCTTGACAGAACAGGTGTAATCGAGTCAGGTTTGTAGGCTGCCATGCTTGGATAAATCTTTTCAGCTCTGCCCACGACTTTCCTATAGATATGAGAGCAGGGTCTTCCGATGATTACTGCAAAACATTTATTTTGCTGTCCTTAAGCCACTTCGTAACTACTTTGCTCCCAAGCTGTAACATCTTGGTTAATGTCTTGAGATGTTGTTTCAGTATTCTGTTCTCATGATGCCATCTATTTTATGAAGTGCACCAGTCCCTCCTGCAGCAAAATAGCCCATAACATGATACTGCCGCCTCATTAGTTCATCATTGGACTTTGTTTCCCTTTTTCCTCCAAATATAATGATGGGAGTTATGGCAAAACACTTTTTTTTTTTTACTTTCATCAGACCAAAGGACATGTCAACAAAAATAAAATGTTTGTTTCTGAGTGCATTCGTAAACTATAATCTGGCTTTTTATGTTGCTTTCAAAGTAATACCTTCTCTGAGTGGCCTTTCAGCCAATGGCGATACAAGATTTGTTTCACTATAGAAGATGACGCTCTCTCACCAGCTTTACCCAGGACTTCACAAGGTTCTCCTTATTTGTTCTGAGATTGATACACCTTTTATACGTTCAGAGGTGTGCTTTCAATAAACTTAATTCTGTTAACCTATCAGTGAAATTGAAATTGTCATAATCTGGGCTTCCCCAAATTCTCAAAATCCTCTCTCATCATTCTAGTATTTAGCAAATCTAAATAATTTTGTTTATCCAAAATAACCTAAAACAGGAAATATTTAGTCTGATTTAATGCCATATAGTAATGGAAAAATAAGTCTGTATTTTTTTATACAGTGTACAGAAATAGGTTAAATGTGCACGAAAGATTTTATGGTCACATTTCTATCACAGGTTCAGTTGAACTTGACCTGCTCAATTTAATGCCCCCTGCCAAGACTCCAGAGAAGTGCAGCCTGAAGATGCTGTCAAGAAAGATGGGATCCGTCTGGTCCTCACTTTTCTCCCAAAAGTCTGTGCGGGGCTGGTGGCCATGTGCAGTTGAGAAAGATGGGAAACATGAGCTTGGTGTATGTTTGTACATGTCCAGAGCAAGATTCATGTTGGAATTTTTTTCACATGGAGACTTTTAAATACAGTGCTTTTTTAAATTAGGGCAAAGTGGAGATGACGCTGGAAATTGTGGAAGAAAAAGAAATGGAGGAAAGACCTGCTGGAAAAGGCAGAGATGAGCCAAACATGAATCCAAAACTGGAACCACCCAAGTAAGATCAGGCCTCTCCTTAAGCAGAGATCTGTATTGCTTTTGAGGATCTTACTTGATACTAACAATGCTGATTATCTTTATTCAATAGCCGCCCTGATACATCTTTTTTCTGGTTCACAAATCCTTGTAAGACCATGAAGTTCATTATATGGCGCAGATTCAAGTGGGTTTTCCTTGGAGTGATTCTCCTTCTCCTGGTTATCCTGTTCCTCGGAATCTTGTTTTATTCCCTTCCTGTAAGACTTCTACATTTATCTTTCACAATTACAAGTGGTCACATTTTGTCCAAAACTGATTCAGTGTTTATTTGCTTTTATGGTAGAAGCGCTTTATTAGCAAAGATCTTTTTATTCAATAACACTGAATTTTCTTTTCTTCACAGAACTACATTTCAATGAAGATTGTGAAGCCTTTCTCTTAAAAAAAGAAGAAATGCATTTCTACTGCAAAGCCTTCAGTCATTCTCACAGTTATTCATACTATGCAATATCTTGCATATAAAGCATTTTTCTGTTACAGATATTTTTTTTTCCTTTCTCGAAAGGATACGAAATCAGATGTTATTCATAAGTTGAAATGATAATAATGTGAAATGTGTTTTTTTTGTTTGTTTTATATATGCATTTTTATGTTTTTAAATTTCTTAATATTGTATGTCCTTTCCATTGTTCTAACAGAATTTACCACTGATATTGTACTCATACAACTATAGTCCCCAAATGGAGGGTCTTAGATACAGTCTCAGACAGGAACTAGTTAACAGGCAGAGCTTCAACATTTTTCTCTTTCAATTCCCATGTGTGAGGCCTTTCTGTGTTTTAATTTTTTTTTTTTTTTTTTTTTTTTTTTTGGACTACGGTTTCTTGGTTTTACTGTACAGTTTTAGATTAAATGAAAATCAAATAAACAATTTAAAAATAACAATACATATTAAAAAATTACAATGTCCTATAGTGATCACTACGAAATAAATGATAATTCAAAAGTTAAATGTAACATTCAAAAATATTCAAGATACAAATCTTAAAATTACTATCATTAATTGCAAATAAAACTGCCACCTTGGGTTGGCATGATTTAAAACCTCTAAAAGTGTTGAACTATGGTGTTTTTCATTAAAATATTACACAAGACTGGTTCAGTTGTTCCTCTTGAGTTTATTAATTATTTGAAAGGGTTACATGTTTTACCTCTTTCAATCTTTGATTATTTAATTTCGAACAATTAAAATTTCAACAAAACAAATACAGGAAATGGAAAACATGAGTAAAACGTTTTCAACACAATGATCTACAAAACAAAAACAAAAAACTGCTTCTTCCTGTTTGGGAACAGGAAGAAGCAGTGGCTTATCTGATCCTTGCCCTTAAGTTTGCACTCAGTTTCAATTCCTTAATTAAAATGATAATTCTGTATAAACACACACATATATATAAGCTGTAATTTATGCTCAAGAGCACATGACATGTTACTGAGACACTGACATTTTTTGTTGTGGCATACCACCATAACGAGTGACACACATTGTTGTGGGTTGTCCTGTTTCTCAAATACACTTGTCAAATGGAATCTACAGGGTGGCCTCTATTTTTACATATTGTTACAACTCACCCCACCATGTGTTATAACTTACCCAACTACTGGGGTGGGTTGTAACAAAGGATTTTTGTGTCTTTGACACTAACTCACAAAGTCTGTGATATACTGACAGGGTTTTCAATCAGTACCATTTATAGTGAACACATGTGGGTATTTTGTAAAACAGAACTCTATCTCCAAAAATCGAGGAGTTATACATGCTGAAGCAAAAAGGTGTTACAATCATCTCCGATCTCCCATATTATACTATAAAACTGCACATTAACCTTCATGGCTCAAAGGTGCACAATTCGCTGAATGGTCATTTTATGGTGATCAGATAATCTAACCCCATGCCAGATCCCAGACTGTGAACTCAAATTTATGTCAGAGTGTGCTTGCAGTGCAGCGGATGAAATCGAGCTGGATACTTTTCAGGATTTCAAAAGCTGGTTCCACAGACGTGCAAAAATGTTTTTAATGTTGTTTTATGGCATTAACCTAAAAAGGCCTTGAATATTTGTGTTTATTTACTGATTTGACAGAACGGAGGAGACCTATAGCTTCTGAAACAGGAAATATTTGTACCAAAATGTGACTGATCTCGGGATTTTTTCATGAATATGACTGATGTGCATAAAGATTGTTACTGTATCAATCTGGGCAGTGTGTGTGATTTCACAAACGCTTTAGGATCATAACATTCAGTATGAAGGGTGGCTCATGCAGTCTGCAGCTGTGGAGCACTTTGAAAGAGAGGCGTTTTTTTCCCTGCAGGGTGATATATGGCTCTTGACCCAATGTCGTCTTCAAGGCAGGTGGATAATGTTCTGAAGTTGAGCTTAACTGCTAAAAGCTAAACTTTTGAAGTTTTCTTGAACAATGGGATTTCAGCCTTTCTAAAACAATTGAGTCAAGTTGCATCAAATTCAGTGCGCTATTTTAACTAAAACAGGTCATGTTTACATTGAAACAGTGTATAAATAACAAAATAACTCTTTTGTCAGTTTCAGTTTATTTCAGTGACCATCGTGGACTTTTCAGTCGAGGGGTAGCAACAATTTTGTCCAGGTGTCTAATTGTTAAAATGGCCCTCTCAAAGTCTGGACATGAATCCAGTTGGCATTTCTGTGACTGCTGTTCACAGACTCTGATCAGCCAATTCTTCTGATATGAAATAGAGAGAGAAAGGATACAGAGCCAGAAGGGTAGTTTGCTCTGACAGTTTTAAGAGCAGACTGGGAGGGTGGAGATATGAGAAAGACTGACTGAACAGCTCTCTTGTACAGTAGGGGGCGGTATGCACCTTTCAATTATTTTGCAGTCCGACAGTTAACAGAAGAAAAGATTCAGTTTGATCTACAGTTGATTATGGTTGAATAGTTTATGGATCAGCTTCTGAGACAGTTCTCAGGAAACTGGATGCCATTCAATATCAGGTTTTGCAGCTAATTACAATTGCAATTAAACCAGCTCATACTCCAGCTTTACTGGTAAAGGTGGGTGAAATGTCATTAAGGATCCAATCAAGTCAAGTTTATTTGTATAGCACATTTCAGCAGCAAGGCAGTTCAAAGTGCTTTACATCGTAAAAACATCAATCAGTATACATCAAAATCATCAAGCAAACATTAATGCATCAAAATCATAAAGACCATCAAGCAAATATCATCAACCAAATATAATTCAAAAATATTGATCAATGTTCCACTTAATCAAAGGCAACTCTAAACAGGTTGGTTTTTAGCCTTGATTTAAAGGAAAGTTGTCATTAAATGGGAGATGGAAAAACAGTTAATAAAATATTTGGATGGACAATCATAGAGAAAGCAACAGAGTTAGAAACCAGTAACTTAGATATCAGTCCAATAGTGCCCATAATACCAACTTGAATTGACAATGATGCAGTTGTGGATTAAATATATTCAAAAGAAAGAATAGAGCTACATTTTTCATTTGTAATTCAGTAACGGGACAGTGCAGGAGTAGGCTATAGAGCAATTTTATGACTAAGTTAAAATCCTAGAGTCCATCAGATCATACAGGAGTAGCAGAGATAGTTCCAGAATTCAGACTTCAAATAGGGAGGAAATTATATAACGGACTGTCTGTCTACACAAATGAAGTGATTACATTGTTACTTTAGTGGGTTGGGAAGAAAAGACAATTAAGAGCCATTATGTGTTCAGATTTGAGTTCATCATTAGTCAGTTTAGTAAGTCATTCAGAAAGTCATCCTGATATTCTAATAGGTATTCAGCAAAAATCAAGAACATAGTAATGATATAACAGTCACAAATAGTAAGTCAGAAGTTAAAAGCATTAATAAATGGAAAATTAAGAAAAACTGGCAAAAACAGGACAGATTATATAAAAGGTAGATGGCTTTACAGAATTCTAAGGAAGGTTGGAGAAGTTAGAAGTGCTTAAAGAAACTGAATACATGAAAGGATAATAACTAGACTACAGCTGGGACATTCAGGACTTAATGCAACATAACACATAATGGGGAGATGAGAAGGGAGGAAGATGAGAATTTATGTGGAAAGCAAAACAACAGAACATGCAATGTCTTGTTGTAGGAAGTATCAGAGAGAAAGAACTGGAATTAATTAGTCTTGAAAAGGAAATAGAACAGTAAACTCTTATAAATCTCTAAAGAAAAAGGCCCGTTGATGTATGCTTCCAGGTTATTTTTCGTTATATGATGGCAACTGCGGGTTAGCTAAAAAAAATAAATAAAAAAAAAAAAAAAAAAAAAAAAAATCTAGTTTTAGCTTCTTCCTCCTGATTCACACTCCTTACCGGTTGGTGGCATCAAATTCTTATTTGCCAACCGCCCCTAAAAAGCAAGAAGAAGAAGAACGGTTTTGATTTGGTGTCACCGCAGCTGGAGAAACGAGGTGAAAGTTAATATTTAAACAGTAATATTTGGAGTGATGCCATTTATACACAGAAGTATTTAGATGATTTTGTAATGTTTTGTCGTCGAACATCTTCCTCTAAGAGGTGCACCGGTGTAAGTGGACATTTCTTTGTTTAAAGAGAAACAGCACCGCTAGCTTGCTCAGGGTGTTTATATTGTGATTTCCTTGAAGCTAACACGATCTAAAAGAGTTTAAATCTTTTAGCCAGTCAAAGCCAAGTTGGGTCTGGATCAGCACTGTAAGATGTTTTAACAGTCGGATTGGGGGAAAAACAAATCTTCAGAAACACCTACTCAACCATCCATTTCCCAGGTTTATGGATTGTGACTATTTATCTAGTCAAGAATTCGCTTGCTCATCTTAGTTTCTGGTGATATTTACCACAGACCGCTTTTTTTTTTTTTTTTTTGCTATCTGGTCTTCTCTTTGGATTCACAATTGCAAATATTTTGCTTTGGGTTCTGAAATACTTACAGCGGCCAATCCATGTAAATTAGCTTTAAAATAGTGGGGGAAATCTGACTTTACTTATTTAAATAACTTGGAGTAGCTTCTTACTTGTCAATCTGTTTTATTTGTCGCATAGCGTTTAATTTCACTTCTGTTGCTTTGCTTCACAGGTGTGTTTGCTTAGACCTATCCTATCAACAACTGATGGACATGGATCTTCAAACTAGGTAAAGCCTCAAATAATTGAAACATTATGTTCAGCAATGCATGTTTATGTTTTACATATGTTCTACCCTGAACAGCTTTAGGCAGGTATTGATGCTATTTTCCTTGCATGTTTCTGATAAAGAACTGCAGTAGTATTCATCCAACTTGAACTTTTTCAAGACTTATGTTACAAGCACAAACTTTCATGTCTATATAAATTATGCATAATTGTTAAAAAAAAACAAAAAACAAAAAAAAACAAAGTGTAGCAGTTATTTCTGCTCCCCTCCCTTTCACATCAGAACCAGCTGATCACATTTACAGACTGAAAATTTTACCCATACTTTTATGCAGAAGAGTTCCAGCTAAAATGGATTTGGTGGATAGCATCCATGGACATAATTGCTTTTTAAAGTCTTGTTATCAATTCCCAACACATTTATACTTGGACTGTTTGCTGAGTTGAGTGGCCTACTCTAACAAATAAATATGCTTTGGTCTAAGCCATTTTATTATAGCTCTGCTTGAACGTTTAGGGTCCCTGTCTTGTTGGAAGGTAAATCTCCAGCCTAGATTCAAGTCTCTTCCAGGCCCGTAGAGGTTTTCTTGCAGGATTTCCATGCCTTAAGTGTAACACATCTTCAGTTTTGGTCTCATTTAAACACTGGCGACCTGTCCTGGGTGTACCCTGCGTCTTGCCCTATGACTGCTGGAGATAGCCACCAGCCCCCCACTCTTATGCCCTGCAAGGATAAGCATGATGGATAATGGATGGATGGTCTCATTTAAACAAAGTAACTGCCATCTGCCCTACATGGTTTGTTGAAAACATTACACAAGACTTCTTATCGGTTAGTTTCTTGAATAGCTTTCGTCTTGCTCCTCTACCATAAAGGCTAGATTTTTGAGTGCACAAATAATTGCACTGTCGGATTCTCCCATCTAAGCTTTGAATCGCTGCAGCTACTCAAGAGTTAAAGTGGACCTTTGTGGTTAATTCTCTTCTTTCCTGCCCTGTCGCTTTCAGTAGCTGCCCATGTCTTTGTAGGTTTGGCAATGGGGCCTCTTACCATTTTCAGATGATGAATTGAACTGTGCTTTGTGATGTATGTTTGAAGTGTGGGATATTGTTTTTTCTTTGCTTTATACTTCACAACTTTGTCCCTGACCTGTCTGGTGTGTCCTTGATCTTCATGTTGCTCATTGTTCACTAATGATCTCTAACAAACCTCTGAGGAATATAAAGAAAAGTTGTATTCATACTGAGATTAAATTACACACAGGTGTTCTCTGTTTACTAATTACATTACTTCTGAAGAGAATTGGATTTACTAGATTTTGTGTAAGGTTATCAGACAAAAGCGGAATGAGTTCAACGCATTCCACTCATTTCAGATTTGTTTTTGTTAAAACTTTAAATCCATGTTTCATTTCTTCACATTATACACCAATAAACTATGTTGAAGTTTGTAGTTGTATTGTGATAAAATCCAAAACTTTAGTGGCGTGAATACTTTTGCAAGGCACTGTATTGCCATTGGATAAGCCTTTTAAAGAGAGCATATTTCATAAGTTGATTCTGTTGATTTACTCTGATTTCCCTTTTCTGCTACAGTTTGACTGATGAACCCAGGCCCGAAGACGTAAGGAACGATGTTCAACAAACTGATGGAAAAGCGGAACTCCAAATGTCCGACCAAACTAAAGACCATATATCATCAGACAACACACCCGATGGCTTGGTTTGTCAAAATTTAGCAGACTGTGGATCTGCAGGTGAAGTGGATGAATCGGTTACTGCAGAAAGCGTAGGTAACCAAGCTCACAGTGCTAATGGGCAGAAATCAAGACAACCCAGTTCACCTAATCCTCACCCAGTTAAAGCAACCTGTGTTGCTGCACGCCCCACAAATCCAAAACTCACCCTTTGTCTTAGTAACAGTCCCAGCAAAGTTTCGGGCACACCTAGTGATGTAGAGATGCTGAGTCCTGACAGTCCAGTGTGTGGAACCATAATCAACAATTTATCAGATTTTTGTGATGGCCGGGGGGTCTGTGCAGAGGACTCTGGATTTGCAAAGGATCCGGGTATAAAATCTCAGCAGGTTGTCAAAAATTCCAACTCTGGAAGTTTAACTGAGGAAAAAGTCTGTCCTGTCGCCACAAGCACCGAAGAAGAAGATGCAGAGATGGGGGAGTGCAGTGGCTCATCTAATATGAGTCAGGACTTGATTGAGAGCCAGCCTGATCCAATTAGTAAAAGGTACACGTTCTTTATGTTGTTTTGTGTATTAGAAAGAGAAGGGATATTTATACAATGTTATTTAAGCTGACAATGGTATTTACGCAACTTGGTGCACACTGTCCTGTGCTTTTTGCAGTTTTCCATTGGCATTGTGTAACTTGGACAAAGCATGGCTGGGAACTCCCATAGATGAGCTCAACAGAAAACCTCAATGTGCTCCGCCTCTGTCTCACCTGAAAGCAACGCCAAATCATACTGTTACAGTTAGGGTGAGTTAACAGCCACTTATTCTCATATAGATCTTTATTTAGTGGTAAAAAGAATGAAGTCCCATCAAGAATGCAGACGTTACAGAGCATGACTCACAAGGAATATTTTCCGTTTTAATTAGTGGCAAGAAGTTGTGAAAAATTCTCTTTGGACATAGAGATACAGACAGCATGAGAAAGAAAATGAAGTAGACTGTACTGGGCTGAGCTGAGCCATCCTCTGTGATTCCCTCAGGCTGTCTTGTCAGTAAAGATTCTCTGACTATCCTCCACTGCCTGTCCCACAGGAACACTGTCTGTTCTTGTGTGAGGCTACAAGAAAGTTGTACCATCAACAGCCAAACTAGACAAGGATGCATAGGTATTGTTTGAAAGCTGGCTAAAAGCTACTGTGATGTTGAACATCACATTTTACCATCTCTCAGCTGTAATGATTTTATTGACTGTAATAATTAAAGTCTTTCTGTTAGAAAAGGAGTTATTTTCATCCTCAACCCAGACAATAATTATCTTCTGACTTAATAAGGGTTCCTACACACTGGAAAAGCATGACATGTGATTGAAGCAGTTTCCAAATAAATGTGGAAAAAGAAAATGGAGTATGGAAAAATATATGCATATATCAGGTTTTCCCATTGTCATAAAATTTTATGTTTATCCATCTGTCCATCTTCTTACTTGTTATAAAAACCTAAAGAGTACCTACTGAACTTAAAATGCTTTTATGTCTTTTATTAGCACTATATTGCAAAAATATTGGTCACTTGTCTTGCAGACATTAGCTTTAATTATATCTATATAAGACTTTAATATGGTCTTAAGGGAAAGCTGTATTCAATTCAGTTCATGTTATTTTTATATTCACAAGAAATGTCATCTCGAGGCACTTTATAAAAAAAAAAAAAAAAAAAAAAAAAAAAAAAGTCATTTCCTTTCACTCTTATATATTCCTATGATTCCCAGTTATCAATCAATGCATTAAGCTCAGTTCATTATTCAAATTAGTTAAAAGTTTTCTGTCTAAAGAAACCCAGCAGATTGCATCAAGTCATTGCAGTGCAGCATGCACTTCTCCTGGACGAGCATGTAGCGACAGCAGAAAATCGCTTGTGGTGTTGACTTTACAGCAGTCCCTCATACCAAGCATGCATGCAGCGACAGTGGAGAGGAAAAACTCCCCTTTAGCAGCAAGAAACCTCCAGCAGAACCTGGCTCAGGACAAGTGTCCATCTGCCATGACCAACTGGGGGTCTGATAGTATGGTGTATATTGTCTTTTGTCTTACATATATTTTTTTTTTTTTTTTTTTGTCTCTTTTTAACAAGTCATGTTGAATCACTTATATTTGTTTATTTCTTGTGTTAATTGTTTGCGTTTGCTGCAGAAAATAATTTGTCGTGAAATTATTCAAAGGTGCTGTTATAAATCAAGCTGGGTTGAGAATAAAATCCTCATTAAAAATAGTAGGTTTATCAGAAAACATCTGCCTAACTAATGAATGGACAATTTTATGCTGCTTAGATTAGGCATTTTATTTACTGGTACAGGTTTCACGGGACAAGATCATAAAGCAGGATAGCTGCTAAAGATGGGATTTCCTGCCTTCTCTGTTACAGACAGATCTCCTCAGAGAGAGAGAGGTCCCCGTCCCATACCCTTCCAAGTTCAGAGATATGTGGGATGATTTGTCAGTTAAGATGCCCTTCTCTGAAAAGAATCTGTTTCCTTTGGAGACTGAGGTATATTACTTATAGTTTCATGCTTTAGTTTGTACTGTAGCCTCTCTTTTAAATCATGTGGATGCTCTAAAATATGTCACTTTTGTAAAAAATTGTTTTTTTTTTAAAATAACAATCATAAAGGATGGAAGTGGTTTCCAGAGTCGATGGGAGCTGATCCAAACTGCCTTACATAGAGGATTCAAAAGTTGTCTGGATGTCAGGGTAAGAACATTTTATACTTGTGTATTTATTCAATCATAATTTATTTTTATAATTGTCAAACTAAACAAATGTGGATTAATTCGTCTCATCGTATTTTTGCTTTGTAGGTTTTATAACCTTATATTGTATATATTTCAGAATAGGGTTTTTTCCTGGTTTTATTTTGTAAGCAGGATTTTACAAACCTCTTAACTGTTGTTCATAGCCAAGAAGAAGAAATGCCACTGGCTTTAAAAAAAAACAAAAACTAACTAAACTGTAAATTTTATTCTCTTAGGTTTTTACTTTTGCTCTCTTAAAACATTTTATGAACCTCTGAACGTATACCATAAACAACCACACGGTGGCAGAGTTTGCAACTCTTATTCTTCAGGTTGTGTATAAAACTTTTCACTCAGTACAATCCTGAGACATTTGAGTTTTCTATTTAAGATCAATGACGGCCAAGCTTAACTTGTCATTTTTCTAAGAATAAACGGCTCTTCAATTCTTCAACAGGATGCAATACTAAGGTACAACACGGCCCATGCAAAGAAGTGGGACTTCACTGCCTTGAACCTTTTTTGCACAGAGGTAAGCAGTTCTAAACATGATAATTTTACAAAATTAAATGAGAAAAGGTGAAATACTGTATGCCACTTTGTCTTTTTTTGTTATATTTGTAAAAACTTTGAGCTTTAATTTCTGTAAGTTGATAAATTAAAAAAAAAAAAAAAAAAAAAAAAAAAAAAACAGCAGTAAACATTTAAAATTCTTTTGTTGGTAATTAACTTTTAAGCCACAGTGATTTTATATTTAGTTTTGTGTGGAAAAAAAAAACAAGCTAATGGTATATTAGAGTTCCTTGTGAAGAAAGTTTGCTTTAATTCGTCTGACTGCACACACGCTGCTGTTCATTATCCCCAAAAGGTACCTGAGAGGCTCCTGGGAGCACCTTACAGTTAGCACAGATGAGTGCAGATCAAAGCATCAGCAGCTGTTGCAGATAAACAAGTGCAATGGCTTATTTTAATTCTGTTTTCTTCCTTTTCACACTTTCTGTCCTTTGACTTTAAATATGCAGACAAATATTAGTTTTCATTTACTATTACTTCAGAAACAAAATTAAAGCATTATTGTTTTGTGGGGGAATTCTCTTTCTTTAAAATGCAATGACATTACTCAGGAATATTCTTTATTATACATGTCAACTGTATTTCTCCCAAATTTAACAAGAAAACAACACTCAGTATTTGCATTGATACCTAATCCAAAGTTGAGATGTTTTTCTTTGTAAATATTTTGGTCAAGTTATTGCGTTTAATTAAATATGATTTCATAAGGGAAGTAAAATTTATTTCTTGTTTCAATTCCCTCTCATGATGAATTGCTCAGTTATACTCAGACCATTTTTCTTTTCCCTCTTGTGGGAAATAATTTTTCAGAGTAAGACTGTGGGTCAATAGCAACCTATGCCTTTTATGGCTTAATTCAATTTAATTAAAATGTCCCATTAAATCTGTAAAGACACTAAGGAGGCAGGCAAGAGCGTTGTTTTTCCAGGCCTCTTTATCGTCAGCAACTCTTTCCGTCCAGTCACTTTGAATGTGGACCTTTTCTAGAACACCCATTTATTTAGTTGTCTGCCATTTTTGGTGTTGAAACCTTTCATATATCAGAGGAGTGCTTGCAGGTTGACAGTAGATTGACAGGAAAGGGGGTTTTGAGAGAGGGGGAAGACATTCGGCAAAGGACAACAGGCCGCGACTCTAACCTGTGACAGCTGCGTGGAAGACTGAGGTCTCCATACATGGGTTGCCTGCTCTACCCTTGCGCAACCGCAGCACTCCTACTTTAGGTTTTAATAATCTTTTTTGTTTTGTTTGTTGTTTTTGTTTTTTTTTTTTAAACAGCCTGCTGTTGCTTGCATGTGAAGTGTTTGATGCAACATTGGTTACTTGTAGCCTTACCAGATATTACCACTATTAATTATCCAATAGAAAGCACAGTAGTGGCATATGGAATAACAATTTCTGGTTACCAGGGTTGCACCAATAAATCGGTCCCGATTTTCTTAATTTTAGGAAACCGATGTTATCCACCGATCCTATCTACCTCTGCAGCAGTCTGAAAATCAGCCACTGTTCCCTTTGGCTCTGCTGAGAGAGGGCTGACTGACAGACCTACCCACTAGCTCGCATCTGCACGTGCGTGGTTAATAGTCATCCCACTGCTGCCAACTTAGCAACTTTTTTGCAATATTTAGCAAATATTCAGACAAAAAAAAATTACAAATCGGTGCATCGTGTACAGTTTTGTTGTTAAACTGTATTACTCCATGTTTAAATAAGGAAGATGTAGAGGTATAAAAATAGGGCTGCATGTTATCAGGGAAATATACATTATTCAATAAAGGCATGAAATGTTGCTGGGATGATATTCTTTCAATAAATAAAAACTTGAGAGTACAGTTTTATTGTCCTTTTGCGTTATGTTCACTGCCTAAATAGTAGTCTGTGCAGATACTGGGAAATGATAAAATGTATGATGGTTTCATAGCAAAACTTTCATCTTAAACAGATGCTCAAACGGCAATGAAACCACTTTCTTATTGACTTTAGAAAAGTACCTCCACCATAAAACAATGGCAGACTCAGGTATATTATTTACTTATACGAATGCTTGTCCTTTTTGCAAGTAATTAGTATTGTTGTAAAAGCAATTCTTTGATATTGATCATGAACAACCCTTTTTTTTTTTTTTTTTTTCTCTTTGAATGAAAAAATCTTTTAAGATATTGTGGAGCTCTCGCTAAAAACAGAACATTTCTGCATAATTGTGGTAGAAGTTGATGCATTGATCCATTTTAGGTTGAGGTCTGTATTTGCCAAAATATGCCAAAGTGTGGGAGACATCCGATTTTTGGGCCCTACACCAGTGTAGTGTCTGAACATAATCATATTCCTAGTGTTGGGAAGAACTGCTACATCAGGGTTCTTATGCAATCTTTAGTATTTTCTAAATCTGAATAAGTCTGGAAAAAGAAACAAGAGAGTGTTTATTTTATCTGACAGCATTTAGTCAGATAAATATTTGTATATCAAGACTTTTCTGTCCTAGGAGCTAAAATGTTGTATCTGTCCATCCATTCCTCCATTTGTCCATTTGTTTGCCCATCTATATATTTTTGTGTCTGTCCATCCATCTGCTTGACTACCATGTGTTTGTCCATATGTCTATCTAAATTATGATATGTAAAAAAATAAATATTTAAATAAATTATATATAATATCCATAGCTAATGAAGTTGTAATATATTTCCCAGTTTGGTCATCAGTGATTGCAAGTTTTTTTTTTTGTTTTTTTTTTTTTTGTTTTTTTTTTTTTTTTTTTTTGTTTTAAGCACTTTGAACTGCCTTGCTGCTGAAATGTGCTATACAAATAAACTTGACTTAACCAGTTATTCACCTTCCTGTTAAATATTTCATCCATCTCGCTCTGTCCCTCCATCCGTCCATGCATGTTGTTTGTAGTTTTTGCAAGTTTTTTTTTAAATCCTGGATTTTAAAATCGAAGAATTCGGTAATAAAGATATGTAGGGAATCCTGTTAAGTCTTACAAACTAAATTTAATGCAGACTTTAGGAATGATCTGAAATGAAAATAGATTTCTTTTAAGCAGATTGTTGTGAGTTTGAAATAAAACTGTTGTTCCTCTCCTTACCCGGGGATTGCCTAATTAAATTCACAGCAACATTTTTGTTGCCTGGGGGGGGGGGTAATTGTGTGGAGGTGTCTTGCCCCGGAGCCAATGATTGACGCGCCTCTCAATGTGTAACAGCCATAGGAGGGAAAAAAAGGGTTATCCAAATTAGAGCTTGTCTGTAAATTGTTGTAGTATTTCCCCCTCAGCCGAATGAAACTGTCACTATCTGATGAATGTTTGTGAGGACAGAGTAGGGTAACAGTCCAAGAATAAGTATAACTGATGTAGCTCTTATCCGTGAACCTTTGACAGTAAAACAAAAACCTGGTGGATGGTGTTTACTGTGCTGCTTGTTTGTGGTTCCATTTTTATTTTAAACAAAACCTGATAAACCTATACTTGTACAGTTTTATCCCTCACAAAATTACATTTACCTTTTTAACCAGAAGAAAAAAGCACTATGAACTCTTGACCTCTAATTACTAAGATTGTTGGAGATGTTTTAAAACATTTTAAATATAGAAATTATATGGTTTACATTGCCTAACCATGTGGCCACCTTGCTGCTTTAGCTGTTTAAATGCAATCCTATCCCCTTTTTGCTGTCATCCTGCTGCATCACCACCTACCATCTATTAGTCCCACAGGAGCACTTTATGATGTCTGCCAGCTCATTACTTCTGACAGCATTTAGTCAGACCTGCTCTACAGCCATATAAATGCTCCTAGCTAAGTCAACCGCAGAAGACTTCCTCTTGAAAATCAACCAGCCTGCCACTCTCCCCACAATTGGTCATTTGCATTGGCTCCAGAAGGTCCATTTAATCAGTGCTAGCTCCCCTGCTTACCTTGATAGAATAAGGCAAGTGATTGATGACAGTGACATTCGAAGCCAATACACTCATAAATGATTGTGTTGTAAATCTGGGTGTATGATGGAAAACCTGGATGTTTATTTTACAGGGAATTGCCCATGGATGCTGAGGTAAGCTGCAGCTGAAGTATGGATACCTCAGTCACGGCGGGCTCATTTTCAGATTGATGACAGTTTCCTCTCAAACGTGTTCTGTGCTGTGAGGGGCTCAGCAGCTTTTTTTTTTTTTTTTTTTCCCCCCCTTTTAAAACATTGGGACTGTTTGATGTCAAAGATGTGTAACATCAGCTTTATGAAAGGCCACACGGACCAGAACACTATGATTGGTTTTGTCATTCCCTAAATCCAGCAGAGACGGGGAAAGTAACATCCAGGAACTTAAATGCAAAAAAACATGCATGTGTAAATATACTGGAGGTAAAAATGCAAAGGGGAGAAATTGGAGAGTGATCTAAATCTATAAATTCTTAACTTTACAATTAATGCATTATTAAAAGTAATTGTGTGTCTATGATATAATACAATAAGAAATAATTTTAGGCAATAAAAACTGAAAAAAAAGAAGGTAAAATTATATAAAAAAATGTGATTGAAAAATCAGTGGAAAGAAACAAAACTTGGTAAATGATTCAGAGTTTAAGGGCAAATTGAATACACAGCTATCTTAACTCTAGCATTAAATAAAAACTATCAATTTATACAATGTTTATAGATCTTCTTTACTTGTTAGTTTATTTATTTCCTTTTTATTATTGCAGGTTTAGTCCTCCGTACACTCATCAGCTAAACCTTTCCTGCCTTCAGAGAAATTTAAGCTTGAGTAAACCTTTTGTTGAGATTTGGCTGTTTAATACTGGGCTATGAGCCTGGCTCACTATCATTGTAACACCATTAAAATGTTTATTTTTTTTTTTTAATGTAAACTTGTAACAATTTCTGTGAAAACTAGAAGACTGTGAACTCCTCCAGCATATCAGATTGATAAAACTGACCCCACTTGTGTGTTTTGGTTTTATTTCAGTATCTTGAGCTTTGTGAGGTGCAACAGCTGTTTGAAGGCATATTACCTGCTATGGTCGAGCTCGCACTTAGTGCTCCCCGCCTCTGCACAATGGTAAGCATTTATCCCTCTTAATTCAGAGTTTATGAGCATGATGTTGCAGCCTGGGTTTCTGTTTTGTATGTTTGATTTCTTTTGTCCTTATTTCACACAAAATGTCTTTTGTTTTATTGTCTGTTTTTAAATTTGAAGGTTTAGTCTTAGATTAAACCCTGTGTCTCAATGGGATTACCTGTATTAAGAGGTAAAATGAATAAAACCGAAAATGAATAACTTGTAGATTTACAGTCTTTGTGTTCACGTTTTGAAAGACAGCGTTAGTATTTCAGATTAGCTAATATTGTCTCAAATGATTTGTGCAAAAGATTGTTTTTATGCTGGAAAGGAATCCAACAACTGCTTTATAATAAATGAAAATAGTCTAATTACCTCATTTGTGAACGGAGAATTATGCACCCCGCACGGATTATTATTAGTGTTTTTACAAACAGTGTTTAACAAAATTATTTAATTTGACAACTGCCCTTTATTTCACGTTAGATAACTTAGTCTTTAGCCTGAACACACAGTGTTGCCAGCATTCAGACTGTTGTTTTTGTCATCCGAGAGAATACTCCCAAGTTGATTTAATTTGCTTAAAAATATGCTATTGTAAGTTCAAAGGACATTGTATCTGCTTAAGGCTGTTAGTCGAGTGTATCAAAGATGGACAAGAAACTTAGTACAGAGGGCTGGTGAACCACTTTGTGACGTGGTGTTGAAACAATCATCTTAAATGTGAATGAAAGAAATGAGATGATTGTATGTAACAAGATAAAAAGGAATCAAACATTTTTATTATAGGACAAGAGGTGGAGTAGTATTAATACCTTGCTGTTTCATCTGGACAAAAGTCAAACCTATTAACTCACAAGGAACCCTTTAAAGGACTAATTCTGAAATTTATTTTACTTTGTGTACTGAAAACTTGTGTACTCAGAAAGAAGACAGGGTGAAAGTGTGTGTTTGATGATGGATGTTAAAGAGGACCAGTTTGTCACTTATAATTGCAACATGATATAAATGATAAATCACTGCATCAAGCACTTCTTACAAGTAAGAAGAGTGATGCATGTCATATTTTATTCGTTTATTGTAGGTCTTATACACTTTATTGATCGTTTATCATTCCTTCATTGCTGAAGTTAACATTCTGGACCAGGGATTCCTTTCATTGAGAAATATATTTATGGAATCCATGCCCGATACACTGCCCATTAAAGTCCACAGACCTCTTTTGAATTCCCAGTACATACAGCTGGTCTGTCTTAGAGGTCCGTCTAAATGTCATCTTCATTTGTCTTTGTTTTCAGACTCTGTCATCTATTATACCGATACAGGAATTATTACAAGATTGGTATTTTTGTAATTGCATTATCTATTACAGAGTCTTCAGTTAATTTAATTTACTGAATTCAACTCCCACTTGGAAAGGAGAGGAAAAACCCTCCTGTGGCTTTCCAAGCAAGTCAGCTATTTACCACCGTTATTAAAACTGGAAAGCTAGAAACTGTAAAAATTGTATGTAGTATTAGGTTTAAAAAGGTAGTGTGTGTGTATGTGTGTGAGATTAGATCTTGTATCGATCTGCGTACTTGGCGGCCTTGGGAGGCTCTTTAGCCCTAATCAGTAAAGATTGATGGGTCCCATGTGTCTGACTGAACGAACCTGAGGGAGAGCAACAAAACCGGAACCTTAATTACTGCCACCCATTTAACTAATGGACCCCTCCTTATCTCCTGCTTGCTATATCGCTAAACTAATTTTCTGCTCTCATCAGCCCTCCAACCTATACTACACTACTACACCCACAAAACCCTGCATGTATTTTCAGTATTCACTTTTTATTGTCCAGTTATCTAGTCTTCCAGCCTTTGTATCATTGCATTGACATCATATATCTAGTCTTATTATGCTTATGAATTGTGTATTTGTATTCTGTTTTTGTCTCCCTTTAGCCAATTCCTTTACTTAAGTCAGGTATGAACCATTCCCTGACTCTGTCTCAGGAGCAAATAGCCTGTCTTTTGGCCAACGCCTTCTTCTGCACATTCCCTCGACGCAACTCCCGCAAGTCAGAGTACTGCAACTATCCTGAGATCAACTTCTACAGGTAAACAAACTCTGACGGAGACATGATTCTTTAAAGGCAGCAAGCGCAGTCTGTCACAGTATTGTAACCTGTACTGGGTCCACCAAATTTAGATATATACCCAAAATAAATTCCATGTTGAGTCTCTCATAAATCTTTGCTTGAAACAGGAGGGAGTAGTGCTCAGTTTCTGATGTTTGTTATCAAGCGTTGACAAGGTGACTTTAAATAGGGTTTTGTCCAGTATTAACTAAAGTATGGGGAAAATGTTGTCCAAAGGGATGTTTTCAGTGTCTTCTTTTCATTCAAAATAACATTATTTCCATCAGGGGGAGCTACTGCCTTTAAAACCAGTCAAATAGAAATCATTGTGGATTTTACCCCAGTTTGACTAATTCTGTTATTGCTCTGCAGGGTAATTACATTTCCACTTAGAATATGAACTTGTAGGTTGGTTTACTGATAGAAGATTAATACTTTTGTTTTTTCTCAAACATTTAGTTTTGCTGTCCTTGCCATAACTTCATCTGTCACTAGAAAGGGTTTTGAGCTGTGGGCTGAGATTGATCTTTTTTCCCCCTGTTTCTGCTATGTCCTCTATGTGGGATGAAGATTGTAGTAGGTGTGGGGGGTTTTTTTTGTTTTCTTTTTTAAATTGATGTTTTGTGTTTCTATCAGCTCAACAGCAAATGGTCTGTTAAAGACAAAAAAAGAGAACTAACTCAAACACATTGTCTTGAAGTTTTAAAGTACACACCTGGTTTTCTCTGACTTCTCATCATCAAGCTCAATAATATTCATACCTCAGGCAGATTTAAATTTGAAACGATTTAAGTTCAACCAAAAAGAAAGATGGATAGATGATACCAAAAGCAAGAAAAAAGCTTTAAAATGTATCATATTTCTTTAAGTCACAAAAATTTAGCACTATGACAGAGGTGTCTACATTCATAGAGCCACTGTATGTTGAGGCTCTTATTTTGAAGTAGGAAAGGAAGTAGTTCTTGAGTTGTACCTCGTTGTCAGTCAGCTTGTTGATCTGGCTAGCAACGCCTGGTTACACCAACTCTACATCAAGCTGTTTATCTGACAGCATTTTTACTTTTTAGAAAAATGACGGTGACAGAGTGATATAGATGATTAGGAAATGCTGAGTGAATATTATGATGGCAAATTGTTCACTGCTAATATAACAAAAGTTAATATCTGCATCATAGCTATGTGTTTCCTAAAGGGCTATTTCACAGTTTTTAACATCTTGACCACATTGGATAATTTGATAGTTCATAACCTGAAATGCTTAGACTGATCAAACCTGAACATGATTATTAAAACAAATTGGGACATGGCTTTCATGTAACTTTTTGTTCATGAATTCACAAAAGGGGGTATTTTCAATCCTTATTGGGCATTTGGACCACTTTAGATTTACATGAGCAAAAAAAAAGCTAAAGACTGGAATACTCTTCAACAAGTGGATGAATTATATTCTCAGCATGTCTCCAGGTTCTGCAGAGGCCTGATAATGAGCCATTCATTTGATTTTGATGTGCTGGACTAGGGATGGGTCTAAAAGTTGTTGGACAGGAGCTCAGGAGGACTGAGGGTGGAGACCGCTGCTGTATACTGATTACAGATTTTTTTTTTAAAAGCCCAGTTTGTGATTTGTGAAGCCTTTACTTGATTTGTGAACACTAAAAATGGGGATACTTAGTCTTCTCTAAAAAGTTGCTCAGATCTTGTAATATATGTGAACTTAGTATTCTGTTTTGCCTCATTCTTTGAAGTGCATCGTTACACTCCTTACAAAACTAACATGTTTTTCTTAGACATTTCTCAAAGTATAAAAATTCCCTACTTCAGTTACTTCAAATAAAAAGATTATTCAAACTTAATATAATTAAAAAAAACCAAAAAAAACCAAACTGGTCTCATTGTTCATATGACCTCTTAATGTTTAATTTAACATAACAGCTGCAGAGTTACTGGTGATGAGCTTTTTTTTTTTTTTTTTTTTTTTTTTTTAACCATAAGGGTAGGGCACAATAAAAAAAGCAAGAATTTGTTACCTGCTTTATCTCAGTTTAACCAGTAAATACCTCATTATAACTATACATTTTCCAGATATCACTTTAACTCAATTTTCTCTTGTTTTCTTGGAGCTCCTCCTTCTAGTTAGTGATAGTAAGGAGTAATGTAATAACACGCAGTTGCTTACTGACAAACTGGAGTTGTTGTTTTTGAAAGGTCCTAGAGCTAAATGAGTTACAGAGCTAAATGATGTTCATATTATTTTAGTATTATTTGATCTGAGTGACCCTTAACTGCGGTCCATAAATGTGAGCCTGCTCAGCCTGATCAGCGTTATTTTAATAACGCTTAAAGCGTTTAATCCAAATAATCCCTGTTCAGTGTTGTTCTTCTATCTGTACTTTGGTCCTAACTTTCTGTGTGCTATCTGCAAGAATGCTGTAATAATATAAACATTGATTCAATTGCATAGCTGGCTTTTTAGGACCACTGAGCCTCTTATCAGCATTTCTCCCAGCAGCGAAATGCAGGACAGAACAAGGGCGGGCGGGGGTTGGCTGTGGTCTTTCTGAGACGATGAAATAAGACAACCACTGCAGTCTAAAATGGGCCCTGGATCGTTACCGGCCCTCTCTTTCTCCTGGTAATTGAGGGAGTGTCCGTCACTTTGCTTATTGGCTACAGTAGCTCTCTGTCTTAGACAAGCAGAGCAGCAAGCAATCTACTGATTGCTGTTTTGGCAGAACTGTCGAGGTTTGTCCTCTACTAAGTGATGGATGCATTCGAGGGGCAGCGCAGAAGGCAGGAGACTTCTTTAAGTTGTGTTTTCTGCTGTTTGAGAATACTGACAGCAATCATGTTTTATAGGCAAAAAAAAAAAAGCGTGATGCATTCTTTATGGTTTGAAGAAAGAAGTAAATGATCAGTAAGTTTAAAACTCAATCAGTCTCTATGCTGGTTTTTATACAGAAGATTAATTGAGAAGCAAGTAACTAATTTTATTAAATGAACATGTATGCGCATTTAAAAATGTTTCATTTATGCAGCAGACATTTGGACAAAACTATGCAAGACTTACTATTTTCGATGTAAGGCATCCCAAATCATTGTTTTCTACTAAGTGGGGAAAAAAACTGAAGTTGTGCAGAAAAGCATTCCATTTATGCTGGAATTATATTTAATAAATGTTTTTATCTCTGAAGGGCTTTTGGTGCACTAAATTTCTCACTTCATTGCATTCCTCTGCTTTAAATTTACACTAAACTGGCCAGAAAACAGTGGAAGAGAAAGATAAACGCCTTATTTAACTATCCAAGAGCTTGGGGTGTTTTTATTGGAGAGTGTCCCAGTATGTGGTGATTTAAGCTTTCTGTCCAACACTCCTTACTTGTTCTTCCAACTTAATTTTAGCATCCCAAAAACTGAAACGGCCCCAGGCAGTAACGTAGTAGGAAGAAAGGAAGGATGGACCAGACATTGTGCCTGTTGGAAAGCTTGACCTCACTTACGATGCACTGGCTTGGTTGTGAATTGCTTAATAGATAATGTGTACAGGGATTTGCAAAAGTATTCATACCCCTTGAATCTATTCATATTTTATCACGTTACAACCATAGACTTTAATGTATATTTTGTGGACTTTATGTCTTAGACCAAAAGAACATTGTGAAAACTGGCATGCAGCTCTAATGAGCTCCTTGAGTCAATACTGAATCAATATTTTTACTGCCATTATAGCTGCAAGTTTTTTTTTGGTTATCTCTTTCCTTGAGTCAGACTGAAAAGTGTTTCTGAGCAACTTTTCTAGTCTTTTTAACTGTTCTTAATTTGACTGAGGTCTGGACTTTGACTGTGCTAGGGTATGTTTTGAGCTAAACCCTTCCATCGTAGCTCCAGCTGTGACAAGTTTTCTTCTATGATTGCCCTGTACTTGGATCCATTTTCCCATAAACTCTAAGCAGTTTCAATACCCCTGTTGAGGAGAAGCTTCACCCCAGCATGAAGTTCCCACCACCATGTTTTCTTCATAGGGATTGGATGTTCAGGTTGATTTGTGGGGTTTTTTTGTTTTTTGTTTTTTTTCTTCGACACATAATGTCTTGCATGTCGATGATAATGTTCCATATTGGTCTCATCTGACCCGAGAACCAAATCGTTTTAATTTTTTTGCAAGGTACTATAAAATATGAATTCCTCTTTTCTGCCAGGACCTAATAATTTTAGATGTATTTTTAATAAATTACTGAGTTAGCATCTCTATATTAGAGTTTGTAGAAAGCATATTAAAGCTCTTTGTTGAAGTCATTTGTCCATTTATTTTTCATTTCAGGTTGTTTGAAGGCTCCTCTCCAAGAAAAATTGAGAAGTTGAAAACTCTGCTGTGTTACTTCAGGAGAGTTACTCAAACAAGTAAGATCTGAAAATATTTTCACCTAAATGCTCTTCCTGTTATTGCGTAAATGAAGCATTTTATTCTTTCTCTTTTTCAAGGACCCAAGGGCCTTGTTACATTCACAAGACAAATACTTACCAGTCCACCAGACTGGGAAAGGTAATCGCCAGTTATTATATTAAGCACTAAATCTATGATTCAGAACTGGTAAATTAGAATAATATAGAATTTTTCATCAAAATGCACAAATGGCAGGCAGTAACTCAGAATGTTTACAACCTTGTTTTGTTAAGTTCTCAGACTCAGCTGAAGCGCCTACATATCACTTGTAAAGGGACAATTGAGGATGATGGATACGGGATGCTTCAGGTAAGGATTCTTGTACAGTTTGGCATCCAGTGTAAAAAAATAGCTTATCATGACTTAATAACTGTCTCTTGTCACTAATAACTTTCTTTTTCAGATTTTCTTAAAGCAAAATTTAAATGTCAGAAGTTTTTGTGTGCATACATTTTCTTTTTTTAATCAAATGTTATTTGTCAAGTTAAGATTGGAGTTTGCAGTTTATGGAGGGTATTGTTTTATTCCATTGTAATTTTAACACTCTTTTACTTGTGATATTTATACTGAAAGCTTGTCAAAGATTACAGCTAACTTCCCATAGGGACAATCTCATCCTATTTTCTCACCAGATGTTTAAAAATGCCAAAGGGAATAGCAGAAATCCCTTAGGCGACAGCTTACTTACCAGCATGAAAAAATAGTAAATAAAATAAAATACAACTTCAATAAATAAAGGGTCAATGAAAAATCTTAAAGAGATGCGAGGAAAAACAGCACTTGTGCAACAAAATGCTGTAATTAGAACTTTACAGGGCTTCCTCTTGGATTTTTTTTTTTTGTTTGTTTGTTTGTTTTTTTTTTTTTGTTTTTTTTTTTAAACCAATGCTGTTGACACGAATGTAGAACAACAACAAGGTCTTTTAATTATGACCATTTCCAACTGAATATTTTTTGAAAAACATTTATTTACTACATTCGCACTGTACGACTGAAATTACAACTCTCCCGTAGTAATCTAATGGCACAGTTTGCAGCCTTTTATTTTTCTGGGTTTCTTGAAAAAGAGCTCTAACACCCTGTTGCATGGGAACATGGGAACATGCTCACCTGCTCAGGAAGACGCACTCTCCTGCTCTGCCTCTCCATTTTTCTCTCCTTGACTCACCTCCTCCACTACTTCAGCCTGTGTCCTTGCCTAATATAATTTGGAAGTGTAAGATTCGTTTCAGTCACCAGTATCACACAAGGAACGTTAAAAATATTTAATATTTAAATATTACATGTGTCACGGTACAGATCACTATCATTTCTATATTCCTCACAACTTGAGGGAATTCCATCACAATAAAGAACATGGAGCATCTCCATCTAACGTTACCTTAACGTCTTCCTTGGGTTCCTTCCTCTTCTTCTGAAAATATGTTTAATATACTCGTCTGAAATTGCAACCAGAAATGAGTGTCAATGAAAAAAACTACCCAACATTAAACTATGTCTTGCTGTTCAAAACATGTCTGAAACATTATGCATGAAGGCCAAACTATATTGATTCCCTACGTTACTGTCATTCAAATGCAACATACGTTAACATTAAAGTCGTTTTCACAGGCTTGAACTAAAAATGAATTTAACTTAACCTTCCTTGGGTACCTTTCTTTTGCCTTTTTCTCCCTCTACTTCAGACTGTCGTCTCTAGTTTTCTTTCTTTCACTCCTGAAAGAAGCGCACCGCACTGTAGCCAGCTTCGCAGCCAGACAGGCAGGAGCCATCGGTGTTAGGTTTTCAAAAATAAAGTAAATTTTAACGCTCATGATGTTTAAACTCATTTAATACTTTGATTAAAGTTGTTATAAGTGCGTAAATAGATCACATATGCTTTATATTGTTGTAACATATATTTAAAAAAAAAAAAAAGCAAAACACATCATTCTGAAGGTGTGGCGGCTTTAATTTGCTGTGGAAATGCACCACGATCAATTACACATAGAGGAATCTCTGCTTTACTCTGTTGCCAAACATATTTGCTCATGTTGTTTCACACACATATGAACCTGGGTGACCTCCTAGTCTTAACCCTTAACCTTATTATGATGTTAACCTTTGTAGCTGTAACAGCTTCACCTCTTCTGGAAAGGCTTTCCACATTGTTTCTATACTTGAGTGGACTCATGTTGGAACAGAAAGCACCCATTTCTTAACTGTTCCCATAAAGTTGTGAACATAAAATTCTCCAAAATGTCTTAATATACTGAAGCATTAAGAGTTCCTTTCCTTGGAACAAAGGGGCAAAACCCAACTTCTGAAAAACAGCCTCACACCAAAATCCCTCCACATCAAACATTAGACCTGCAAGATATCATAAAATCTTGCAATGGCGATATCAGTTGCAATGTATGCCTATTTTCTGCGTTCTCATCTGTGCTTCCATCACCTCGTGACCCTAAGCAAATTAAGCATTGTCATTTGTGTCCGGTGTGTGAGCATCTGTTGGCATGACACCCTGTCTAATTGGCTAAATATTTCATTAGCATGTAAAATAAAAGTTCTTAGCACTTGGAATATATTAGCCCTCAGTTATTTCAATCCAAACTGTCCTTTGTTATATTAATATTGTACGCACTGATATCGTGATGACGATGTATTCACGGTATATTGTGCATCCATGCAAAACATTATACTTGACACAAAGCAGTCAGGCAAGTGCCATTCTGACAACTGCCATACCCAGACTTGTTTCTTGAAAGTCTGGAGGCCTCTGTGCACCATCCACCTCAGCACCCGCAGATCTCGCTTTGTGATTTTTATATAGCCTACCTCTTTAGACATTATAATTTTGACATGCCATTTGATGTAAATAAAAACAAAAATTGTCAAAACTGATTCTCCTTGTACATCGTTTTAACTTTTGAGATGCCTGACTCATTTCCTATCAGAACAAACTTCTTCAACTGTTAAAAATAATTTAAGTTTAAATTTTCCAGATTTATGGCAAATTTGACCTTTATCTGTATATATTGGCTTTTATGAAACGCAAGTCAATGGTTTTGATGGGGGGTTTTTTGTTTTGTTTTTAACTGGTTGTAATATTTGTTTGAAACCATTGTCTTTTTAAATCTGTCTTAATCCTGGTAGCCTACCCAGGGACAGGGACTCCAAATTACCTATTGCTAGAAACATATATATATATATATATATATATATATATATATATATATATATATATATATATATATATATATATATATACACACACACAGTTGTGTGAAAAAGTGTTTCCCCCTTCTTGATTTTTTTTTTAATTTTTTTTTTTATTTTATTTATTATTTTTTTTTTTTTGCATGTTTGTCACACTTAAGTGTTTCAGAACATCAAACCAATTTGTTCATCTGTTCTCAATCAAGCCATCACTTAAATAGGACCTGCTGGACAAAGTGAACTACACCAAAAGATCCTCAAAAGCTAGACATCATGCAGAGATCAAAAGAAACTCAGGAACAAATGAGAAAGTAAGTAAGTGAGATCTATCAGTCAATCAGGAAAGGGTTGCAAAACCTCTGCTAAAGCTTTGGGACTGCAGCGATCCACTGTGAGAGCCATTATCCACAAATAGTAAAAACATCCAACAGTGGTGAACCTTCCCAGAAGTGGCTGGCAGACCAAAATCACTCCAAGAGCACAGCGACGCCTCATCCAAGAGGTCACAAAAGACCCCACAACAACCTCCAAAGAACTGCAGGCTTTACTTGCCTCAGTGAACATTCCATGGACTGACAAGACAAAAGTTGAACTCTTTGGAAGGTATGTGTCCCATTACATCTGGTGTAAAAGTAACACTGCATTTCATAAAAAGAACATGATACCAACAGTAAAACATGGTGGTGGTCGTGTGATGGTCTGGGGCTGTTTTGCTGCTTCAGGACCTGGAAGACTTGCTGTGATAAATGGAACTATGAATTCTGCTGTCAACCACAAAAATCCTGAAGGAGAATGTCCGGCCATCTGTTCGTGACCTCAAGCTGAAACAAACTTGGGTTCTGCAGCAGGATGATCCAAAACACACCAGCAAATCCGCCTCTGAATGGCTGATGAAAAACACAATGAAGACTTTGGAGTGGCCTTGTCAGAGTCCTGACCTGAATCCTATTGAGATGCTGTGGCATGACCTTAAAAAGGTTGTTAATGCTGGAAAACTGTTCAGTGTTGCTGAATTAGAACAATTCTGCAAAGATGAGAGGGCCAAATTCCTCCACAGAGCCATAAAAGACTCATTGCAAGTTATCGCAAATGCTTGACTGCAGTTGTTGCTGCTAAGGGTTTTCCCCAACCAGTTATTAGGTTTAGGGGCAATTACTTTTTCCACTCAGGTTTGTATTTTTTTTTCTCCCTTTAAAAATAAACACTTTCATTTAAAAACTACATCTTGTTTACTTGTGTTGTCTTTGACAAATATTTAAATTGGTTTGATGTTATGAAACACTGAAGTGTGACAAACATGCAAAAAAATAGGAAATCAGGAAGGAGACAAACACTTTTTCACACCACTGTAGGATCTACTGTTTTTAAGAGGCAATGTTGAATGGTCTTGTCCTTGTTAAATAAATAAAAAAATTGGATGGGTGATTGATACTCTTAATACAGCAATTTAGCAATGACTGGAAATGTTCATATGTTTTTTTTTGTTTTGTTTTGTTTTTTTTTTAATACCCGTTTTCTGTCTTTAAAACCACATTAATGGTTCTAAGCTTATTAGTTCCTTTACTGCACTGATATTGTTGAAGGTTACAAACCTACCAATAACCAGCAGCCTTCTTGACTTATGAAAAAAAAAAAAAAAAAAAAAATAGTGGTTAGAATTTTCAAGTTTTTTGCTAATACATATAATTAGTTATTTGTCTATCTCCACTTGCTATCTGATCCTCCTGTGTTCTTTTGCTGCTGTTGCATTTATTTATTATTTTACTGCAGTTGACAGCATTTGTATACACATGAGCAGCTCAGAGTGGCAAGAGTGGACGAGAGGACCCCTGGGTGGGAGAATAGAGGGAAGATGGCACATGGAGAAAATATAAATGACGAGGGTGAGGCATTGCACTGGGATGACCCAGTGGGCCAAGAGTCCTGCAAGAGAATTGACGGCTACCTCAGCAGGCCGGACACTGGCTGTGTGTTGTGTTTGGATAGGGCAGAGCAGGCTGTCAGCCTGTCAGGGGTGAGATTGAAGGGGGGAGGGGTGAGGTCAGGGACTGAACCAGAGATAAAGGTGAGGAGTTGGGTGACTGGTTGGAAAACATGCACATGCAAACACACTTACTGTCACACAGATTGATGTAGCTGCGGGCCACTGAACAGAACCCTCACTTCTGACAGCATGTATAAGTATCTGCACTGTGATTGAATGGACTGTTCTTTTATATAAACCACACAAAAAAGGATGGTGATTTAAGTCAGTGTAGTATCTCCAAAATATTCCCTACACCTAAATGGTTTAGGGATGGTTGCAAAGAGATGATTTTTGGGGGGAGGTTTGAGCATCCACAAATTATTTTTGTATGCACTTGTTGATCTTAGATCTATGCAGGGATTTTCATGACTGTTATAAATAATAGTCTGTAGTTATATGATAAAATAATGAAGAACAATTTTTTAAAATAAAAATAAATACCATAAGGTGACAGCATCATTTGCCAACCTTCTCATTTGAAAGATTTGTTCTCTACATTTAATAATGTACTTCAGTTCAGTTCAATCTCAGTAAACTGGAATATAATCGATATTACATTTTCAGTAATTCAGTTTAACGACTGAGGTATGTCCATGTACTCTACCATATGGACTCGATATTTGAATTACTGCAACAATGCTGCGTAGCATGGAGGTGATCAGCCTGGGGTACTGCAGAGGTGGAAATGAAGACCAGTCGATTTCAATCCACCCTTTAGGTCATCTGCGTTCTTGGGTCTGGTGTCTCTCATCTTCCTCTTGAAAATACCCCATAAATTCTCGGTGAGGTTTTGGACAGGCCAGTTGCCTGGCCAAACAAGCAAAATATTTACACGGTCATAAAAGCAGGTATTACTTTGGTACTCCTGTTGGAAATATCCTCAAAGCTTGTCAGCAGAAGGAAGCATGATCAACACCAGTAGATGACTTGGTTCACCAAATCATCACTGACTGTTGAAGCTTCCCACTGGACCTCAAGCAACTTGGATTCTGTGCCTCTCCATTTTTCTGTTCCCACAGGCTCTGGGGGCTTTGATTTGGAAATGAAATTGAATTTTATTTGAAAAGAGGACTTTGGATCACAGAGCAACAATTCAGTCATTTTTCTTTTAGTCCAGGTAAGGTGCTTTTAAGATCTGTGGTTCAGGTGTGGCGTAACGCAAGGAACAAGACATTTAAAGCTCATGTCTTGGATACGTGTGTGGTTGATCTTGAGCCATTCCTGAGCACGTTTTTTTCCTTTTTACTCAGTTTTCTATGACTGTGCTTGGATGAAACACTCTGATCAGCCAGCTTCTTTAGCTAGGGCCTTTTGGAGCTTACCTTCCCAGTGCAGGGTGCCAATGACTGCTGGATAACTGTAGAGTCAATTGTGAAGGCCTTAATATTATCATTAGATATTTACAAAATATGTTTTTGTGCTTATTTAATGTTCAAACTTTTTGAACTGAATTTTAGTTTTGAGTTGTAGGACATAATCCTAAAAATTACCAGAAATACACATTTGAAATATATCCCTCCATATGTAATAAATCAATTTGAGTTCAGTTACAGAAATAAATACAATTTTCTCTGTCTGACTTTTTCTGAAGGATGTTTTGACTGGGTTAATTTACTTATTTGTCAAAAGTTAGAAATCACAAAAGATGGTTAAACAGTTGTTTTTATTATTTAAAATTGCTGTCGGGGTTAATTCTGCCCTTTTTGAGCTAAAATTGAATATTTAGCCTCAACACCGTTTGCCTGTCATTCAAATTTTCCACTCTGCTGCTGTGCTGTACATTATGTATTTTATTGATATTTATTGTATCTGTTACAATTTCATGTTCATTGTTTTTGTTATGATTTTCTAATTTGATTATCACCAAGCAGGAAACAGTGATCCGTAGGCATTTGTTTGTGTTAAACCTCCACTGTGGGTGATGGCTGATGAGAAAATAATAGTTGTTTGTTCAAGTAATGAGAGTGACAATAGCAGTTCATGTCATCAGTGTTACATAAGCAACCCAAAGTGCAATATGTATGTTTTATTGTTGTATACTAATATGTTGCATGCGGATGTGTGGCTTAAACTCAATTAGGATGAGCCAGCAAGCAAGCTTGGTTTGAGTTTAAAGTAGGGACATGTTTTTAATTTATTTGTAGCCAAATTGAAATCTACCATTTATAGATTCATTACTGAATGAGGTAACGGCCTTTGTTTATTGTCTCAATTCAAATAAGACTGTATCCTGGTGAGCAATTGGTGACTTTACTAATAATCAGTATGTTATGGCAACTGGCAGTATGTAATGTATGTAATGTATTTCATATGCTCTAACATTTGAACAGTCGGTGAATAGTGCTGAAAAACGCAGCATGCATTAATTATTAAAATAATTTATACAACTATTTAAAACGAAAAATTACTGGATTGTTTTTATTAGCAATGTAACATAGGGATGGAAATAAATTGTATGTTTTATTGTTACCGGGAAACATTTCTTCTAATAAAAATTTGGATTTATTGAGACATTACATTCCTATTAATGATGTTTGAAAACTCAAAAACCTGACTGCATTTTGCAGTGGGAATTTATATTTTTGCTATTTTCTCCAATGTTTGTTCCATAAGAGCATCAATAAATAACAATACAATTTGAAAATAGCCGTTTGTTGATAGAAAAGCGACACTTCTTTATACAGCTGGTGTCATGAAGGAGCTATTAAAATGTTTTTATTTTTTTTAAGACCAGTATATTTGTTTGTCTGGCTATGATTGCTATGATATGCATTCACAGCCATACAATTACCTAATAAAAGACTGGAAAGAAGTTGTAATTAGTTTTTAATCGTCACTTTTATTGTTGCAGCTATTACTACAAAATATGATAAATTTTAAGTCCATATTGCCCGCCACTAGTGTAACAACACAATGAGCTATCTCACTGTTTTTGAGGCGGTTGATTGTTTTATAGTTTTCAAAAGGTTTTCTAATTCTTAAACTGGTTTAAAGAATGTTCAGTGTGCAATACTCCATTTTAGGTCTCAGCAATCTAAATATTGTTGATTTTGAACTACAGAGGATCACATTTAATCAAGAATCCTTAAAAACTGTTAAATAACCCTTTAGTTTGGATGTAAGATAAAAAAAAAAAAAAAACAATACAAAACTGGGGCAAATGTCTGTAAGCCAAACACCTTGCATGGCAGTGTTTTTTTTACAGAGCTGCTGCCTATGAATTAAAACTTTGTTAGATGGACTTCACCTTTACAAGAAATAACGCCACATTTTAATTTGTGAGATGTTATACTCTGGTGCCTTTGTAAGAATATCACAAGAAGTGCCAAATGACATGCCAAATACCTATTGTTATAGGGCAGTGCGTTTCATTCAGACTTTAAATAAATACTGTTTTACTTGTAAAAATCAGAGC
Source organism: Anableps anableps (assembly GCA_014839685.1). NCBI lineage: Eukaryota > Metazoa > Chordata > Actinopteri > Cyprinodontiformes > Anablepidae > Anableps > Anableps anableps. The sequence goes on from CM026076.1 coordinate 19,110,323, forward strand.
TAAGCATTTTCAGAATGTGAAATACTCTCCGTTAGTCTTAATACAGATCTCCAATGAGCCTGTTTGTTTCATCATGAAAAAAAATTACTTCAAAGTACTGAGGTTTAGTTTTTCACACACAGCTTTTCTGTTTTGTTTTTGCTTCATAAATAATGAAATTGTGTAATCTTTATTATATGTGATAACCTAAAACTAGACAAGGGTGTGCTTTCTCTTTTTTAGTCAATGCACCTTACCTGTATCTCTTTCCTTTTATTTTTCCCCATTAGGTTGACTTTGCAAACAGGTTTGTAGGAGGTGGAGTCACAGGACATGGACTGGTCCAGGAGGAAATCCGGTTCCTCATCAACCCTGAGCTCATTGTTTCTCGCCTCTTTACTGAAGCTCTGGAACATAATGAGTGCCTCATTATTGCAGGTGTGTAGTTACTTTTGCTTTCTCAAAAAACCTTTTATAATTCAAAGCCACATTTTTAGCTTGTACAATACATATATCTGGAAAATACTCCTTTTTTTTTTTTCTTTGATTAGAAAATCTAGCTTTTCTACTTCTTAATCTTTAATTAGTAATTTGTCTCAAATAGACATGTTAGTATTACTAATTTGAAATCTAACATGACACATAATCAGTGGAGCTGAATAGTATTGACTCTTATTAATCCAGTGGGAGTTTTACGTAATGTTTACAAGATCTGGACGCTTTGGGAGCAGAAAGTGACCGGACCCACACCATGCAGAGGATTTAAGATGGAGATGTATTCCCTTGCCGACTTGTCACAACATTTTTCTTCTGCCTAATTAACAAAAGGGTTAGTTAACTGGTGACAATGTTATTTATTTTTAGGTTATGGGTGGTTATTAGATAGAAATATATTTAAAAACATTGATCTTCTTTTTATTACAGACACCATTTTATTTACACAAGAGGTGACATGGTCCTCACATTAAGTCATGTAGTATAATTCACAAATTCTGCTATAAGGGTCTTCTTTGACTTTAACTCGGTTAATGTAAATAAATAAGAGATACAGAGAAACAACAAGCATCTCCATCACTGTGTCCCTTGTTGTTTATTGGTTGGGTGTCAACCTTAAAAGGGAGAAAGCTGATATTAAAGCCCCTGCACCACACTGGTCATTCCCCTAAAACAAAACACCATTGAGGCGCCATTTTGTTTTTTCTAAAACTCTCCTCTCTCCTTAGTGACCTTCATTGATAAGTCACTGTCCCCCTCCTTCCCTCCCATTACTCCCTCCCTCTTTCCCTCCCTTTCTTCTGCACTTAACATGATTACATTTAGACAGAAAGGAATTTATTACCCAACTCAGGTCATTGGAACCACTAATGGAATGGACCCATTACGCCATAGATTCATTAAAAACCTTCAGATTATTCTATGCACGTATGCAGCGCTTCCTTTTAAACTGTTGTGTCTAATTTTAGAGTCTTTATGTTTGTCCCTAAAGCTCCTTAACTTAACAGAAGTCCTTAAGAGCATTTAGAAGTTTACCTTGACATAACGTAAAAGATAAAATACAAATGTTAATGTGAGTGAGTTTGTAGACGGGAAGGTAGAGATTCCCTGATGTAATCTTGTGATGGAAGTTCGTCTGGCAGGATGCCGTCATGGGCATTCGACAAAATAAATTCGATTAAGGTGAAGGAGGAGGTGGTCAGTTCCTTTGATGGATGCAGCGATATGGGTAGCCTGTTCTGTGGATTTGCAATGCCTTGACCACTAAATTTCTCTTTTCTTCATGGAGTAAAGGCATTATATTTCACAGAAGTAACTCTCCTGCCTTGGCATGAGCTGGTTGCATTCTGGGAAGAGCCAGGAAAACGATGTGTATCCTGATGATGTTTAAGCACACATTCATTGACGTAGAATGAGCTGGGGTGTTTAGCTGGGGTGTTTGATATTTCCTTTCAAATTATGCCAAAAAATAATATTCTAATCCTGCAATAAAAACTAACCTTTTTAATTTTCATGTTTCCTTACACTTTTATGTTGATCTGGTGTCAACTCCTTGCAGATCTTTGCATGATCATTGCTAAGAGCACAGCTTGGACATTCAAGTTGCAGATTTTTTAACAGTACAAATACTCAGTAAACAGATTATTGCAGTATAATAACTGAGGAGAGCCATAGATGGCATGTTGGCCCTAGAAAGTCTGCAGATTTTTTTTTTTTTTTTTTTTTTTTTTTTTTTTTTTTTTTTTTTACTGTTGTTCAAAGGTCGGTACATCCAAAGATTTTTTTTTCAGGGAATTCTGTCTTTTGGTATGGATTTTTAAGTGGGGGGCAGTATTTCACTCTCCCCTGTTTAACTTCTCATCTTCAAAGTCAGAGATAAAAGGAAAGAAAAATAACTTTTTGAAAATATTGGCTCAAGGTTCACCTGTAGCTGCCTGGAAGAATAAGTGATCACTCTAAAGTTGATTTTTCCTAACAATGATCCAAGCCAGCATGCATATTAGTTTCTTTTGATTCTTGTAAACATTTTAAACTGTAAAGTAAAGCTACTCTGAAAAATTATGAAAATGAGCACTGTACATTAATTTTATATATATTATTTACATTATAATGTATGAATTTCATTTTATTTACATTACAAACCTGTTTTGTTAATGCATAATGACCTATTTTACAAGTGTTTAGGGCTGAGTAATACAACCAGGCGTTCATTTTATATGGAATTTGTAATTTATTCTATTGAACATAATAACGTTAGTGATGTTGATCTGCCTAAATGTCTGATCATCAGCAAATAGGTTTTGTTTGCTAATTAATATTTCCAGAGTCTAACAAACTTTTCAGAACTGATCAAATAAACCCAAAATAGCATTTGGCTTCATTGTTCTAATACCTTCCTGTTATTTTGACCAAAGCTATGAATCCTCCCCAACTATGTAGGTAATGCCCTAATTCTACACCAGGAAGAATGATCTTGTTGAGTGGTTTCTAAATGGGATTTTTAGTTACCAACACAGCAGTTTATACAAAACTTCTTTGTGTATAAAGTTTTTGGCTGTGCAGTGCTTTTCACTTTTATGCACAGTAATAATATTGCTTTAGGACTAGGCTTCAGTGTCTTTCAAAAGGGCAAAGGGCAGTCTGGATTTTTTGTTTCTTTTGAAGGAAAGGCTTCCTCCTCGCTGAAAAGCCTTTCAGCCCATGTTGTTACAGCACATGTTTCACCCTGGATAATGACTGTTTTAACAGCTTCAGCAGCATCTTCACAAGGTCTTTAGGTTTTGTTCTGCACATTTCAGACCAAAAACACATTCATCTCTGGGACACAGAACCCGTCTCCTTCCTGAGCGGTATGATGGTTGGACATTCCCATCATGTCTATACTTGCGTATAATTGTTTGAACAGATGAATGCGATACCTTCAAGCACCTGGAAATTGTTCCCAAAGATGAACCAGACTGGTGAAGCTCTACAGTTATCTTCCTGATATCTTGGCTGATTTCTTTTGATTTACCCATTGTGTCAAACAAAAAAGCAGTGTGTTCCAGGTGCAGCCTTAAAAGATGTGCCTTCAGTTAACTTAAATGTGTCTATTAACCTATCAGAGGTTTGTGGAAGGAAACCCAAAAGGTCTGACCCAAGTTATACAGTTTAAAAGACAATTATTCCTGATACTGACCAAATGTATGTAAACTTAAAAGTCACAAAAAAAATCTCTAAAAAAAATGTTCTCGCTAAGTTTTCTGGCATTTAACAAATAGAAATAATTTTGGTAATTATAACTAACCTAAAACAAGAGAAGTGTGGTTTCATTTGGCTTCAGAAAGTGAGAAGAAAAGTGTCTCTTAATTTGGTGTGTGTAAACTTCTGGTTTCAACTATGTGTAACATATATGATGAATATTGTGTGACTGTGGTTTCCTTATTCTGGAGTATATCTTCCTATGGTGGCTAACAGCTTTTAATTCTAAACCTCCAAAGAAGATTACTTATTAAATCAATGGGGATTTATTTATGACAATTCAATAGAAGCTGATGCTGTGTACTCACACAGGGAGCGTAGAAAGCACTAAATCTGATTTAGGAAATAAGGCGCTGAAACAGATTTAGGCCTGCTGTGTGCTCCGACTGCTGAGCACTGAATAACAGATTTTTGTTCCTTGGCTTTGTCTCGATTTCCCTGCAGGAACTGAACAATACAGTAAATATTCTGGTTATGCTGAGAGTTACAAGTGGGAGGAAAGCTACAAAGATGAGACGCCCAGGTATTTTCTCCCTTTGTTTAAAGCATGTCATAATTTTAGTTGTGAAATAATTCAAAGAAAGTGGATTATAATCACTTAAAATATAATGGAAGGAAGACGAATAATGATAACCCATCTTGCTGTGTTTCCAGGGATGACTGGCAGAGAAGGTGTACAGAGATTGTGGCCATTGATGCTGTTAAATACAGACACTTCCTGGAACAGTTTCTTCCTGAGAAGATAACCAGAGAACTGAACAAGGTGAGGGGAAAAGTTCCTGCACATGTGCACTTTTAAAAGCTCTTTGCATGTTTCATTTGCACATTGTTCGTCTTAAGCCTCCCACGTCATTTTTCTTATAGGTTTATCATATTATTTGAAGTAAATGTACTGTAAGAAGTTCTACTTCAGTCTAATCCCTGTGCATATTTCCCAGGCATATTGTGGATTCTATCGAAGTAACTCCAACATCAAGCACCTCTCTGCTGTAGCCACTGGCAACTGGGGCTGTGGAGCCTTTGGTGGAGACACTCGACTAAAAGGTATTGTTACCTGAACTGCTGACATCTGTGTCAAATGACTGTTTTCCATTTGTATGTGCTAAAATTTAAAGTTTTAGAATTTGCTAGTTGGAAAAAAGACATTATATTATATTAATTATAATGATTGATGAGCACAAAAGACAAGCATCTGTAATGCTTGTCACAGTCATCAAGGCTCCTGCTGAAGGAATCCCACTGCTATGCAGCATGTACAGTAAGGCACAGTCACAGATTCATGCCTGATTGTCAATTAGCAGCTCTTCCAGGGTGTCACTCTCCCATTACTCGCTTACTGTTTATATATATATATATATATATATATATATATATATATATATATATATATATATATATATATATATATATATATATATATATATTTTAACACCAATTACAGATATGGCCAAATATCCATCATATTCATGCTATTACTAATCTTTAATTATTCCCTAAGGGTTTGATCCATATTGGGCACAAAGATTAGCAACTGGGGTTCCTCCCTCTAAATACCTACTTGAGCTGGTATATGTAAAACATAATAGCTATATTTACAATTAAACATACTTGACATATGCTAGCTACATAACAATAAGCCATTGTTTTGTTGTAGATATTACAAACCTTTTTGCAGATGATTTGTTGGTCTTGTGAGGTAATAAATCAGAAAACTATAACAGTTGTTTTAAATATTTAAAAGTCTTAAAACCTCATTTACAAAGGCCTGAAGATTGAGTGCTGTTGATGAGGCTATTCTACTAGCAAAGCATTATTTACTGTTCCCATACAAATTGCTCCTGTCACTCATTTTCTCTACTGCTCAAAGCCATACCTTTCCTGGTCTTTTGCCAACTACTCGGCAGATGCAAGTTTTAGTGGTCAAATATTTAATCCTGAAATTATGAATGCTAATCCAATTTAGCATTGCTGGTTTAAGGTTTCCGTTTAACGTGCTGCTGCTTTATTTTTCAGCTCTGATTCAGCTGATGGCAGCTGCTGAGGCTGGGAGAGATGTCGCATACTTCACATTTGGAGATGCTCAGCTTATGAGAGACGTTCATGAAATGCACACTTTTCTCACTGAGAGACAAGTTACAGTTGGTAAGACACACGCAGATGCACCGTAATAATGTAACGTCATTTGTTGAGTTAATACAGCTTGTTAGACTATTGGTGTTGGCTGAATAGGTGTAATTTTAAATGTTTAGTTTTCAGTACACCTTAAATCAATTTAAAAAGGCTAATTTTCTAGCATTTGATAGTTTAATTATTTTAACATTTTGTTGCAGTTTTTGCTACTCTTCAATATTGGTTTCCAAAAATCTGTTAACAGTTGTTTCTGGTAGCAATCTAGAGTCATATTTAAGGTTTCTAAACAATTTTCATCAGTCTAAAAAAAGTACAGTTAGCTTTTACCAATTCCATATCTGAATAGCTATAAAAAAATAAATGCGTATGGAGAAAACGTTGAGTGTCTGGACTTTATTCCTTATTCTGTTATCTTAGACAACAAAAAAAAAAAAAAAAATCATAATTTCTAAACAAGTAATTCTGACTTTAAATTTATATTTCAATGGCACACGTTATTTTTTAAAATGCCACATCTTGAGTCACTTATTGATTGGTTGGATTATATAAGCTCTTATGAAATCTATGTACATATATTTTTTCCTCTAAATTAGTTTTTTTTCCTCAATCCTGTGCCTTTTAAACCTTAGATCAGAGACTGGACCTATATAAAACAAAGCCAATTTACGAACAGAATAAAGGTGTCAAAATGTTCCAAGTGTAGGACAATTCAGTCAGATTTGCCAAATCTAGGTGTTTAAATTAGAACTGATTTTAAACTTCCAAAATAAATGAATAACAATAAACCTTTCACGAAAAAAATCAGATTGGAACTCAGCATCATATTGTTTTATGATTTATGAAACTTACTCATTATAAAACCCACCAGGGTAAAAATGTTCTCAAATTTCCAGAAAATATTTGAAAATTTAATCTTGAGAAGTATGGCATTTTGAAATGGGAAATGTTTATGAACCCTGCTTCGTCCGCTTTGTCCTCTCCTGTTATGGTTCTACAAATCCCCCTTTTAACATAATTTCTCCATTGTCATCATAAGTAAGTTTTTCCTCTTATTTTATTGGCTTGTACAAATTGCTTAATGAAAAAACGGATCAACTTAATGAATTCTTATTTGTTTCTTTCTCGATACACATATCCCAAACAACTGGTGCAGATCACTATACAACAGCTGCTGTTAGAAATCTTCAGTTTTTTTCTTGCTGTCATCAACACACAATCGTTGTTTGTATGCATGTAACAGAACACAAGTTATTTCGTCTTTTAGACCATAGCTATTGTCTCAGCCCATCCATTCAAACTGAACTGCAGAGTGGATACTGCCTGAACTAACCCCAGCATTGGCTCTCTACTCCCCCTTTTCATTTTTTTTGCTGACATTTATTGAAGCCTTTCAGAGAAATTCCCCTCCAGCCATCCATTTCCTAAAGTGGAGCTACTGTGAAGAAAAAAAGCTCATGCTGTGTGTGTGTGTGTGTGTATGTGTGTGATTTATAAATGATCCCAGGCACACTTTTGTTTTTTCCCTGCTAGTTCCAGTCGCTCTTGTTCTTTGCCCCTCAACCTGTTAGTCCTTCTTGTCTCTGAAATGCTCATATATCCTCATTGACTGCACTTCTTTTGTTCCCCATCGCAGGGCAGCTGTACAGCCTCTTCAACTACTATTTCAACGAAGAGTGCAAGAACTGCCGCTCAACGCGCCCTCAGACCAGTCTCTACAGTTTTATCTTTGAAAAAGTCTCTGCCTCCGCATTATCCAACCCTGAGCAGGATTCTAGGATGTCACATGTGACACCAGAATCTCAGTAACAGGCCAAGAACTGTAACTTAAACTTTGTTCCACTTTTTGTGTCTGCAAGACAAAATACAGCTTCAGAAGTGTCAAGTACTTAGTGTTGTGCTTAAAATCACCTATTTCACACACACAGACTCCCTTTAGGTTTGTGGTCTTGACACAAACTTCCAAAGCAGGGTTTGCCTTTTCGCTGGTTGTATTATCGGAGCCTCGTATTGCGACACCACATCTGGTGAAAGGTTTATGAAACTTATAGCAATAGTAAATCCTTGTTGCTCTTTGAGGCCTTTTTTCTTAAGTGCGATCAACTTTTTTTTTTCTTCAACACCAATTACAGATATGGCCAAATATCCATCATATGCATGATTGTGGTAAAGCTTCACTGTTGATAATCAAAACCATGGAAATTTCCCCACATTTTCTTGTATTTCATTGTTTTTGTTACCTATTTTTGGACAGTTTGTCTCCTCTGTTTTCTTGAATGCAGAGCGAATGAGATGCTGTACTATGCATGGTAAACCTTTATCACATATTCTCCAGATGTTTGCTGCTTTTTTATATACTCTGTGATTGTTAGGCTCTACATATTGTCTTTAAGGCTTATTTCAAAGCGCCACAACAATAGTCACCACTGCTAGAGTCATCTCAGATGGAATATACAGGAAATTTATGGTCACTGTCATCGTTGACCTTTATTACTGATTAACTTTATAGTTATGAAATATAATCAGTGCTAAGCACAGTATTATCACTGTATTTACTTATAGATTGTGAACAGATAAGGAAATGCATGAAAATCATTATTTTTTATCAAAGTTTTTACTCTGTTTGGTTTGATGTGGGTATGGTATTTTATTATTTACTGTATTTTCTTACAGTTTGACTGGATGATTAGCTTAGACAAAAAAATGGGATGTAAATGTGTTGATTGTTGTATTTTAGGTTGTAATATTTTTATCATAATTTCCTAATTAAAACATCACAAAAAAGGAGTATTTCTTTGTTCAGATCTATACAATTTCCAAACTATGCCAAAGGATCAACATGGTAAAAAAATAGCTGTGGACCATGCTTAAGATACAATTTTCTTCTTCAGAATCATTTTATAAATGCTGTACTGTGGTAAAGTATTTATACCCATTTAATATATTGTCATGTTACAAGCATCAACTTCATTGTATTTGGGGGGATTTTATCTTACTGACCAGCAGAAAGTAGCACATAACTGAAGCGGAAGGAGCGTAACATTGTTTTCTAAGTTTGACTGAATTAAAAATCTGAAATGTGTGGCAGGCATTTGTTTTGAGCACCTGCTTTGTAAGCCACTTGCTTCAGTTTCATCACCAGCTTTGCACAAAACTTTGTATTTGCAAAGTAGCTGAAGCTTAGTCAGTTTGGATAGAGAATCTGTGAATGAAAGTTTTCAAGTCTTGTAACAAATTGTGAGTCTGAATTAACTGGGTCATACTAATGCATGAATATCCCATCTAAACCATTCCATTGTAGGTGACTCACAGCCCAAGTCTCAAGTCTTTTCCATGAATTGGCTTTCTTTCAGGATTGCCCTATATCTAACTCCTTACACCTTTCCATTAACTCTAATCAGCTTCCCTGTGCTTACTGAAGAAATCATTCCCACATCACGATGGTGCCACCAGCATGTTTTTTCCACAGGGCTGGTGTTTTCAGGGTTATGTGCAGTTATTTTTCCACCTCACATAGTGTTATGTACATGAGGTAGAAAGTTTAATTTTGGTCTCATCTGACCAGACTGCCTTCTTTCACGTTTGCTGTTAATTCTAGCTAGTTTGCAAACTGAAATAAGGACTTCTTATGGCTTTCTTTCAGTGACTTTCTTCTTGAATAACTTTTAGCATTTTAGTTTGCTGCCTGCTGTGTTCCTTTGTCTCTATGAAGCTGTTTGTTCACTCATTTTCTAAGAAACCCCAAAGGCCTTTACTGAGCAGCTGTATTTATTCTTTAGATTTCAAGATTAGACTAGATTGTACACATGCGGAGTCTTACTAATTAGGTGACTTTTTTAAAGCAATCACGTTCATTGCTTTTAATTTAAGGGTGTCAGAGTAAAAGAGGCTGAAAACGAATGCATGCCACATTTCAGATTCTAATTCGTAAACAAAGTTTTTTTTTTTTTTTTTTTTTTTTTTTTTTTCGTTTTATACACAATTATGCAGAATTGTGGGTCTATCACATAAGATCACAATAAAACACAGATGTTTGTAATTGGAATGTGATCAAATTAAAAACTCATTTCCAAGTAGTTTCAATACTTGTAAAGTACTGGGTATAGATGGGGAGATTCATCCATCTTTCCTTGGAATTAGGATTCTTTAAGATCACACTGCAAATAAAGTTTATTGGAAAAACGACATTTTTTTCAGGTGTTTCCAAAGAACAAATTAAATAAAAACTGTTGAAATATTAAACTAAACAAAAATCAATGAACATTTACCCTAATCCAACACCAAATTCTACTTTTAGTGACTACTTTAGTCTCTAAATTATTAAACTGCCTAAAATGTTTTATTTTTTTTAAAAAAATAAGACCTCACATTTGCAAATCAGGTGTGATCTTTGGCTCACCTGATGCAGCCAGTCAGGGGTCCATTAGTTGCATCAGCTGTGCTTGAGATAAACACTTCAAATAAGATGGTAACGTTTTGATGCTTGTTAGAAATAGCTCAAAGTCAAAGTGGCTAAATCAGCTCAGGAAAGAGTTTGTTGCCTTTAACAAGAAAAATGACACAAAAAGATTCTGGAGTGAAATAAATAATTGAATCATTTGAGATGTAATTGCTGTTTTTGTGATAGGACGTGTACCTACAGTTCTCAAGAAAAAAATCATTCAGCCTTCAGAGCTGTTTTATTAGATGAATAAGGGTTTCTAAATAACATCATGACGTAGACCTCCATAAATGGTATGTAGGCTTGGCCAAGGTAAGTGGATTACACATTATGTGTCTCTCTGACTCTTTGTACTGTGCCCTGCATTGACCAAATGAGCTGTGGTCTCATGTACTAAGTCAATTTAGTTGGGCAGATTCAGCAATTGAGGGCTACTGTAAGCCTTGTTTACCTGAACCAGAAATTTTTGATAAGCCAGCTACATTAAATTAAAAATTCAAACACCAAATCTGGATTAAATGTGGCAGGCAATTTCAAAAAGTGAATAACCATGATTTATAGAATTATATATGAAAACTGCTTTTTAAGCCCTTTCTTAAAAATGTATATTACTCAAAACAGGCTTTTAGAAAATAGCTGTTTATTTTGTAATACTCAAGAAGTGTCAGAAACAGGTAGGTTAGTTTGCTCCTATATAGTGATAATTATGAACAGAATCCTATTTAACGACATGCCTGTAATGTTACCCTGCGGCACTTCTCTTTTTGTCATCAAACATTATTAATAAAATGCCACAAAGCAGCCAGTCTTCACTCCATCTCTGTCAGGCAATGAAATCACTACAACAAAGTGGCATTTCAATTCATAATTGCCTGACCCTGCATTCTGCAGGTCAGCTTCAGAGTCGATGCAAATAAAAAGACGTAAAGGAAAAACCTTTTTGGTGCTTGCAGTAGTCAGGAAAAATATGCAAACAGGTTGATGGTTTAGTATTTCTTTAAAGTTAAAACATTTACAATGCCTTTGATCTCAGAACAGAAAAAAACCATTGCTGTTATTAGACATACAGCATTCTGCAAGTGCTGCCTTCTTTTTGTGTACCCATCTCAATGATGTTATTGTGAAGATTAATGGTGGTGTTCTCTACATGCCAACGAGTATGAAAGATGGAAGTAGATGAGGAGGGGAGTGGAGTTGGAGTGGGGGAAGAGAAGCTGCTGGAGGGAAAAAGGGAGGGCCAATTATCTTATTGTTTAACCCACTCTAGGTAGAGGCCCATCAATCTGGAAACACTTGCTCAAATGACTCATGTGCAGCCGCTATAAAAGTTTAATTGGACTATATAATTAATACTGAAGAAATAGACATGATGTATCCTAGACTGAAAAACAACCCGTCTGTGAGAGAAGTGAGAGCTCAGGGTTACAAACACAATTCATATTATATATTTGTGATATTTTCTTTGTGGCCTTGGAAATGAGGAATCCATGTGTCTTGCTTGTGGGGTATAGACCCAGAAAAGCAAGAGATCCAGTGAGTTTTAAAGTTTGTGCTGAGTAAAGTATAAAAGCACCAGTAAAGGTTGATAAGGCAATAAATCGACACTTATCTTATTGAGCTGTACAGGCTTTGCCCACAGAAACCAATGGACAAAATGTGACATGGAAGCATTTGTAGTTACTCCAGCTCATTCTGAGGGACAGACTCAGAGCTTTGCTGTGGGTCTCAGCTCTTGCACCAATCCACCTTTTTCCAGTTGAGATCCATGGCCTCAGACAGCAGCTGACTCGTCCTCACACTCTGCTGTGAATCACTCAAGTGTGTGTGTTAGTCATCATCTGAAGGGATCAACAGAAGATCATCATCATCATCAGGCAAAGTTGTGATCCTGAGGTTCCCAAACCAGACCCCTTCCTTTCCACAACTATGCCTTGAAATTGTATCCGTGAACACAACAAACAGGATCAGTGTCAAGTGGCAGCAGTGGCAGACACCACCCTGCACTAGGAACCCATACTCTTACAGCACTCCCCACAAAATACACTGAACAAAAATATAAACGCAACACTTGTTTTTGCTCCCATTTTTCATTTGCTGAACTCAAAGATCTAAAACATTTTCTATATATACAAAATAATCATTTCTCTCAAACATTGTTCACAAATCTGTCCAAATCTGTGATTATGAGCACTTCTCTTTTGCAGAGATAATCCATCCCACCTCGCAGGTGTGGCATATCAAGATGCAGAGATAGCAGGATTATTACACAGGTGTGCCTTAGGCTGGCCACAGTAAAAGACCACTCTGAAATGTGCTATTTTGCTTTACTGAAAACCAGTCTCTGGTGTGACCTGGTGATATGTGACCACCATTTGCCTCATGCAATGCAACACATCTCCTTCGCATAGAGTCGATCACGTTGTTGATTATGGCCTGTGGAATGTATGTCCACTCCTCTTCAATGGCTATGCGAAGTTGATGGTTATTGGGAGGAACTGAAACACACTTGTTTACTTCAATCCAGAGTATCTCAAATATGCTCAGTGGGTGACTTGTTCGGTGAGTATGCTGGCCATGCAAGAAATGGGATGTTTTCAGCTTCCAGAAATTGTGTACAGATCCTTGCAACATGGGGCTGTGCATTATCATGCTTCAACATGAGGTGATGGTCGTGGATGAATGGGACAACAATGGACCTCAGGATCTCGTCCTGGTATCTCTCTGCATTCAAAATGGCATCGATAAAATGCACCTGTGTTCGATGTCCATGACATATGCCTGCCCATACCATAACCTCGCCGCCACCATGGGTCACTCGATCCACAATGCTGACATCAGCAAACCATTCACCCACATGATGCCACACATGCTGTCTGCCGTTTGTCCTGAACAGTGAAAACTGGGATTCATCCGTGAAGAGTACACCTTTCCAATATGCCAAACACCACTGAATGTGAGCATTTGTCCACTCAAGTTGGTTACAATGATGAATTGCAGTCGTGTCGAGACCCCAACTGTAGGAGGATGAGCATGCAGATGATCTTCCCTTAGATGGTTTCTGACAGTTTGTGCAGAAATTCTTTGGTTGTGCAAACCGATTATTTCAGCAGCTGTCCAGGTGGCTGGTCTCAGACAATCTTGGAGGTAAACATGGAGGTCCCGGGCTGGTGTGGTTACACGTGGTCTACGATTATGAGGCTGTTTGGATGTCCTGACAAATTCTCTAAAACACCTTTGGAGACGGCTTATGGTAGAGGAATGAACATTCAATTCAGGGACAACAGCTCAGGTTGACATCCTGCAGTCAGTATACCAACTGCACACTCCCTAAAAACTTGAGCCATCTGTGGCATTGTGCTGTGCAATAAAATGGCACATTTCAAAATGGTCTTTTATTGTGGCCAGCCTAAGGCACACCTGTGCAATAATCATGCTGTCTAATCAGTATCTTCATATGCCACACTGGCGAGGTGGGATGGGTTATCTCTGCAATGGTGAAGTGCTCACTATCTCAGATTTGGACAGATTTGTGAACAATGTTTGAGAAAAATGATTATTTTGTGTCTATAGAAAATGTTTTAGATCTTTGAGTCTAGCTCATGAAAAATGGGAGCAAAAAAAAGTGTTGCGTTTATATTTTTGTGCAGTGTACTTTGAGAGGCACAGTCATGAATCCATGAATCCACAAAACATCTGGACTGAACAACTAAACTCCTATGACCTACTTAGCAATTCTGTGAGGGTAAAGCTCTGGTTCACTGTTCTTCATCCAGAACAAAAGCCTCCTTTCCAGCATCCTAGAGTAAACTTTTCCCAGGGAGACTGAAAAGTGTGATTCTCAGTAGTTGGAACACACTCCGAACTCCCCTTTCTGTTAAAAAAAATAAGGCCCACCACCCCAGTCTTTGAACTACAAGTGTTCTCTGAGTCCTCCTTCAGACATTAAAGAGACATGTCAACAGCAACAGTTAAACAAATTCCTGAGACTTCAGCAGACAAATCTTGTCAGTCTCTTGCGCCCTGCCCCGGGGAGCTTTTTAAAACTACTTTGAGAACTCTGTCATTGTAATGGAATCACCTTCCTCCCGAGGACTCGGAATATGTCTCCTCTAGAGGACAAGGTGACTGGATTACCTAAAAGTGCTCCATTCACCAAGTGACAATATCCTCACTCCAGCTCAGCAGTTCAATTCAAAACCATACACAACCTGAGATGGCCCTGTGTTCCCATTCTGAGTGATCAAACTGTTTCCCAGAACATTGTTGAAGTCAAGTGAAAGATTCCAATTTCCTCCAATTCCAGAATGTTTGTTTCCACAACCACAAAAGCTGAAAATCTTTTGATTTACCCACTGCCTGTCTGCTGTTTCAGGAGTCCTCAAAGACAATCAAGCCCTAATGACCTCCTTCATTAGATTGACAGCTTTCATCACCCCTGGTATCTGCCTGGGTCCTCTGGTTGCTGTCAGGACAGGCACCATTGACCTTCAGACTCTTGCTTCTGAAAGCCACATCTGCATCCCTTCAGATTTATTTTCCCTAACCATCCCCAGAACATGAGTCATTTTCCCACAGGTGTAAATTAAAGATCTCATGAATGGGGTCTGAGTTTGTGTTAACCATCTCTGTTAAGCAGCTTCACAGCCATTGGTTGTTACTCACTACTAGGTAGTGATCAAATGACAGCTCTGCCCCTCTCTTCAGGCCCTGTCTGCAGTTAGGATATGTTGATCAACAATCTTTGATCAAGACTTTGTTCTTTAACATGGTGTTTGTTATGGACCTTCCATGTCTAGCATATTTGTTCAATGACAAAACACTACTTGGCTCACTTCCCCCTAGTTAACACCATTATTGCCCACATAGGGAGACTGAGGTGGTAATTCAGCCATTTGTTTCAGGTGTGTTGGATCAGGGACAGATCTAAAAGTTGTGGGACACAGGCCCTTAAAGCCTGGATTTGAAGACCTTTGATCTAGAGACTCCCTGAAGGTAATCTGAGCTTTACTGTGGAGAACTCCAAGACTGAGGTGCTCACCTTGCAACTATCCCTTTACCTGCCCAACACCTTTTTTCCTGAGTTGCCCAGGGAGGCCAGGAGTTTTGTCACAAAGCCCAAGCAATGTGTGGAGGTGAGTCCAACTTCAACTAGAAGATGTTGTTACCTACCAGCACTACCATTGAGATGATGTTCCATGTCCCAAAAACCAGATCATGTTACAAAAAAATAACATCCCCTAGGCACCACTCTTGTCTTCTACCACCCGAGTTTCATGTTTCTTGACCCTGATGGTTCTGATTTGTTTCTTCTTTCTTAGTTTGGCCAAGCCCTCAAAACCAATGCTTGAGCACCAGGTGCATGCCAACAAGCCAATTTTCCCTCACTGCACTGACCCTAGAATGGTGCCCCAATCTTTCAAACTACAACTTACAACTACAAAGTACCCATGTCCCAGTGGCTGCAAAACGAGCCAAAATGAACACCTCCACAGTTGTGTTTGACATATGAAGGATTAGTGTATAAGAGACCTTTAAATTTAGCCAAACATAATCTCTGTAGCTTGGTTTTATCAGTCCAAAGGACAATGTTCCAGATATCTTGTGATTTAGATGCAACTCTGCAAACCTAAGTCATTCTTCCCTTCTATTGTTAAAGGAGGGATATTGTGTATTTTCCAGGCACATAGTGCCATTTCCTTCAGTTATGAAAATGCTGTATATACCAAAAATAACTTGACTTTGCATCATAGTCGTATCTGACACCTTGAAATTTGCCTCTGTCTTTTTAAGAAGCTCCTACCCTTTCTGATATTTCCCCTCACCACATCATCACAACAATGCGTCTCCATGATTCTGTTTACAACTATTCTTGGGAGCACTGGATGAGAAGCAGTTTGTATGATAAGCTAAGAAGATGTGCAGTTCCACCAGGTGTTTGCTAATTGCTGCTGCCGCAGAAAATCAGGGGTTTCTCAAACATACATGAATGAATCAAAGCAACATTTTGGGTATGTTTTTGATGAGGGAATGACATGATATACAGCTCAAAGAAGTCAATTTTGTATAATACCCCGCTTGAAAAGGCCTCCTACTTAGAACCCTCCTAAATAAACCATACTTGTGCAGTGTTATCTACCAGTACTTTCATGAACTTTATCCCTTGGCATGCTCACTATGGATTCTGAGGTGTAGGTCTGGAATAATTTGCAATTTCTCGGAGCATTGCATGATCTTACCTTTGGGTAAATTTGTTGGGATGTGCATTTCAAGGAAAATTTCCAACCATCAGAAATGTTTTCCTTTTTTAAATGAACTTTCTCACTGCTGAGCAATGAACTTCAAAGTTGTTTTGAAATGGCCTTATAACCCTTCCCAGATTGATAGGCAGCAACAATTGCTTCATTAAGATCAATGTTAAGTCCTTCCTCCCTGGCATTGGGTTAACTTGCATCTTGTGCTCTAGACCAGTACATTGCCCAGATTCCAGTTTTTATACAGGTGGTCACACTTGATGAAACATCAAGTTCATTTGATTTGCAACTGGTTGGTATTTTTCTCCATAAATCCTGGGGAAGCAGGGAGTGTATATTTAGTTTTTCTTTAGTTTTCTCTTCTTTGTTTTACAAACAAATGATGGTATGGAATCTGTTGTATGTTTATGTACACTTGAAGTTTGAATCAAAACTTATTTTTAAAGTTTATATCTATTTATTTTATATTATCATATTAACACAAAAAGCAACATACAGCTATGCGAACAGAGATTTTATACGTTTCCCATATTATAAGTTAAAATGTCTTGTTCCACTGGCAGATTATGTTATAACTAGTACTTTTTCATCAGTATTAAGGAATTATTGACTTAAAACCAGCTCCTCTGTCATGATGAAAGGTTTCTTGTAAGTTAGTTTTGTCTTATTTCAAGTGGATTCAATATATTTGCATTAGAAACTAGACCAAAAATACTTGGTAAGATTTTATGCTTTTGCAGTGTAAAAAAGCTGCAATAGGTGCCCAAGCTTTTGTAAAAGACTCCAAAGACCCTCTGAAAACATCTGAAGTTCTCTCTTATAGTACAATGGATATCAGTTTTTCAAAGCACATGTTAATATAAGTTGGTTCAGTATCTAACCATTTCTGTAAAATGAATAATGCCAAAACCAAACAATATGGATTTAAATAAATATTGATACTAGATATTCTTTTTATCTCAACATGCATAGACTTCTAAAAAGTTAATAATTTTGTGCAAAACCACATAACCACAAATGGACTTTAAGTTCCAGGATGATTTTTACATTTTCTGCATAGAAGAGAATAATTGGGTTCATATTAACTTTGAGTATCTGAAGTAATATAGAGTTTATGGATAATCTTAAACTGTCACTTTGGCTTTATTAAAACATATATATATATATATATATATATATATATATATATATATATATATATATATATATATATATATATATATATATTTTATTTTATTTTTTTTGCATTTAACAAAATATTCCTCCACATCGCTTCACCGAAGTGAGAACCAAAATATTCACTCAGGTATATTTTACTCTTTTTAACAGGGATTTTAACAAACATTTGTCCACATTTATAACTTAAAAAAAAAATGCTCTGTTGATGTAGCTTTAAGTAAGATCTCTTCAAGTTTATTAACCCTTAAATCACTTTTATAACTTTGAATTAATTAGATATAACTACTCAGCTATAAAAAGCAAAAAATAAATAAATAAATAAATAAATAAATAATAATAAAAATAAAATAAAATAAAAAAAAAAATAATAAAAAAGAAATGTTTGAAGGAGATTAAAATATTTTTGAAGTTGAGAAAAATATTTGAGTACCCTTTGAAGGGACATCATTAATGAAGATGCCCAGATCTTTGCACCTTTTAAATCCTTTATTTAAACAGGATTGTTTAAAATTAGGATTAAAAACAGGTGCTAAAACCGAGTACTGATCCATGATCCCAAAATGTTTCCAAACTTGATTCCATGTTCTGAGATTATTTCTAACGATTAGATTATATTTCCTTCCTTGTATTGAAATTTCATTCTTTATCATTATTTTTAAAAACGTTTTTAAAGACACAATTATTACTTCTTTGTTTTAGTTTCTATCCTGGCATTAAAAGAGCTTTTCTTACTATTTTTTTTTAACCATGGGTATATTAACAAAGTCATCACTGTAGATGGGATAGAAAATGTAAATATGAGCCTCATGCTGGATCTGTTGGACAAAACCAGTTGAAGAAGTGGTTTTGATAAAAGCATGGGCAGGTGTTGGGTCCATCTCAGCAGAGGCTCCCCATCCCCCTGAACTCAGTCTTATTTCCCAATGATGGCCAGAGGATCTCCTGGAATTTTGAGATTTGTGATCCTTGGCTGAAAGACAACAGCTAGAGGACCAGATAGGATTTCTTCCAGGTAAAAACTAAAAAAAAAAAAAGTTCTGCTCTAATATAAACAGAAGTTGTAATTATGTTAAATATGGTTCATTCTACCTGTAGGCAGAGAGAGCTTAATAGAATAGACTATACAATGAGGGTTATGTTAGTAATATTTAGCTGCATTTCAGGTTCTTGGATCCTATCGTTGCACAGTCAATAAGCAGCAGAGAAATGTTTATGGTCTCCACTGGAGCAGCCTCCTTACATTTCAGTCCTTGAATAGTTTATTTCCAAACATCCAAGCCTCCAGTCCATCTGGTGAGGCATGTGAGAGACAACCCCGTCCTCTGCTCCAGGGCCAAATGTTACCCTAATCACCAGACATAGCACAGAAAGAGGTGTAGGACAACCTGGCTGTTTACTCTCTTATCAGAGCCTACCAAGTAGCCCACATTCTCCCAGGCCAGATGTAAGACTTTCTCACATTCACATCAGTTTTTGGTGCAAGGTGGGTTTATGATATTTACTTATGCAAACATGTACTTTTAAGTTATGCCTGTATGCAGAATCATGATCTTCTCTAAGCTACAAGCAACTTACAAGTGTTAGCATGTAAAAACCGATTTAACAAAATCCACTTCCACTTGGCAAATGAATGCAACTGGAACTTAGTTTTGTTTATAGGATGTTTGTGCTCGTATTAAAGGAAACATGGAATTTGCTTGTCACTGCAAGAGGTTTAGCAAATTACAAGATTAACTTTACCCTGCTTTACCCAAATGCTTTTTTTGAAAATGGAAATATCAAAGAGACTACTTAAACAAAACAGGTGGTAACATTTCTCCTCATCTCCAAATTAATTCCAGGAGCTATCAGAGGGATTTATTAAATTTTGTATTTTGGCGAGGACGTCTATTTCATTCCCAACTAGTTGCAATACTTTTAGAAATGTGTGTGAACATAAACATAAAAGCTCATGGAAGTTAATCTGCAGAAGCACTGAAAACTGTTAACATTACAAAGCCAGACTTCTTCCTTCCTTTCTTCCTTCATATTCTTTGTAATTCATTCTTGTATATATTTGTTTGACTTGTATTTAATAGCTATTATTACAGTAAAGTAAACCTTTGGAGTGCTGGATGCTGACCTTTGACTCCTTGATCAGTTAATACAAAAAGTTGTTTTTAGTTTTAAAGCTGTACATTGTGAAACATGGTGAGATATGATTTACTACTTGTCAGGTCTTTAAATGTAAACACAATACTTATCTCATTACACTGTTATTATTTCCTCAAGGAAAGTTATGCCAAACTACAAATTGTTAGTACCTTAAAGAAGATGATTGGTTTACAGATCTGGAGCTCTTTGTTAACCTAAAATTAATAAGGAAATACATAGCAAAAATTTTAGATTGTGTTGTCCAGGATCAGGCATCCAAACAGAATCTACCTGAAAATTCAATTTTGCTGACCAGAAATGACTCCAAACACTTTGTCTTCTTGAAGACTGTTAGATTGTTTTTTTTTCCCTCCATGTTGTTTCATTCCATTTGTGCATTTATTTGAGGGATTTCACAGTAGATGCATGCTAAGTTTTTCCTGCCATATACACATATCTCAGAGCTGAATAATTTTTCAGAGCAATGAGAGGAAGGATTTCAGAATAAAGCATCCCATCACATTCTTCACCAAGTTACTGTTTGCGTTGGTCAGCCTAATGCTGTCATTAATCTCAGACCCAGCTTTTGTCATTCCCCATTTCATTTAATGCACTGTGGGCTGGAGGATGCAGGATGACCACAGAAGCCGATCGAAGTCTACAGTAATGGTGAGTGCAGAGCAGAGACAGAGACGTAGTTACTGTTGGCTGCTGTTATCAGGACTCAGTATATGTCATGGCATAGTGTTGGATTATGTATTACAAAGGTCCATCGCTTCCTAATGAAAGCTAATGATAGATGTCATGATTCCTTATTTGTTCAACTGATAGTCTACAAGTCTATTCTCGTCCCTCTTTGTCTTCTCTACAGTTTATAATATGGTTTGCACCTGTCTCCTCTTATATAGCCTGCAATCTTGAGCCTCACCAGCTCTCTCAGGTGGGCTTTTCTTTGAACAGAAACCTGCTAAATGTCTGTCCACTAATACTGAAGCTGTACCTTTACAAGCCAATACACCACACTGTCTATAAAATTCTCTGAATTTTTTTTTAACCCATCTCCATTTTATCATCTGTCAATCTATCAACCCAGATTACATTTTCACATATTTGTAGAAGTCAAGTAATTGTAGCCCATGCTTTGGGTTTAGAGGCAATTCAGGGCAACTAATGATGATTTTGATTATTAATTAATCTTTTGGTTAATATAGTTTTATAGATTTATAAATCATTTAGTTTATAGAATGTGAAAAAATGGCCTTTTCAGTTTCCCACTTTAATTATTACACCCATTAGGGACTCACAGTTTTTTCACAGCGATTCATTTTTCCCACACATTTGTACAAATTACTACACATTGTCATGTGAGTTAATTTTCTTATTTTGATTAAGGATTTTATGCATCACTGAAGCTTTCTCAATTTAGTATGCAGTATGTTGTGGTTTGTTTTTCTTTCTTCTCTATTTTTGCTTTTTGATCACAGTTAAATGTTTCCACAAGCTTTCCAAACCAACCCTGCACTATGTAGGAAAGTAAAGAGAGCAAGTGGCCTCTAAACTTAAAAACTAATTGTGTCACCCTTGGTAGCATATCATCTCATGGATTTAAGTCCAGACTAAGTCCAGCCACTCAAAAACCTGTATTTTTGTTTTTTGAGCCACTCTACTTTGGATTGGCTGTTGTACAAGTATTTTGAACATTCTCCTTCTCAGTTTTCTGGTAGAGAGCAGAGTTCATCTTTCCATCAACTGCTGCAAGTTGTCCTGCTCCATCTCACTACCGTCACCATGTTTGTTAGCCTTATGTTACTGAACTGGTTCAACATATTTCACAAAATATTTTCCAATCAGTTGGGGGCATCATCAGTTTTTTTTTTTTTTTTTTTTTTTTTGGGGGGGGGTGCCAATTGTGAGACACCAATTAATGTTAATTTTGGTCAGCAGTGGTTTTGGCTTTGGGATGCCATTTCTGTCCAGCATCTTTCTTGTTGATGAATCCTGAACACCGACCCGAACTGAAGCAAGTGGGAAGGTTCACCACTATTCCATGTTTTCTCCATTTACAAATAATGGTTTTCACTGTGGTCTCTGGAAAGTTGTTAGAAAAGACTTATTATACATTTCTAAAATGATGTCTGTAACTTTTAAAAAAAAATCTGTTCTTAAATTTTATCAGATTGAAGTTTGATGTGTTGCTTTGTGAGATATTTTAGCCTACTTTATGTTGTCAGACAGGTTCTGTTTAAGTGATTTCTTGATTCTATATGTCTGGTAATATTCAGGCGATTTCGGGGTATGTGAAAATGAACTCAAGTTTCCAAAAAAATGAAAAGCTGAGTTAATTTACGATTTGCACAAAGGCATTAGGTGACTTTTTCACATACAGTGGCTTGCAAAAGTATTCATACATCTTGAACATTTCCATAGTTTGTCACATTACAACTACAAACATAAATATATTTCACTGGAATTTTATGTGAAAGA
Organism: Anableps anableps; assembly: GCA_014839685.1. Taxonomy (NCBI): domain Eukaryota; kingdom Metazoa; phylum Chordata; class Actinopteri; order Cyprinodontiformes; family Anablepidae; genus Anableps; species Anableps anableps. The sequence goes on from CM026076.1 coordinate 19,132,652, forward strand.
CAAACACAAAGTGCTATGCAATTGTGAAGTAGAAAGAAAATTACACACAATTCAAAACATTTTTACAAGTAAAAAACTAAAAAATACAGTGTGAAAAAGTATTCAGCCCCCTTTTCTGTGAGTGCAACCAATTGCCTTCAGAAGTTGCCTGGTGATTGCTAATGACTAAAGTCCACCTGTCTGGAATCTAATCTCAGTACAAATCCAGCTGCTATGTGACGGCCTCAGAGGTTGGTTAAGAGAATATTGGGAAGCAAACAACATCATGAAGTCCAAGGAACACACCAGACACGTCAGGGAGAAAGTTGTGGAGAAGTTTAAAGCAGGCTTAGACTATAAAAAGATTTCCAAAGCTTTGAACATCTCTCGGAGTACTGTTCAATTTATCATCCGGAAATGGAAATAGTATGGCACAACTGTAAACCTACCAAGACAAGGCCGTCCACCTGAACTTAAAGGAGAGCTCTGATCAGAGATGCAGCCAAGAGGCCCATGGTGACTCTGGATGAAATGCAAAGATCCACAGCTCAGATGGAGGAATCTGTCCACAGGACAACTATTAGTTGGGCACTGTAGAAATGTGGTCTTTATGGAAGAGTGGAAGAAGAAAGTCATTGTTAAAAGAAAACCATAAGAAGTCCTGTTTGCAGTTTGCCAGAAACCATGTTGGGACACAGCAAACATGTGGAAGAAGGTGTTTTGGTCACACAAGACCAAAATTGAACTTTTTGGCCAAAATGCAAAACGCTTAGATGTGTGAAGGAGAACTAACACTGCACATCACTCTGAAAAAACCCATCCCCACTATCAAATATAGTGGTGGCAGCATCATACTCTGGGGGTGCTTCTTTTCAGCAGGGACAAGGAAGATGGTCAGAGCTGATGGGAAGAGGGATGGAGCCAAATACAGAGCAATCTTGGAAGAAAACCTATTGGACAACCCTAAACATAAAGCCAGGGCTACAATGGAATTGTTTAAAACAAAACATATTCAGGTGTTAGAATGGCCCAGTCAAAGTTCAGACCTAAACCCAATCAAGAGTCGGTGGCAAGATTTGAAAACTACTGTTCACAAACGCTCTCCATTTAATCTGACTGACATTGAGCTGTTTTGCAAAGAAGAATAGGCAAAAATTTCAGTCACTAGATGTACAAAGCTGGTAGAGACATACACTAAAATACTTGCAGCTGTAGTTGCAGCAAAAGGTGGTTCCACAAAGTATTGACTCAGAAGGGCTGAATACTTTTGCACATGACACTTTTCAGTTTTTTATTTGTAAAAATTGTTTTGAATCATGTATAATTGTCTTTGTTTTTCACAATTGTATACCACTTTGTGTTGGTCTTTTACATAAAATTCCAATGAAATATATTTATATTTGTGGTTGTAATGCAACAAAATATGGAAAAGTTTAAGAGATATGAATGCTTTTGCAAGCCACTGTAGACTCTAGTTGGTTTGGATAGATTTTTTTCCTTTTAATAAACAAAAATATGTTTAGAAAAGTTCAGTTGGCTTTGACTGATAGCCAGATTTATTTGAATCCAAAATGTAAGTGTGATGAAAAAGCAAAAATAGAAAATATCTGTAAGAATGCATATATATATATATATATATATATATATATATATATATATATATATATATATATATATATATATATATATATATATATATATATATATATATATATATATATTTTCCTTGTGCTAAATATTTTTTTTTCATAATACTGAATCACCTTATTTATATATCATCCAGTCCACTAACAGTTCTTTCATTAAGTTAATATATTCCCAAGTGTACCATTTAAAAGCAAACTGTTGATAATTTCACTGTCTCTACATGCTACCAGATTTAAGGCTGACAGTTTCTTAAACATAATGAATTAAGTAACTTGGGCTGTGTGGAGAGTAGCACAGTGAGTCTAACAGACTGAAGACGTCAGCGCGGTCCCCAAGGAGCTGCAGAGCCCACATGGTGTTGTCATGGTATGGAGGCAACGAGTGACACATGAACAAAACCAGCCCCCTTTTCACTGTGGCTGTCTCATCTGTCCCCTATCATTTCTCCACCGGCCCATCTTTACTGACAACAACCAGCCCCCCAGCTCACAGAGACATACATCATAGTAACTAACCAGAGCCTTCAGGGTCTTTTCTCTTCGCTTACATTTAGCTCTGACATCTACCTTTCCTAGTCAGCTGTTCCTTCTGCGATATGATGCATGAATGTATTTCTGTGTTAACAGATTTATTTTAAATCTGTTATCACTTTATTCGTGTTTCTTTTTTGTTTAACCCACTGCTTTTTCTTAGTTTTTGAAGCTACTCTTCTTTCATCCTTCACCACTCTGATTCCCTTCACATTTCTTAGAAGCTGAGCATATTGGCATGTTACAGATGAGTGGGCTTGCTTGCATTTCGTGATGTACGTAACAGCATGGACTAATGGATTCAGCCGCTGTATTTGGATGGGGTGCGTGTGCCGCACTGTGCACCCCTTTCCCTGACTAATGGGGCCCCCAGGCAGAGCAGAAGCATGTGTATGTGTGTGTACATAAAATAAATGAAAGGAGAAAATCATGCATTTTACGATGTAATCCTTTAAGAACAAAACTACCTTAACTAATTAGTACAGTTCCTTGCAAAAGTGTTTATACCCCCTGACATTTTCCCCAGTTTTTCACATTGGAACCTCAAACTTTGTTATTTACTTTACCAAAAAGTAGTGCATAATCTGTCCTTTATAAAAGAGAACCAAAAAGAAAGCTATGAAAAGTTCTGTTTGCTGTTTGCCACAAGTCATGTTGGGGAAACATTGAAAATGTGGAACAAGAAGCTCTGATTGGACAAGACCAATATTCAACTTTCCACCAAAAAATGATGAGGTATATGTTTGAAAAATAATTTTTTACATTATTGCATAGGATTTATATTCTACCACATGACAGCATTTTCTTTACATCTGTTTGATTAGCACATTTTCTCTTTGCTTTCTAAGAAAAACCTGAGGGCCAGACAAAACTTTGCCAGAGAGAACATAGACAAAGATCAGACTTCTGAAAGCACGTTCTTTGGACAGATAGAACTAAAACTGAGTTATTTTGACATGAGAACAGAGGACATGTTTGGCATGAACCAAAGACAGCATTCCAGGAAAAGAACCTCATACCAGCTGTGAAGTACAGAGCTGGAAGTGTCATAGTTTGGAGAATTTTAGCTGGAGCAAGACCTGGCCAGCCCAGGTGCATCAGGAAAATGGAAGAGTATTAATAAGATTAATAAATAAACCTTGTGCTGAACTGGGTCCTGCAGCATGAGACTGATCCAAAACTTACCAGTAAATTTTCCAAAAGCTGGTAGAGAATTAAGAAATGTAAAGTTCTGGGCCTAGTCAAAGCCCAGATCTTGATCTCAGTAAAATGCTGTTGGATGACTTGAAATTGGCTATACAAGTAAGAAACAGCTTAAACATCTCATGGATAAAAGTGAGAAGTGGGGCAAACATTGCTCACAGTAATGTCAGAAACGGGGAGATTGCTACAACAAGCATCTGACTAAAAAATATTTCAGCCAAAGGGGGTTTCCGTGGTTATTAGGAAGTAAGGTGTCCAAACTTCTCCTCAGCTAGAATATAAATTTTTGCCAATGTTTTTGTTTGTTTAAGCAGTAAACCAAAATAAAATGTTGTTTACCTGTAATTAAACCATTTTCTTTTCCAGAGATAAATTACAAAAACTTTCAACATTGACATGGGAACATTTCTTTTCATAAAAAAGTAGAAATAAATTATGATGAAAATCCACCCTGTTTTAAACTGCATAACTTTAAATGGACTACAAAGTTGATGTGTTTTGCCTACTTTAATAGCAGCATTGTTTTACTTAAGCACATTATGTGAGTGATATAAATTATCGATACAATCTTTGTTTATACATTGCCTGAAGTTACATGTGTGACAGTCATAAATAAAATGTAGAAATAATGTAGAATAATGTAGAATAATCTTCTTTCAGCTATACATGCATTGCTTGCAAAACAGACCCATTCAGATTAGATGGATTTTCACTGCCAGGTGTGTGATAACGTTTTCACAGCAGCCATTCTCTCCGTCATGGAACATTGTTTAACTCCACCAGGGTCAGCTCAGTTCAAGGCTGGGACTGTCATCGCAGTGAAGAAAAGCTGTTATCTGGGAAGTGTACCATAAAAAACAGCTGGTGAAAGCAACAAGAATGGTTCTTCTTCTTTATTGGTCTTCTGTGCTGACCGAGGACCTCTTGTGAGTAACGAGTAAGGTATTTATATGTTAAATGTCTCACCAAAAACCTTTGTTAGTGCTTCAGTAACATAAAATTAATAATGGATATGCTTTCCAAGGTCAGTGGAGGTTCTTGCATGATGTGGGCCAGGGCAAAAAGAAGTAACCTGTTCCCTTGAAAAGCAGCAAACACAGAATAACAGCTCAACACAAGGGGGTACCACTCCCCACTGACTGAACATACAAATAGGCATGTCCAGCAACACAAAACTCATTCATGGAAGAGCTTAGAGATAAATAGGCTTTATTTTTATTTGGTGGCTGTGGGCCCATTCCCCTAATGCCGCCCTGGGCACTTGCCCATATTGCCCATATCAAAAACCGCCACTGGTTATGGTTGATAAAAGTGACACTGATTGCACTCATATGAGTTTGAGAAATGTGAGGGAAACGAACCAAGATTAAATTAAGAGTCTAACCTCCAGCAACTCAACTACACTTAATACAGTAATGTAGCTGGTCTGATCCTTTCAGAGTGCCGTGCTGGAGACATTCACAATACAGCCCAGTCAATCCACTCAGGCCAGGTCAAATGGTTACACAACAATGGTACTGTCGTGTTGCTTCTTTACTGAACAGTGACAGTGGAAGGAATGATGAGAATTAACAAGAACTTCAAGAAGTAGGCATGGCATTCTTGTTTTAGAGACACATTTTTACTGTATTAGATTCCCATATTTGTTATGTTTCTTTTTTTGTCACTATGCATGTATCTATCTGTCCTTAGACTTCAGAGCATCACCTCCACCTGAGTGCTTGCTACAAATGTGCAAAGATGGCCATATTATTGCATGTCTACATATAGAATTTACAAAATAACTCAAAGATATCAACATTTTCTTCTTATGATTTTTGCCAAAAATATTCTTGTCTGTTACGGCATGATGCAATAGTAGTCAACAGTTAACATCCAGTAACATGTTGCCAAGTTGCTGTCATGATCGCTTAAATAATGACAACCTATTTTTCTAAATCTAAATAAGCCTCTGCGTGACGGGCAGGTGTTTAAGAGTAATTTAGGTTTCAAAGAGAGAAACACTGAGCAACATAATCAGGAGCCCTGCTCATTCACTTTAAGAATCGGTGAATGTGGCTCTATATGAATTCAGACCATTTACTGTACCATCTATAGTGAGTTGTTGATCAAACTATCAGAAGATCTACACTCATGGATTGAAACTCAATGTGCAGAAAGCAATGGCAATTGAGTGTTTGAATTGTTTAACCAAACATAAGCACCGCTGCTAACAGAATAGCCTAGATTTGTGGAGTAACATGTTTTTTCTAAAGCACATCAAGGAAAACTTTAAAGTCCAGCAGCTGTATGACTGTAACTGGATTTTTATCAACTTCTCCATGCCTGCTAACAACTGTTATGTGCTCAGACAAATTCTGCTGCCATTCACAAAACTAGAGAAATGTAACAGCATAATTACTGAAGTGAGTTCTTCCTATGTCTTCCTTGGAAAAGTGTGCTACTGTATTTTTGTTTTTAATTTTTGATATCCACAATACTGCTTAGATATCTTTCACATTGCACAGAAAAACTGCATCTTTCACACAGTAAGTGGAGCATTTTCAAAGCTCACAAGCAGTGACATTTTTATAAAACTTTTTTTTAGTCCGAAATGACCTTTTCTTCATTTTTAGGACAGGTATTTTTGTGGTTTAAGGTCTCAAATATGTAAAAACTGACTTTGTACCATTTGTCTTGTTTCATAGTGATATAACAATTATATTACATTATATTACAGTTACAATATATTTCACAAAGATTCTCAGATTTGCAGACACAGATGTTAAGCTGTGCTGTGTATGCTCCTAATTAGCACACAAATTCTAGTTTGGAAATAAAGTTTAAATATGTGAATATGTATTTTTGGCATATGCACAGCTCTATTGTAGTCTCTTACAGTTTTCTGCCAGTTCTAAGTGATCCCCTGTTGCCTCTAAATGCAATGCTTAGCCAAGCATGAGAGAATTTCTTCCAAAGCAAATTAGTGATAAGGTCTAAAGGGAATGATATTGTTTTTCTTTCTTTTTTTGCATGAACCCCCTAAAAGTTTGGACTTGGTTGACTAAGCATGAAGAGCTTTATTTATTTGATTGCTAAAGAAATGTTTTGTTGTCCCAGTGCTGATGGGGATTGCTAAATGTTACCAGCAGATGAGAGTGAAAAGCAGTTAAAAAACTACTTTTATCTCTGGAGTTTGTTGAGCACAAACTTTAAATATACAGATGACACAATCAAGCTGTAGTTTATGGTTAGAGAAAATGTTTCTTGTTCATTTGTTTTCCCAACAGTTTATATTTTTATTTCAGAATTTTTGCTAAAAAGTTTAATGTTTTTAAAATGCACAGTGTTCAGTGTTACAGTAAATTCCAGGTGTTTTTCCCTATGGAAACCTTGTAAAAAAAAAAAAAAAAAGGATTGTCATCTATACTACAAAAATGCACTGTATAATGGCTTTCAAAAGTATTCACAACTCTTGAACTTTTTCACATTTTGTTACATTACATATAACTATCTCAAAACTTAATGTTTTTTATTGGGATTTTATGTTGTAAACTAGCACAATGTGCATAGTTGTGAAGTAGAAGGAAAATTGTTTATGGTTTTCAAAGGCTTCTACAAATAAAATCAGTAAAATTTGGTGTGCATTTCTGCTTGACCCACAGAATCAATACTTTGTGAAACCACATTTTCCTGCAGCTTAAAGTCTGTTGGAATATGTTTCTATCAGCTTTTCACACCACAGAGGTCTGTGAACATCACTTTTCAAGTCTTATGTCTGATTGTATGTTTTTGCCCATTTGTCTTTGCAAATAAGTATTATCTCACGATCCGAATATTGTTATTCATGTATTTGTTTCTTCGAGGTGATATGTGTTGAGTAATTTTTCACCACACATTGTATTTTGCAAGTTGTCCAAAATGTTAAATTTTGATCTCATCTGACCTTAGAACCTTCTTCTAAATGTTGTCTATTTCCCTCACTCTTATTGCTTTCTTTCAAAAAACTTTATGTTTTTCATTATTCCATAAATGACAGATTTGTGGAGTGCATAAACAGTTGTCATGTGGGCAGATCCTCTCACCTGAGTTGTTGATCTTTGCAGTTCCTTCAAAGGTACAGTAAGCTTCCTAGCTGTTTGACTGATCTCCTGGTCGAGCCATTCAGTCTAAGTAGGTGGCCATGTTGTTGCAGGTTTGCAGTACTTTGAACAGTACTCTGAGATTTTTAAAACCTGCTTGTTTGTTCATTAATGTTCTCTAATAAACATCTGAGGCCTTCACAGAACATCTAGATTTACATTGAGAATAAATGACACCCAGATGATTGACTTCTGAAGGAAGGTGTTTACAAAGGATTGTATTTGGGGGTATCAGAGTAAAGTGGCCTGAATACATTCCCTTCTCAGGCCACACCCAGTATAAATTTCCTTCCACTAGAAAATTTTGTGCTACATTGTCTCACATAAATAGTCAACAGAATAAATTTGTGGTTTTCATTTAAAATTCAAAGACAATGATATTATTCTGAGGGAAACTAAATTTAAAACACCGTCGTGATAATATATGGCTTTTGGTCCTTTTATTAGGTAGCAATGTGATCAACTGAGTGCCACTCAGAAGATTTTTTAACAAAAAACAATGCTGATCTTTTGTATAGCACAGCAATCCGTTGTTTATTTGGCAAAGGACCATACAACACTGAAAACTGCTTTTGTTTGAATCTTTTTTAATATCTTTTAGATTTTACAATTACAATACTATAACACTGAAAAACACAGCAATCACCTCTGATTTGAAAGTTTCATGTACTATTTTTTTAACTTCTACTCCTCACTTGTTGGTTTAAATAAAGCAGTTAAATTGTTTGTTCTGCCCATAGATATTAATAGTATCCCCTTTAAGATATTGTAAACTTGGATTCTATTTGTACATAAGCACAGTGTCAGTCCCAGTGTGTGGCATACAGTTAATACACATTATGAATTTAAAGTAAGTTATCTGATCGAATGAAGCCTTATTTGAGAAGAGACTCCAGTACAGTGCACATTGCTGGTGCAATACAAATGATAAAGACAGCAATTAGATATTACATTGAGTATTGCAGTAAACAATCATAAGTAAATTATTAGATATCAGTGAGAGATTACAATGCATCAATTGGATGAGTGCAATAACTCACAGCCCAAGGCAAACTTCACTTAAAAGATGATGCTAACATGTAAACTAAAACAGCCTATAATTCATAATCTGCAGTTCAGTGAGATATATATTCCTCTTTGGCTAAAACATCTCAGTTTGTGCAAAATAATAATTAATTTTATAAATATGGTTCTCTTTTCCATCTATGTCATTTGAGCTTTTTTAATCTCCTGATGCTTTTGACAACTGACATAAAGCTTTACCCATAAAAAAAAAAAAATAATAAAAAATAAAAAAATTATTTAAAATTCTAATAACAATTCACAGTACAGCAGAAATTATTATATATCAATATAACATTTTGCACCACAGTTACAGTGTGTATTTCTTAAAGAGTTAAGAAAAATACAATATTGCACCATGAATACGTTTCAAAACACACCACAGGTAATGTTACTGGCACAGTTTTCTAGGACTGACTTTTGTTCTTTTAATCCTTGCCTTTTGCAGAGGTCTGGATTTGGGCCTTTGCAAATGTTGGGTCTATACTTTTCATCAGAACTTGTGGGTTTGTTGGTGGATTCTTTGTTGAGTCAGATGTTTTCTGAGATGTTTTATCCTGTGTTTCAGTATGGACTTGCATCTCCACCGTCTGATTATTTCTTCTTTGCTCGGCTGGGTTGGGGCCACAGTTGCACCTATTGCACAGATTCATCATATCCTGAAGTCCCTGCACCAAGCACTTTACAAATTTCACTGAACATGTCTGCGGGCTCTCGTGGAAACTGGACACTGAGAAGATGATGTGGTCTGACTGAGGGTTGTAGCAAGCGCCATATCCATCAGGTACCACTGGTCCATAGCAGCAGAACATTTCTACAGTGGTTGGGACCTGAGAGAAGAGTTAATGCTTACTACTGAACCACAGGGAATTTAACCACTTCTATGATAACCTACTGTTGGAGGGTTAGGAAGAGACTAATGAGGATGTGTATGCTCTAAATATGTAAAAACATGTTTAGGTTAATTAAAGATTTTCAATGCAGTCCAACTATTTTACAATTTTATTAGTAAATAGGATGTAAAAAGTACAAATACCCTCATGATGCATGTTGGAGGTGTGATAACACATTCACCTTATGAAATGAGACAATACATAATATTGGGTTCACAAGAACGAAATTTTAATAACATTTTGAGTAAAAAAAATGAGAGTTTTTTTCTCTCTGGTTTTTCAAATCACCAAATGCTTTGAATAATCTGTAAACCCTGTTAATCTGTAAATTCAGTTCAGGTTTGATTGGTTTATGTGCTGTTACTTATATTTGTCTCAATCCAAGGTGGTCCAAATCTCAAAAAGCATTAAAAAAGCACTTTTTGTGTTTTCACTAATAAATAAAATGAAATAAAACTCAAACTGTGTTTTAAAGACTCTTTGCTCAGTGTAGGATTATCTAGTTCAGGTTTGACCAGTCTAATGCCCTCTACACAAAACAGTTCAGGCTGGGATTAAAATGTCTTTTTGCCCACTGCATGTATTTTGTGAAAGGATTTATGTGGCAAGGGTGGTAGAAGTCAGCCTGCATCTGTTATGACCTCATATGGCGAAGTAGTCACAGGCCAGCATCGGTTGACTTTTATGGAGGTGAGTCAGCTTTCCAGGTCAGGTGAGTGATGTTGTGATGACGTATGGTTTGTGTGTTCAGCCAGGAGCAGGATTTACAAGTGTGGCCAATTTAAAGCAATTGCTCAGCTAACAGAAGGAATGCTACACTAAATTTATCCACCATTAATGTTTTGAGAAGATCAGCATAGGGAGACTTAGAATGCAGACTTTATGCATAGTACTGACATCAATGCCGAATGACAATCTCTTGTCTTCCCACACTGCTGGCTATATATTTTTTAAACTCTCTGCTGTGCAGGATGAACTTATCTTTGTGTATTTATGACAGAAATGTTTTATGAAAGCATTAAGCATTTTAAATCTTTCACCAAAAATGATCAAGTTTGGTTCAGTTTCTTTACAACAATAGGCATTTGGTTTAGCAGCGATTGTAGCACAACAACAAAATCACTTACAGATGATTCATACAATATCCTCTCCATCAATCTTTAACAGTTTCCATTTTCTACAGGTAACCAAAATCTTGCCACACAAACAGTTTAAAGGTGGTGGGGCTTCTCTGGTGTGACTGAGTTGAAAGGACTCACAATTTTACATCTGTAGCTTACATAATGTTGCTAAAAGTATTGGCTCATCTGCCAGAAATATGAGCTTGAGTGACATCCCATTCTTAGACCATAGTATAACACCAGCCCAACCTTTACAACTATTACAGCTTATGCTCTGGTGGAAAGGCTTTCCACAAGGTGAAGGAATTTATTTTAGGGAATTTTTGACCATTCTCGCTGAAGCATATTTGTGAGATCAGACACTGATGTTGGGCAAACAGGTCTAGTTCACAGTCTATGCTCTAATTAATCCCAAAGATGTTCTGTTGGGTTGAGGTCAGGACTCTGTGGAGATAAGTCGAGTTCCTCCACAAAAAATGTGCTCATCAATGCCTTTATGGACCTTGCTTTACGCATTGATGTGCAGCCATGTTGGAGTAGGAAGGGGCCATCCTCAAACTGTTCCCACAAAGTTGGAAAAATGTCTTGGTTTGCTGATACACTAATGTTTTTCAACCCCTGGGACTAAAGAGCCAACGTCAAATCCTGAAACAGCCCTACACCACAATCCTCTCTGCGTGAAATTTTTACAGTTGATATAATACAGTCAGGCAAGCACAGTCTTCCTAGGAACTGGATAACCCAGATTCGTCCATTGGATTGGATTGCCAGATGGAGACACATGATTTACCACCCCAGAAGACTTGTCTCCACTGCTCTAGAGTGCAGAGGCATCATGCTTTACAACACTGCATCTAATGTTTTGCATTGTACTTAGTGATATAAGGGTTGGATGCAGCTGCTTGGCCATTAAAACCCATTACATGAAGCTCTCTTTGCACTGTTCTTGAGCTAATTTGAAGCCTACATGAAGTCTGTAGATCTGGAGCTACTGACTCAGCAGAAAGTTTCTGACCACTGTGCACCATGAGCCTCAAGATGTGCTGACTGTATGATTTTAGTGGTGGTAGTGGCCTGGCACTTTGGGGCTTCCCAATCACTTTCATTTTGTTAAAATACACCTATCAGTTAACTGTATAATATTTAGTGGCAAGGAAATTTCACAGCTGAACTTATTGGACAGAAGCATCCTATCATGGCACCATGCTGAAATTCTCTGAGAGTGACTTAATTTTAAAATGTTAATTCAAATTTTGTTTGTTTAAGCTGGAGAATTTCTCATATTTTATCTATACTGCTTACTCAACAGTTCATGGCAGATTTCTAAGAATGAAATTATTCCTCTGAAGTTGTATTGTTTCAGTATAAAATTGTTTTAAAATCACCTGACTTGTGGATAGAATAAAGTGATTGCTGATGCGATAGGCTTTATCTTTGAAGATCTCAGGTTTCTCTATTTTCATTTCACAAGCCACCTCACGCAGTCCTAGTAGATGATTGTCTATTCCCATCCCAGTAATTGCCTAAAAGAGCACAAACAAAAAAGAGACGTTATTGCAGTTATTCAATAATGCAACGCTGTAGTAGAAATGTTATGACAGAAGTTTACCAGAATAGTATACTTTGTCTGTGCATTTATGGCACATCGTAATAATTCCATCTTCTCCTTGTCCTGCCAGTGCAGAGGGTGGCAATTAATATTTTGTGGTTAAACCACTTTATTTACAGTAAGTTTTACACTGTACTAAAAATATTAGTGCAAATAGGAGCAAGAGAAACTCTAATGCTAGCCCCTGTTACATCAGAAAGATAGTTTTTGCTGCAATATCCATTTACCAGAAATAGTAAATGCAGTTGAAACCATACATTGATAAATATTGTACAAAATTAAATAAACATTTTTTCCCACTGTCTGACATTAAATCAGACTAAACTTTGCTGTTTTTGGTCAGTTAAGATTATCAACATTAATTTTATTTGCTAAATATCAGAACCACGATTGAGACATTTCAGCTCTGACACATTTCTAAAGAAATGGCTTTTATTTTTTAAATTTTTTGACCTGTCTTCTCCTTCTTGATTTTATGTTTATTTCCTGTTTGTTATAACTGCCTCTTGAACTGTGTGACTTCGGTCAAATGTATGTGTATCCATCCACTAGCCTCTTGCATGAGTTTGCTGTAATTTTGATCCATTCCTCCTGACAGAACTGGTGTAACTGAGTCAGGTTGTAGGTCACCTTACTCACACACCTTTTCATCCGTATTTTGTAATGGCCAACCAAAAACATTGATTTTGTTGTCCTTAGGCTCAAGTTACTGATTTAGCCTTATGATTTTTGTCCATTTGGAAGATCCATTTGTACCCAAGGTTTATCTTTCTGGCAGATATCTTGAGATTTTGCTGACATTTTATGCTGCTTTTGGAATAATGGCTACTTTCTCTCTAAGTGGTCTTTCAGACCCAAATCACAACTTTTTTCACTCTGGATAAAAACACTCTAAGCAGCTTCAGACAGTATCTTCATGAGGTCTTAAACTTTTGTTCTGGGTTAAAGGTCACATTTTGCATCAAAACACATTCATCTCTGGGACACAGAACCTCCTTCGCCTCCTTACCGAGTGGTTTAATGGCCGGACATTTCCTTGCTGTTTATATTTGCATATGACTTAACAGACGAATGCAGCACTTTCCAGGTCTACAATTCTCTGTGCGACATCTTCTGGATTTCTTTCAATTTTTCCATACTCTCACTCAAGGAAGTGATGTGTTTGAGGTGTGCCATAACATACATCCACATATGTGCCTCCATTTTACTCAAGTGCTGTGATTTAACCTATCAGAAAATGAAAATGCTTTCCCAAATTGTTTAAAGGCACGTTAATCTTCCTGTATCTAAACTTCAAACTTTTAAGTGAGTAATAACACACTCTCCCTCTTTAATTATTCTGGCATTTATCAAGTAGAATTTATTCAGATAATCCTAGTTGACCTAAAACAGGAGACTTTTTGTCTGATTTAATGTCAGACTGAGAAATAAATGGTTATGTTCATGTATATTTATACATAAGTATCTAGTTTCAACTCTTTGAAGCATCTTACACTTGAGATGACCTTCCTATCAGTCATTGCTCTAACAAAGGCCAAAGCTTCAGGTGTGGCCGAGCGAATGTTGTCTACTCTGCCCTGCTGAAAGCGACGTGTAGAAGCACTCTCATATGTTGATACTGGTCTGCCATGACACCTGTAGTGAAAAACAGAGGAAGAAAATCCTAACTTCTGATTTAAAACAACATAAGGAATGACAACCTCTCATCTTTTTCTTACCGATAGTATGCTAACTGTAGTGCAACCTGGATATAGGCATCTGGACTCATTTTCTGCTTCTTGATGAATTCTTTCCCATAGTCAGTGAATTTGTGGACATTCATGTCCAGATTCTTCACCAGTCTGATTAAAAAGGGAATAAACTTTGCAGTGCATTGAAAACAAATAAAAAAACAAAAAACAAAACATGTTTCTAATTCTTTTGTTCCAGAGTGAACATAAACCTGTGGAGTTTCTCAGCAGAGGAGGTAAGGAGTTTTTGTATCTGTGGAGAACATTTCCAGCGGAGTCTGCGTGGTGCTGGTAGCTCACTTACACTTGCAGCCCTGACCAGCTTTGATGGGCTGCCAATCCTGATGTCACATAGGGACAGAAGAAAAATGAGCATTCCTTTAATTAAAATTGATAGCTGTAACACATCAGAAATTTTTTTTTTTTAATTTCTCACATGTATTTAAGGAGATACTCTGAGCACTGCACAAGAACAATTCCTTCAAATGGTGAATGTTCACACACGACTCCACAGCAGCCATCAGCTCCTACAATAAACTGAAAAACAAGCATTTTAGAAGGATTCATATAATGCTTAAGATTGTTTGAAACTTCAGTTCAGTGCAGGTGTGTTGCTAAATTCTTTAGGAGGATATTGTCTGCACACTGCACAGTAAATGCATTAATTTTAATGGAAACCTCTAACTTTTGGTTGAAAATGTGATTTATCATTGTATGAATATTTTATATGAGCATTTATGTCAAAATAAAAACTGATGATCTGTTAACTCAATATGTAATTTCAAATGCAAACTTAAGTTCTCCAATTTAATTTCTTTAAGCGTTACTTTTACATTGATTTGTAAAACAAATCAAACGCCATTGTTGAAGTACATAAAAATGTTTCATTATTAATTTTCCTTTTCATCTAAAAGAAGCAAGTTAATCCAGTAAATTGTCTTTAAATAATACATTGCTTTCTAAACAACAGTACCTTGCAAAAATGGTCTTACCCCTTGAACTTTGTCACACTACAATTACAAACTTAAGTTAATTTTTGGAACTGATGTGTGTTTGTGTAATAGACCAACACAAAGTAGCACAACATTGTGAAGCAGGAGAAAACAGATACATGGTTTCAGTTGTTTTTCTTTAATTAACCAACTTTGCATTTTTAGCTCTGGATGTATGTTTATTAATGTTGTCTTGGTGGGAATGTGAACTAGTTTCAAGTCTTGCAGTCCCCAACAGTTTTTCATTTAGGATTGACTGTCACTTATCTTCATCTATCTTCACATTAACACTGGTCAGCTTCCTGCATCCTGCATCGTAATGAAGGAAAATATCCCCCCAGCATGATACTACCATTACCAAGTTTCACACTGGGATGGTGTATTTAAGATGATTTGAAGGGTTAGTTTTTCACTACAAATAGCACTTTCATGTAGGCCCAAAAATTATAATTGTGATCTTCTGACCAGAGCATCTTGCTTGCTGTGTCCCTCTGTATTGTTTGTGGCAAAATGCACAGGGAACTTCATATAGCTTTCTTTCAATAATGGGTTTGTTCTTGCTAATCTTGAATAAAAGGCAGATTTGTGTAGTGTATGCATGTTCTGTTGACAGATTCTTCCACCTGTAGATCTCCTTCACAGTTTTCATGGGCCTCATGTCTGCTTCCATATAAATAGTTTCATTGCCCTGCCTGTCACTTTAGGTGAACAGCTATGTGTTAGTAGGTTTGCAGTCTTTTAACAATATTTATTTATAGATAATTTAAAGAACTTACTGATTAAACAACTCCTGTAGGGAACTGGTTGCACCAAATTAATTTAACTGGTATCACAGTAAAGGGAGCATATTAGATTTGCATGACACACTTTTCTGATCTCTATGTGAAATATTTTGAAAACCATACATTATTTTCTTTTCACTTCACAATTATGTACAACTTTCCATTGGCTTATAATGTAAAGTCAAAACTGAAACTGTGCTCACTGACCTGCATTGGCTTGTCATACCAGCGGTTGCCCCCATTCTTGCTAGGCCCACCTCCGTGCAGCATCAGTGCGGCATGTGTTGCATCACTTTGTTCAGTTTCACTTGCTTCATCCAAACAAACCAGGCACAAACATCGCTCTATCATGTCCAGGGAGTCTCGGTTAGTTGATTCTGTGGGAAGAAAACATGTTTAGAAATTTTAAGGTTCTAAAATTTTATTCATGAATTAAAAATTCTTTTCTGTCTTATGAAATAAAATTAATTAAACTGATTAAATTAAAATTAATCAGTTGATTCATTTTGAACTATATGTTGAGCTATAAGTACCTTGGAATACCAGAGGCAAATAGCAACCACGAAGAGGCCACAAGGAAAGCAGCAACCAATCAGCTGACCAATCAGTCAATCAACCAATCAGAATCTTTATCAGTAAACAAACTGAGAAGTTTATTCTCTTCTTAATCAACGAGTTCTAATACATAATATAAAAAAATACTTTGTATATTTAAAAAAGACATGTTTGTTGAGAACACTTCTTAGGGTGTACATGCATGTGCAAGAAAGGTCAGATTTCTGATTGTCTCTAATGCTACTCAGCTGTGGCTGGAAACTTTTAACCACTTTGCTTTTATAAGAAAATTAAGAATATATCAAAAATGCACCTCTCATTAGCACACTGCGAGCCTCCGCCCACTCTGTCCGTCCATCTGAAGTGAGAAGACCAATAGGTGGGACAGGCTCATCCTCACTGCCAGCCATCTTGGTTATCTTTTCCAGCTGAGTCAGTAGATCTCTTTCATTTAGTCTCCGAAAATTGATCACCACATCCAGAACAAAGAACTACAAAAATTCAGATGGATTCAAACAGATTTTTAGTGGACTTGTTCCTCTATTTCCTTCTTCATATCACATGTAAAGAGCTGGTAGATTTCCTGATCATAAGCATACACTGTTTTGCAGAAACATTATAAGGACAGCTTATTGTTTAACTGATGAAATGATAATCAACAGTAATACCCACTGTCAGGTCACTTTAGTTGCACATCAGTTTAGAAGTAAGACACAGTGTCTAAACAGTCAAGAATGCCTCAGCAACTATTGTCAAAAGCAGACTAATTCCTTGTGCAACTATACAGGGATGCTCCCCAACCCCAAAGTGCCACAGCTTATCTTTATGAAGAAACAAAAAATGGACTATCTTTAAAATCTCCAAACACAAAATTGAAAGAGTACTTAACCCAAACAGGCATTTTGTTGAATACATTTGGTGACATTATCCTTGGACATGGTCAGTTAAATAACAAACTGATCTTTTGGATTCCTGACATTATTGAACCTGAACTTGTAAGCTGAAGATCATGAGATTACCCTGGAGGTTTGATGGTTGTATCTCTTTATTGACTGCTTGTTACAAACCCTTGAAAACAGCAAAGATCATTTCTAGCACTGGGTGTAACACAAAACAAACTAATAGCCATTTAACAGTTGATGTCAGTAGAAACAAAAGTTTATTTTACAATTTAGGCTAAAATCAAACACAAGAGCAAATAAAAGAACCAAACAGGAAAGCTTTAAGCTTCAGGCTCTCCAAGACCAAAATAATAAACAAAACACCTTCTTCTAACTATGAAATAGACTACAACTATCTAGAAGTGAACAAAAAAGTGCAAACGCTAACCTTGGCTAACCACGAAAGAGGAGAAAAAAGTCTGGAACAAAAATGGCAGAGAACCCCTACTAGCTTCCACTCTGAACACATGCACACACAAACACACTTTCCTTTTAAACCTGATAATATAAAACTCCTTGGTAAATCACACCAAGGAGATGCTCTGTCCCTACTGCTATTCTGCATAAGCCTGAACCCCCTCAGCCAAATAAATCAACAATCCTGGCTTCGGATACCTTCTCAGAGACGGGGTCGCTATCAGTCACCTCCTCTACATGGATGACATCAAGCTGTATGCTAAGAGTACGCCAGACATTAACTCACTGATCCACACCACCAAGATCTACAGCAGGGAAATTAGATTGTCATTCGGACTGTAGAAATGTAAGCAAATAGCAACCACGAAGAGGCCACAAGGAAAGCAGCAACAGTCAAGTACCTGTAATGAATAAAGCAAGTTCTGAGAAGTCTGCTCAATGGCAAAAACAAGGTCCAGGCCATCAACAGCTATGCCTTGCCATTAATCAGTTGGCCAAAGGAGGAAATTCAGACCATTGATGTTAAAACACAAAAGCTACTCACCATGCATGATGGATTCCACCTCAAACCCAGTATCCACAGGCTATACACTAAGGACACAGAAGGAGGCAGAGGCCTAGTGAGCATCAGAGCCACCTAGCATGATGAAATATCCAAGCTCCAAGAATACATCAGGAAGATGGCCCTGATGGAAGAAGCACTTAGTGAATGTCTCAGACATGAAAACCTGCAAAGGGTGTACCACCGACAGATAGCTGAAGGGGCTGATATAACCAAATCCTACCAAGCCGGACTGACCAAGCACTGATCATGGCAAAAAGGAGGAGGCCTTGAGCACCATAGCAATTGAGGCCCAGGTGCAGTCCATGCAAGAGGCCCCAGAAACAATCCAGCATCTCACAGCTGGATATAAGATACTAGCAGGAAAGGAATACATGGAATGCCATAACCCATGTTGCTGGTATAGTGTAGAGAAACATCTGTATGGAGTCCAAGGTCAAAGTGGGAATCACTTCCCAAGGTGGTGGAGAATGACTGAGCTAAGAACCTGTGGGACTTCCAGATTCAAACAGGCAAAATGGTAATGGCCAACCAACAGGACACTGTGATCACCAGCAGATGACAGCTGTTGTGATTGACGTGGCCATCCCAAATGATGGAAACATCAGGCAAAAGGAACACGAGAAACTGGAGAAAGAGCCTGGCAGGTGAAGGCAACTCTAGTGCCAGTGGTCATCGGAGCACTCGGGGCAGTGATTCCCACGTTGGAGAAGTGGCTCCAACAGATACCTGGAGAAACATCTGACATCTCAGTACAGCGGAGAGCAGTCCTAGGAATAGCTACGATACTGTGACGAACTCTCAAGCTCCCAGGCCTCTAGAGATGAAGCGCTACCCACGTCGCCCAGGGGAATGAGGGGTGGGTGAGAGATCTATCTATCTATCTATCTATCTATCTATCTATCTATCTATCTATCTATCTATCTATCTATCTATCTATCTATGTTTATTTTTCAGGAGATCATCTCAAGTTCTCATATTTAGAGTTTTACAACTCACAGTGGGATCCTGACCCTGAGATTGGGATCCATTGTCTTTGGGTTGGGTTTCTAGTTTTTCTCAGTCACTTTGGTGCATTTTTCAGAACAGATTTGAAATTCTCAAAACTACTTGTTCAATATTCAAATCATTGTGTCACTTACACATTTTCATGGATTTCCACTGGACTTTTTTTCTAAATTTGTCCTGAACTGATAAATTACTCCTAGGTGAATCCTGAGTTTCTCCAATGTAGGTAAATGTGTCAAGCATTAGATCAACCGATGGTCAACCAGTTTTCTGAAATAGCTAAAAGGTGCCATGAACAACCAACTGGCAAGAATATAGTGTACATAGCTGGAACACAACACAATATTACATTTCTGACAATGGAAGGACAAGAATTTGGACAGGGTCAACAGCCAAAGAGAAGAAGAAGTTAGGAGGCAAAACAGAGGAAGAGGTAGAAGAGGCTGAGGACATATCCCAGTTTCCATCACTCCAGCATAATCAGGCAATGATTTGCAGCCCTCAACAAGATGCTGATGGAGTTCCCATCATCTTACTCCTCAATCCTAAAAGATTCTTTCCATGCTGCATCGCCAGAGAGGACATTCATTGTCATGTGAATGAGAGTGTGTGGCCCAACAGATATGAACATGAGATGTAGGAAGACGGCTCTGTAATTCCTACAGCACTGCATGCACAGTTTTCCTAAAGGAGATTGTCTTATGTTCCCATTTCTACTTTTTTTCTCCAGTGCTCTATTTTCCTTTCTGTATCATAATGACATTGTCTGTCAAATTACAGTAAAAGCGTACATGTGAATCTTGTCTAATCTATTGCCATTGATCTTCTACAATTATACTTTACAATTCTTGTCATCAAAACTCTAGCCATAGTTTCCAACAGAGCATCTGTTCAGAGCACACTGCTATATTACCATCTTGACAAATCAATTTGACTGTCTTATCCATACACACTGAAACAGGAACTTGTCATTCTGAGGCACTGACATGTTCATTGACACAGATATTTAATTTTGAGAGATGAACTAAAATTGAACTTAGGATTTTGAGAAACAGACTGGGTTTTGCAGGTAATCCATGGTGTTTTGCCATTTGTACAAATTGTTTTGAGAAATGCACTTACTGTTCTGCAAATGTCAAAAATGATTCAAGAATTGCACCAAAGTAACTGAGAAAAACTGTAATACAACTGTTGTGTGACAAATTTAGCTGTGTTTCTTTCTCACCTGGTTCTTACATGCCACAATGATATGTTCAGGCTCTGGCATCACGCTACTCTCCTGGGCCACAAGTGTGTCCCTGTCAGGCCCCGGTAGGCGGTACGATGTAAAGAGCCGATAGTACTGCTCCATGCACAGAGGTTTTCCAGACAACTGGCCCCGGGCGTAGTCCACTGGCAAGGCACGACTGCAGACGGAATACATGCCTTTGACTGTCATTAAATATTTCCCTGGACAGAATAATTTTATAGTGACTTACGCATCAAGAAGAGTCTTGTACTCCAAAACTCCTGACATCA
This sequence comes from Anableps anableps, assembly GCA_014839685.1. Classification (NCBI taxonomy): domain Eukaryota; kingdom Metazoa; phylum Chordata; class Actinopteri; order Cyprinodontiformes; family Anablepidae; genus Anableps; species Anableps anableps. Next base: position 19,153,322 of record CM026076.1, read on the forward strand.
AGTGTGCAGCAAACCTAGAAACAAAAAGAATTTTTTGGAGCAACTAAAGTAGCAAGAATCCATGAAAATTATGGGCAAAAAAAAAAAAAAAAAAAAAAAAAAAAAAAAAAAAAAAAAGGTAAATTAAGATTTCCAACGGGAACTAGCTCTAGTTTCTTTTCCCTCTCTGTTGAGAATAAATTGAGATATGAAATACTAACAATCCCTGGAAGAATATAGGTCCATTTTATCAGAATACACGTTTAATCAAAAACATTCTTGTTTGTCTCGTACCTTAAAGAGTCAATTGGAGCCTTGAAGTTCTGTTGGGGAAAAACCATTGCTGGACTTGAGTTGACAGGCAGAGCCAGTCTGTTGCTCAGGTACATGTCATTCAGCCAATAGTCATAAACCTGGAGGGTTTTGCATAATTTAAACAAGAACCACCACAAAAATCTAAATGTGAATACAAGGGCAGGTGCTTCTCAACAAAAACCCGACCATCAATTTAGTTCAGAAATTAAATTAAAGAAGTGAAACAAATAAACCATATCAATTAATTGCACACAGTGATATATTTCAATATTTTATTTCCGCCAATTTTGTTGATGATGGGTGACATCAAAGAAAATATACATAATGTAAAATATTAATATATTCTACATTATGTAGGAGCAATAAAGTTTTAATTTTAAGACAGAAACATTATGGCCAATGTATGGCCCATACAGTCATGAGGAAGACTAATTAATTTGACAATTGTCCAGCACATGGACAAGCTTTTCAGTCAACTGACATTTCTGTATTAAAAATGTTTTTTCATTGGTCTTTTGTAATCAAATAATCTGATAAACAAAAACTTGGGTTTTCATTTGCTATAAACTATAAATGATGAAAATCAACAGAAATATAACTCTTAAAACATATCACTCTGCATTGAATATGCACTAAACATGATTCCTTGATCTGAATTACTGAAATAATTGAACACATTGGTGGTATTCTAATTCATAGAGATGTACCTGTAATTTTCAGAAAAGTTGATTAAAACCTCTTTAAAGATCGTAGATAGGTCTTTCAAGTAGTGTTATATAGATAAATGGACATTTCAGTATTTTTTTTTTAAATTTCCAAACCAGAAATAAGTAGATTGCTTCTAACCCTTTATAAAAAGTTTAATTTACCCAGTTTGCCTTTTTCTCTCTCCTCTCCACGAGTTTGCTCTGGAGCAGTTCTCCCACTCCTCCAGGGGCTCCAAATTGCATCACAATATTCTGGGTCTTGCTGAATTGTTCTTCAGTAAGCAGGTGCTTCATGCATCTGAGGTATGTGTCCAGAGTTTCGCTGAGGCTAGGCAGTGGCAACTTTGGCAGACCCTGGGCAATATCTAGGAGTCAGTAAGCTTAAACAATTTATTACACATAAAAGCTTAAAATTTAAATTTTTAGATAGACTATTTTCTCTGACTTGACAATAGCTCCAATCTCAATTCTCAAGTTTTTCTTTTCTTCATTTCATATAAATTAACTGTGAGATTTCTCAGGCATTAGTGCACATTTTATTTTTCTAAATTGTTGTGTCATCCACATTTATAAGAACTACAGAACATATTTACATCTCCACTTGCAGAATCTTTGAAAGACTCTCGGTTCAGGATTGGCATCTTGGTGACACACGATGGCTGTCAAGAAGGTAGAGACATGAGACTTTAGATTTTGAATTCATGATTACAGTTTAGTGTAGTGAATAAAAACGCTTTAAAAAACAACCCTTTTGCAGGAAGAATACCTGTATGGTGTCCACTGTTTAATAGTAATGTTTTATTTACAGATCTCTTCATTCATTTGCCTTTTTAAAACATTTGTATTTACCACAATGCTTCAGTGAATATAAGCAAATCAAAATGTTCAGCACACTGCATTCAAATGTCAATCTTTAGGCTGGGACAAAGGAATGACACATAAGTTGGATCAGCTAATTTTCTACATTTTCTTTGTAAATCCAAGAAGGATCATCAAGAGGTTGAAATGTTTAGCGGATTGAAATGGATTTAAGTCTTAGCTTTACAAAAGTAGTGGAACATATGAACAATTTGTCAGACAACGTAAAATAAATATTTACATTTGAAACATTGTAATATTTTATTGAAACATTGCCTCCTTATAGAAATGTAACCAAAAAAATCTGAATAAAAAAGTGGTGGAATATAAAAGTAAAAAAAAATGCAATCAGCAAAATTTTAGGTTTGACTCATCAACTTCTGTTAATTAACACAGATATACATGTGAAAACAAACAAACAAAAAACAAACAAACAAAAAAAAACATGATAAGTGATCAAATATTTTACTCACCTCACATACAATAAACTCTCACTCCTCCTGTGGAAATTTATGTTGATGCATTGTAACTTGAAGCCATTTATGGAATAGAAGAAAAAAAATCCTTCAAAATTCACAGTTTCTGTCCTTTGTCATTTTGAGCATCTTTTTCTCCTCCCTTTTATGGCATCAGTACAACTCCCTTGCTGGCTCAAAAGAGATGCTGAGAAGATCCCTCAGCCTCCAGGCAACCTGACTCCTCCCAGAAGTCCTGCTATTCGCTGAGAAGTTTGTTTGGCAATTCTGATTCTCAGACCACCTTATTTAGGCAACACTCAGCAACTCATATCTAACACTTTTTCATGAGACACTTGCAAGAGCATGTCTTATTTTTCTCACTTATAAGTGTCTCTGTTTCTTACTAAGGTGGACTCTATGATAAATATAAAGATCTGCATTTTCAACACCAGCAAATGACATTTCTGAAATCTATTTTTTAATATTACCAAAAATCTAACTTAGTTACATTTTAAAAAAAGGGAAATTTCATTTTACTGTTTGATTATAATTTTATTTATATTATGAGTAATGTTTGCAAAAATACAGCCCTCAAAGTCTTTAAGATGTTTCATTTTCCATCATTTTCTTGACGTATAAAGGCAAAATGTGCATATTTTTTTTAGAAAAACTTTTTTGTCATCCCTTGATTTAAATAAAATGATAATAAATCACAATATACAATAATCAATGTGTCTGCACAAATAAACGACATAAAACAGCGGTATTGTTCACATACTGTCGTTTAATTATGTACATGAATATACATGTATGTACAGTCGCTGATCATTTCAGGCTTTGCATTTCAAAAGCACACAATTCATTAAAATTAGAGTGTAAATACTCAACAAGAGGCAGATTCCAGGTAATTCCCGTCTTTCTGTCTTCTTCAGCACGCGATTTTGCATATTCAGTTTATAAGCAACATGATTACAGATGGCATTAAAAGACGCATACATTATATTTTCTTAAAACACATTTGCACGGTATTCCCTGAAGAGTCAGCTTCTGTTACAGTGATCACGAGATGAACAGACAAATAATCTCAGCCTTATTTTTTTTTTTTTCTAAATCCCCATTTTAAAACAAAGTTGCGACTGTCTTGAAAATCACTTGATTTGACAAAACCCACAGGATTCGTCTCACACCGATATATTTTCACAATCCTAATCAAAACGTATGCACACAGGTCAACATCGGCTCTTTTTAAATTTCACATATAGTTTAAAGGTCTCTTTTACGCGTACTCTCCTCCTGAGGATTCCTCCTCCGAGTACGAGCGCTGGACAAAACTCTCAATGCCGTTCTCATCAATTGTTGTGCACAGACCTTTTCTCTTTTTTTCCCTTTGTTCCATCTTAATCGTGTCATACAGACCGGTGGGGCCGTCCTCCAGGAGCATGTTGCGCTCTGAGAAAGAAGGTTTCATCTGCGTCACGTTCTTCAACAGAAGCAACGCCGGCGCGTAAAGAACGTTAGCGAGCCCCATGCCCAAGTTGAGCTGAACGAAGCCCAAGTCGTGGACAATCTGCCCAGCCACGATGGGCCCCAGAGCGTAGGCAACGCAGTAGGAGATATCCGCTATGGCGTACACGCTACCATATACTGACACGTGGCGCACATCTACGAGGAAGCCCAGCGTGGGCAGGAGCGCCGTGTCCACGAAAGCAATGCCGAAGCAGATGCCGCACAGCGGGATCATGAGCTGTCCGAAGTTCTTGCAGGCCGGCACCGTGCAGGAGCTGGCCCCTATAAACACCATGCCTATGGCCCCGTAGAACCACTGCAGGTGAGGGTACTTGGCTGCAAGTTTCACAGTGAGATACACCCCTAACACATGCGGGAAGAACGCAGGGAACCAAGTCATGCCGATCTCCCACTCGCTGGCATGCATATTTTCTTCCATCCAGTTTGCGATGGTGGGCTCCAGGAAGGCAAGAGGTATGTTGCAGACGATCAGAGCTCCAGCCACCACAGCTATGTATGGGTCAATCATCAGTTTATAGATTGGGGTGCCCACTGGCATGTTTTCCCTCTCCCGGTTGGAGAAGGGCTTGAGCACAGTCAGACACAGCACTCCATCAGTGAGACAGATGCAGGCCAGGATCAGAAAAGGAGCCTGTTTTCCCGCAAACTCATACAGGACTCCTCCGAAAGGCGGTGCAACCAAACTTCCGAAAGAGATGAAAGCCAAGGCGATGCCCAGCGCTTTGCTTCGCTCAGACTCCTCCGTAAACTTGTCCGCGATGAGAGCGATCCCTGAGGTGTCTGCAAAAGCCGAGCCGAGGCCCTGGATGCTTCGCGCCAAGAACAGGGTCGCGTAGTTCTCGGCGAAGGCGAAAGTAAGGGTGGAGAGGAACATGATGTTGAGCCCGATGAACAGCGGGATGTCATAGCCGACCCTATCTATGAAGGTGCCGCTCAGCGGGTTCACCAACAGCTGCAGGATGGCCTTGGAGGCGAACAGGACGCCTATCTGCAGGTCGAAGTTCCCCTCGGCCGCTCTGTGGTTGGTGCTGTTAGTGGAGTTGGTGTGCGGCGCAGCAGCTAACTGTTCCTGATCCGCTGCTTTCTGCAACCCCTCCAGATAATCGGGTATAATTGGCACAATCACCATGTAAAGCATGTTGTCTAATAAAAGGGCAACACAGACTATAACGAGAATTATGCGTTTTTGTCGTTCTGGGTCTTGAATAACGTTGCCCAGCTGTTTAGTTCTTTCGCCCATCTGGGACAGTTTGGAAGCAGCAGATTGTGCCACATTAGTAGCTTGTTCCTCTGTGATCCCCTCTGGCTCCATGATTTTTCTTCCTTTTTGATCTATAAATTCTGCTCCCAAAGTTTGTTTTACAGAATCACGCACATCTGCTCTGACTCTCCTTCCCCGATGAACTAAATAACTTTCCGCTCCTTTACCTCTTCTCTGTCCCTTGCGCTGTCCTTCATCGGGCGCCTTCTTCCACTTCCGTGACTTGGACTCGTTTTATCACCGTTCCCTCTTGTTGCTTCACAGCCTCACATCCCGTCAGGTGACGCGCGGGTTCCGGACACCGAGACTCACGGGTTGAGGGTCTCATCCGGAGCGCAGCTGCTCTATCAGCGGTCCGTTTTGCTGCGCCCCGCCGGCTCCCGGACGCACCCAGCTGTCTCCAGCCACCTGTAACACGCTGAACTAAGTCATCATTTCATATCATCCGGGTTCGGTTTTTGTCGGCTGATTAAAGGAATACACACAGCTGCTTGTTGACTCCCATAGGTAACCCCCCCAGCCCCCCTCCCATCTTGGTCCATGGCTGTGACGCACCGTCCTGCTGCTCTCCAGCAGATCTTTTATGCTAATTAAACACAAAATCCCGAGTGCACACTGCTGTCCAGTCAGTCGCATCAAAGCAGAGCCGCAGATGCTTTCTTAGGAGCGTTTTTTTTCCTTCATTTTTCTTTAGGCAGTTAATATATCCTTTACAACATCAGACACAGTTGACTATTTGAGGCAACTTCGAGTGGATACGTAAAAAAAAAAACAAAACAAAACAAAAAAAACCCTTGTAATTATAGTTAAGAATACAATAACACAGATTAATTACTAAAACTTTCTTTTCAGTACCACACCTCAGTGGACAGCTCCAAGGAATATTTTTTCGTCTCCCGTTCCTTTTAGGAGGGGATGCAGTTTATAATAAATGTGCAGAAATACTCACTAAGGGCTTCTGTCTGCTCTATCTTTATTCAAAAAACTTAAAAACTTCTTGGATTTCTCTGTCTTTGAACAATCCCATACCTTCTCACGTCTGAAAATGTCATTATTTAATTCTAAATCTTATATATTCTTCTAGGCTGCAGTTTAACGAGAATTTAGTCATCTTTGTTTTAAAGCCTGTTACTTTTTAGAGAAAAAGAAAATGGAGACGTTCTCGACTTTCGCAGAGACCCCACCATAAAGTTTTCTAAGGTGTTGGCTAGATCGGGGTCACTACTAATCTTAGGGTAACCGAACCAAAAGCCACAACATAATTGTAGGGTTAGGATTAGGATTAGTTCATTTAGAGATGTTGCTAAAGTTGAATTTGAAATGTTAATCCTCCTTATGATTTATTGTTTTCAAGTATCTACATATCAGAAATCCACCGATTTGTATATGCCTTTGCGAGCTCCAGCAAAGTAGTAGTGTTGCGTTCATGATTTTAAAATTAAAGCCCTCGTTTGAAACATAAATTTGCGAACTTGGTATCATTTGGGGGTGGGAGCAGGGGTGAGTCAAAGATATTCAACAATTGGGAGTATGACCGACAAAAGTAATATAAATAAGGAATAAAACAACTGTTGGAACTTAATAAAAGCTTACGCTTTCCTTCCTGAGATTCATGCATAAAATATAATGCATAAAAAATGTTTTCCATCCATCCATCCATCCATCCGTGAGGCGTAGGAACGACACCCTTCTGGAAAACTCCGCTCAGAAGAGTTTAAATGCATTTCGACACTGCCATCTACTGGTAAAAACAGGCTTAAGCAGCCATTGCAAAATATTTTTTTGTACAGTCCTCTTCAAAGTTTTTGTGCTGGCACTAATGATGGGTTTTGCAAACTTTTACCGCTTCAGTTTTTGGGGTTTAATTTTTTTTTGACTGGAAATTACTTTACTTGATCAATTAAAATAATTTAAATTATTTCGTATCATTCATGAAAATGGGTGGCTTTCTTCAGGACAGTAATTTCATTGACAGTAAAATTGTCAAGCAAAAATCTTTCTGTCAACCTGACTCTCAGACTGATTACAAAATAAGACATATGTTGACATAATACTTATGTCCCTTTGTTTATAATAATTTCCTCCAAAGAAATGCATGAAGCTTTTATTGTTTGACATTAAAATGGCCTCACATGAATGGGCATCATTTACAAGATTATTACATCCTAAAAGGCAGCTTTTCAGATTATCAAGAGTTTGAAGTGTGAGACTGAATTGCAGTGAAGAAAGTTTAAGGATTTCCAAGGGTGTCAAGCAAGGAATAACACTTTACTGAATCTTGTTTGCCCTGTACAGAGCATGCTCACCTTGGTAGCAGGTGAGGTTGAATGCTTCAGCATGCACAGAGAGGGAAATATTCTAAGAAGAAGGGCAACAAAGACACCACTTTTTTCCAAGTAAAACATCAATGACACCCTGAAATGATGAAAGATGGACTACAGAGCACTGGAGCAAATCATCCTTTTGATTGATTGATTTCTGTTTTTTTTTGGGGGGGAGCAAGCTAATAATATGTCCTGGCATGATCTCATAAAAAGGAGATGCAATTTAGTGGTGATCTGTGGATTTTAGAGATTGGACAGAAACTTTGCATGCAAGTATCCCCCCCCCCCCAAAAAAAAAAAAAAAAAAAAAAAAAAAAAAAAAAAAAAAAAAAAAAAAATCCAGCCTGCTGGAGTCGCTTATTAATAAATAGAGTGAGTTAATCTCAATATGAATGCAACTGTTCTGTGAAGGCTTCAGAGGTTGGTTAGATAATATTGGTAAACAAACAGCATAATGAAGGCAAAGGAGCTCAGCAGACACATTGAAGTTTAGGAGTTTAAAGCAACATAAAATCCTATCCCAACCTTTAAACTTCTCATAGAGCACTGTTTAATCCATATAAATTTACTAGTCATGCAAGGAAGACATTAGTCAGACAAGCAATTAAAAGCCAATGGTAATTGTGGATAAGCTCCTAAGATCTATACCTCAGGTGGAAGAATGTGTTGACCAGACAATTTTTGTGCACTCCACAAATTAGCCTTTTATGAAAGAGTGGCAGGAAGAAATTCAGTGACAGAAGTTATGGAAGACAGATTAAGACAAATACAGGACAATCCTGGAAGAAAACATTCCAGCAGGAAAAGGAGCCTAAACATACAGAGACAAAATGAAATAGTTCAGATCAAATCGTATTCAAGAGTTGGAATGGTCCAGTAAAATTAGTCAAGAACCTGTGACAAGAATTCAAAACTGATGTTCACAGATGCTATACATCGATTCTGACAGAGCCTGAGCTACTCTGCCAAGAATGGGAGCAATTTTTATTCTTTAGATGTGCAAAACAGGTAGAAACATAACCAGCTATGGCTTCAATTTCAGTGAAAGGTTTTTCAACAAAATGTTGACAGGAGTACAAATACATGACACACTTTTCTGATTTTTATTCATGAAAAACACCTTTAAACCAGAACAGCTGTTTTTATGCAGATACTATTTACTGTGTAGTTGCACAATTTTATTTAGGGGGATCCGATTAAAAGGGACATTTTGCCTATGTATGTCATGGTTTTCATTTATAAAAATTAAAAAAAAAAAACTATTCCTTTGATCACACTTTATAGTTATGCACAAATTTGTGTTGCTCTATAATATTTATATTTAAAATTTTAAAGTTTTATTTTGTGACGTGATATATTATAAGTTAAAGAGGCATGACTTCTTTAGCATGGCACTGTAGGAAATGTCAACACAAAGACAATAAGATCACATAAATGTGAGAGGTGCATTGTGTAGAACATAAAACATAATGAGAGAGCAAATAAAAATAATCATATCTTTATAGTGAGAATAGAATAGAATAGAATAGAATAGAACAGAACAGAATAGAAATAGAAATAGAAATATCCTGTATTGTCCCACGGTGGGGAAATTCAGATGTCACAGCAATATGTTAAGATAAGTGGGGGCATGCATATTCACACAAAGGTAAACAAATAAAAATAAAAATAACAATAAAAGATTGTAAGGTAAGGACAAATATACAACATAAGAAAAACAATATTGTGCTGTTTTTTTTATAGAATACTCAAGTTTAAAATAATGTGCAGCTGAGAAGGTTAATTCAGAGAAGAAAAATGTACAAGAAAAATGTTTACAAAATGTTTACATCAATATAATCCAGGAATGGTTTGGTTTCCATACATTTATTGAAATAAACAGAACAAAGCGTCAGCCTCCTTTGAAACAAAAATATGTGAAGCAATGATTTGTGTGTATATGTTTTCAGCCATACCAAGGAGTAAACCAAGTTATTTTGCAGATCAACATGCTAAAAGAAGCCATGTTATAGTTCAACCACCAGATGTCCTCATAACCCTTTTATTTCTAGTCATCAACTTTTCAGTTTCTTTTAGTTGAGTAATGCATGCAGAGTTGGGGGGTATGGGGTATGGTGGGGTGGGGGATCTGTTGTCCGGTGCTTATTTCCAGCAATCAATGGATGACTTCATGCTGGACGGATCACCGGGCTATCACAGGACAAGACAGACGCAATTAAGATAGGTAGTCCTGTATGCTCTCACTCACCTCTAAAAGCAATTTAAAGCTGCTATTTAGCCTAACATGAATGTTTTTGGACAGTGGAGGAAGACAGAGTATCTGGAGAAAAGCTATACATGCACTATGGAGAATATGCAAACTTGACAGAGAAAGGCTTCAATAAAAATGTAACATTGTTCATAAGTGCACCACCGTGGAGCTTCATTTCCAATCAATGAACAATGGAGGACTCTCATGGAGATGCAGATTTATAAACTGTTTTTCTACTTCTTGTTGTTTCTATTTCACTTCAGTCTGGATGTGTTAGAGAGGATTCTATCATCAGTCAGTCATTGATGATCATGGTTATAGACATTCACAGCATGCCTAATTACTCACTGACATCTGAAATACCACATTAAAACAGTAACATTTGACTTGAGCCTGTGAAACTGCATATTGTTATGAACAAAGCGAGTGTGTCCTCAGAGTGTGAAATACTCATCGCTGTGCTCTAAACTGTAACCAACTCATTCTAAGTAGGGCTAAAATCAATTTTGACGTGACAAAATTTGATTTCTTGGCAGGGATTCTTTCTCACAAAAAAACCTCTCCTCTTCTTTCCTATTCAGTTCAATTCAGTTCAAAAATACTTTATTTATCCCAAAGGGAAATTAAATGTTAATGTAACTCACTTAGTCAAGGAGTTATTATAGATGGTGATGGCTGTGGAGAGGAAAGATTTCCTGTAGCGGTTCGTTTTACAACCAATCTGAAGAAGCCTTCCAAATCAGTCGATGGTGCTTGGAAAATAGTACCGTTATAAGAAGTGATTCTGGAAAGCTGCCTTACTTCAGGTAGTTTTTTTTGTTTGTTTTTGTTTTTTTTAAAAAGGAGTAAGCCAGAAACTTCTCCAACTACATTTATTGGCTTCTACAAAACAAACAAACAAACAAAAAACTGTAATTCAGATTGTTGTTTTCCCCTCACAAAATTTTATGTGACGTAGACAAGTTAAGATGCAACTAATAAATCCTGGGATTCAAACCAAAAGGAGGCTCAGCAGGTTTCTGTGTTATTTTTAGACAAAATGTTACGTCACATGGCGAGCAGCTTTGATAATCACATTTGTTTCCTTCAGTGAACATACTGCAGCATGAAAGCTTACAGGCAGAGCCATGAATGTTCAAACTCCAACACTGGCTGCTGGTTCACTCAAGAGGCTGCACTGGGCTTAATCTCTTTGTATCTCAAACACATGCACGCATACACGCAGAAAAGAGACAGATAAACAAATGCAGTCAGTTTATAAACCTCACTCTCTTAGATTTTTTTTTTCCTCTTTTGGTTTGTGATTTAATGAATCTGCCCTCATGTGATTTGAAGCTTGTTCAGGAGATTCAAGATAACCATGTAATCACGAGCATTTGCCAAAGTATTAATTTCTAGCAGCCAGGCAAAAATCCCCCATCTAAAGCAGCCAACATGCATGCAACATGGACATGACATAAAATATTAACTGAATAGCCAAGGGATCACAGTGTTTGGTTGTTTTTAATAGCCTGGGATGTTTAAGTGGACAGTTTTAAAGAAAGAGGATTTGAATATTGCTTGGTGCATCAGAAAACTTGGAACTTTACAATCATGTTAGATCAAAGCCCAGATTTTGGAATATTTTTCAGCAAAAATAATATCACATGATAAAGTGTTCATTTGAGTGTGCTGCATATAATTTTAAAATAAATATTCATTAAATAACACAATCAATGCAACTAAGTAAAGCAAAAAGGAATACAATTTATGTTGTGTGGCATAGGCTAATTTGATCAAAGCAAATCAGCTTCTCTTTCTGACCATAAAATATAAGAGTAAATTAAAAAGGAAGATTTGCAACATTTATGTCACTTTTAGCTCCAGTGAGTTCATAATATCAGATAATTAATAGTAGAACTGAAAAGTAGGAGAAGGGATTAAGCAAAAGAAAAAATACAATTTAACGCCCCCCCCCCCCCAAGAGATGTAATGTGATTACACAGTATAAATATCAAATGGTCATGTTGTCATTTCCTTAGAACTGGTCCCAGTGTGTCCTTTAATGATTTAAAACAGTGATTTCCAAAGAGCAGTGACGCACAACTCCTCTTTAATCCAGATTACACTGAACATGAATCCCACAAAACCCTCTTTTTCTTCAATATCAAATGTTTTCTCTTACTTGTGTTGTTTTACGTGAGTTCTGTTATTTTCAGGTAAGATGTAATAATGTTGCCATGCATATCTGTTATTTATTTGTAACTGCACCCAAAACACTTTTCACATATAGCTAGTGGGATTTCTCAGATTCTCTGGATTGATTGGAAGAGCAGCTGTGCTCAGCTTTAGAATTGATTTTCCCATGTCTGCTTTGTAAGAGATAGTGAATGACTGTGCAAGTGTCTGCAGTTATTTGATCAACTTTACCTCAAACAGTCCTGATCATTAAAGGAGAGTTTGGTTGACCTGAGGTGGTAGATTGACTTTTCACCTCATTTAGTCGTGACTGTCTCAAGCCTGTCACAAGGCATTTCAGATAAAATCTGATTTTCTCTTAAAAAGATGGAATTCAGTTTGAAAATGACTTTTACTCATCCTTAATGGAAAGTTACACGGTCCATGACATTTGGGAGAAATGTGCTTTTCAGCATATGCAGCAAACTATTTCATTACCATGCCATTTAATGGCAGAACTAGCTTACTCTCATATGAAATTTGACAAAAAAAAAAAAAAAAAGCCAACATCAGTAACATAATGCGATCTATACTAATACCATAACATGAACTCCACATTGATTGGGATGATGGTGGGATGCTGTTTTCCCTGCGCATTGCTCATAAAACAGCTCATTCATGCTACTTCTTTTTTCTTCTTGAACAGTCCTCTCTCCCTCAGATTCCCTCTTTCTGTTGCACTTGTGCTCATATGGCTATGTAATCCTCTAAAATATCCCATATGAAAACTTCATTGGTTGACCAGACATAATCCTCAGTGAACCCTAAGTACCTGAATATGTTTGATTGTAAGAGAGGGAAAGCGGATGGAAAAAGCAAACTCTGCTCTCCAGCCAGACATTTGGATTCAAAATAAAACATAATCCAGCTGTTATGTGATGTAAAATGTTAAGCCTGTATGTTTTAAATAAGTAATCTCTATGCATCATCAGTGACGACACATTAATATTAGCTACTAATAATCTTCTTAAATTAGATTTCAATAATTTCATAGTGTTTAGATTTAAAATCGAAATACATTACGTAACTAGAGTTTAGAGTTTGTAAAAAAAAAACCAAAACAATTTTTTTCAAGGTTTTTTTTTTTTTGCATGTTATTCTTTCATTTCAAAGAATATTAGGAACATTCTTCTTACTTGTTCCCTGCAGAGAGTACACAGGCCATTGAAAAGAAACTGATTTTGCAGGCTTTGTTTATTATTAATTCTTAGAAAATGTTTTTTGAATCCTTAAAACTCTAGTGAATAGTGACACTTAGCAGTTTAGGATCTTGTGGTTAAAGTCATTCCTCCTCCATCTGACAACTCCAAATGTCCATCACTATCTGGGAAGTCTGAGGCAGATGTCATCAATATTGATAACAAGTACATTAATCCATTTAAGACATATGCAGGAACGAAGTTCCTCCAAGAACTCGTTCGTCATTTAAATGCATGTTATTTTTTAGATTACAATGAATTGGCTTTAAAAAAAAAAAGAGATATTTGATGCACATGGTCTGAGTCTTCTCACAGTGTATGTCACTCGTAAATAATTATGCAACACCCCACCATGATGACAGATTGTTGTCAATTAATCTGCTTAGTAAGTCCAATGGGATACATCTTCTGTAAGTTAAAACCCATTTGTTGATATCTTCATCACTACTGTGACTGCACTGACTCATATCTATTGGTGGAAGGCATATTAATAATAGTAATACTAATAATATTGAAATTCTTGGTAACTGCATAAAATTATAAACTTTGCATATCAAAAGTATTTACATGTAAAGAAATTGTCAGGATTTCTTTTCACATAAAGACACATTATACAGTTTAATGTTATACTTTATTCATAAAGTACATGAACTAAAGTTGGCATTACTCAAAAATTACATTAGTGAATATCTCAAACTTTGTAATATAATAATTTATGCTTTTCCCCATAGCTTAAATAAATTTATTTGCAAAAAAAGGACATCCTATGGAAACTTGTGCATTTTTTAGCATATTTGGACATATGGATATTTTATAACAATTTTAAGAATGATGAAAAATTCAAGAAAAGTAACCAAACAACTGAAACTCAAGAACTTTAAAAGTTTTCTTGTAAAATACCCCCCCGAGATGGCTAAAGTCACATAAAGACACATCACAAAAAGCACATATGAACAGATGTAATATAGGATTTTGAAGTAGACTTGCACAATGTAAACCTCAGACATTTAGTTTGGTTTGCTCCTGACTGTTGAAGTGAGAGAAAAAAACTATGCTGAGATCAAAAAACTGTCTGAGGCCTACAGAAAGAAGACCGTAGCAACTAGTCAGGATGGTATGGGTAAGGTAAGGTCTGAAGAGGCCATTCTGGTGTCTGGAGAGTAGTCTAATAGGAAAGGACATGTAAGCATACCCAGGTCTGATTGATCAAGGAAGTTCATCCCAAAAGCACACTGCAGGATGTAACTGGAAGTGTCCAAAAACCTTAAAATATCATCAATGCACCAAGAGCAGTCTCTCACTACTGTTTATGTGAGAATGTGTTCCTCTGAAATGAGAAGGAGAAAGCACAAGTGTAACTTCTACTGGAGATGTGTAAGGAGGAAACCTTCGCTCTTCACTGAAAACATAAAGGACAGATTAAAGTTTTCTAAAGAGAACACAATCAAAAGGCTTTTGGAAAAAAGTTTATTGAACAGATGAGTCTAACATGGAATTGAAAAACATCTGCTCTTAAAAAAACCCAAGCTTCTTTGTTGCAGCTTTACCATTCAAGTTTCTGTTGAGTTAAATTGCTGTATACTTCACTTGCATCGTTTCAGCTGGTTACGAGGTTAGGGTTGAGAATGATGTTGGTATTGAAGTTGCAATATATGGAAGAATATATAAAAAATAAAATCAGGGGTGCCAAGTGTGATTCAGTGGTAGAGCAGGGGCACCATATATGGAAGCTACAATCCTCAAAACAGCTGTCCTGAGTTTGACTCTCAGCTCCAGGGCATTTGCTGCATGTCTTCCCCTTCTCTCTCTGCCCTTTTCCCACTCCAACTGCTAATGAATAAAGGCCACTAGTTCCACAAAATTCTTTAAAATTAATAAAATCTAATGAATATACATATCTATAAAAATATGTTCCTTCTTTTATAGCCTATACTGCATATGTTCTATAGGTATACCTTTGTGGTTTTATATTACTGAATCATAAGCAACATTGTTTCCAGCTTCCATATATAGAACTCGTTTGACTCTATCAGGAAACAAGGCTTGTGACATTTTGCAACCTTTGCATCATGTATGAAAGCACTTTTACTTTTATGGCATGTTTACATGATTTTGAGAGAGAGTTTGCTTTTGAGTTATAAGTCTTCAGCTTTTTACTATAAGGAAGTGAAGGTATTATTAAAAAAAAAAAAAAAAACGGTCTTGCTGCATGCAACCCTTAGTATCACTTGAATACACATGCACCACTTACCCACTTAAAAAAGGGACAACACAATAAAAACACAAATAGTGTCAACAACATTCATCCTACTAGGATCAATTGTTGTTAAACCCTTAACTTGGTCCTTAATGAAGAATACTGGAAAAATACTTTGGGAACCCACAGAATCACACAGACATACAGCACTGGAACAAATCTACTTTCACTTCAGCAATGACAATGTTTTTACCTCCACCCATCAATAGCAGTGAGTGTTTTTTAGATACACATCCTTTTACAAAATAAAAAATTAAAAAAATAGAAGTTTAGATCCTAGTATTCATTCATTAACATATCAAGAAACAAGATCATTTTTTGCCAGTGACTGCAGTAATTTATTGGGGTATTTGTGCAGACAACATCCAATGTACATTCAAATTCCATTAGACAGACCATTATCATTGTCTGCTATTATTATCAGCAGCACATAAAATCACACAACAGCTAAAGATTTCATAAAATATATTGTCTGAATGGGTCTTTTGGGCTCTTTCATATTAATTTTTGGTCACAAATCTCATGTGCAACACAAGGCATAAATAGAATTCAATTAAATGTTATTTGTTAAAAATATCTATTGTTTTTTAAGATTTATGATCCTCTCAATGATATATTTACTGAACTGTACACTCCTTATAACTCTATATATCTAAACGATCTGAATACTTGGTTTGTAAAACCTACTGCATGAATTTTGATTATGTAATAACCAGTAAATAACAGTGTATTGTTTAATGTTGCAGTTGGACAACATTGTAAACTAGGATTTGTGTGCAAAGTCAAAAGTGAATGAAAACACAATTTGTTGATATTTAAAGGCCAAAAGGGGTAAACTTCATGGCAATTAATTGTGTGATGAACATCAAAGCAAAAAAGAACAGCCATTAGGTCTAACGAGTAAGAATACACCAGTACAGCTAATATAATAAATTCTTTCAATTAGGTTTTGCTGCCTGACTGAATTCTGTTCCCAAAATAAGTATGTGAATGTCAAACTAAGAAGCCTTTCCAGTTAATCCAATGCCACTTTCTGACCTTTTCTAGTTGGGTGTGTGTGTATGCATTGAAGAATGGACATTTTGTTGATAGGATTATTGCAGCTTCACCCTGAATACAGAGATCAGTCAAAGAGCAGATAGAAATAGCTGTGGCTTGTACACACATTTACATTTCACTGAGACAGGCAGTTATCACAAAAAATGCCATCTTGGATCCCCTTTGGCCTGCTGATGTCAAGATAAAACTTATTTAGCTCAAATTAGATTATTTAGGGGGAATTTTCTTCTCAACAAGAGACAACTTGATTTTTTTTTTCAACAAAATAGCTTTTGCACGATGAAGAAAAGAGCCAGAATGAATGTTAGTGCTGAACTGATTGCTTATTTATATCATTTGTGGTAAAGTGATGAACATTGGAAATCTGTTTGGCATAAAGTGGTTTGTAACTATGTGCTTGAGATGCTTTGCATAACTGTATTTTTTATTTTTGCCTTGCAACAAACTGCATTTCAAACATTTGGATGAAACCTGTAAAAATAAATAGGATGAATTGAAATTAAAGCCATCCATTACTTAATAGAAGAAATTAAATTAAACTAACAAAAGACAAATCATATGTTACAAAATGAGACACATCCACTGTTTGACTGTTTTCTATATATGGCAGCGATGAAACATAACATGACATATGATAACAGTATTTTAGTAATATTTCCAGCTCGACATGAACAGTAGCAGAGGTGATTGGGGAGCAAATCCAGAGCAGATGTAAAGTATACAAGAGGCAGACATTTACACTGCTTACAGGACATGTACAGTACAGACTCTCACAGACAGAAACATCAACAACAGTAAGCAATTTATTTGGACTTCTCAATTTGAGGCACATCAATCTTTTCCCCTGTTAGAAGCTGCCAAATGCCTCCTCTGTAGTTCTCATTTCCCAAAGCATACAGAAGAGGATTAAAGGTGGGTGAGGTCTTAGCCAGGATAGGAGCGATCTGTGGAGACGAATGTCGCATGAATATCAGAGCTTAAGAGATTTCACATGTTGATTTTTTGTACATATACAAATTCCAATTGCTTGGATTTCATAGATACTTCAGATAAAAAAATACTTGGTGAAGAAATTCACTTAGGTTTCACAGGTTAGGGCAGGGGTCTGCAACTTGTGACTGGAGCTGCGAGTGGCTCTTTGGACCTTACATGTGACTCTTAAAAACTTTGGAACAAACATATTTTTTCAAATATAGATATGAAAACTAATTCAGATTTTAGCATTGTTTCAGTTCTTCCATGGAATAATTGCACTGAATTTTCACATCAGAATGACATTAAAAGTATCACCAATATTTTATAGGTCTATTTTTCTTGTCACTAGGTTGATGAAAACTATGTCCTTTTTTTCTTTTTACATAATTTTCCACAAATATCAACATCCAATATGGGTATATATTCATCCTCTTTTTGCAAAAGTTTTATGTTTCCCTTTATATTAAGATGTTAAAACTAGAAATATAATTGTGTTTTTTAATGACAATTTCTCATTGCAAATATTTATCAACAACTATAAGTTATCTTTTTTCAAAAGGTCAGGCAACTTTTGTAGCTCTACAGAAGTCTTAGTTAGCTGGACTGAGGGTAAAAATGGCTAATTGGATTGTAAAGGTTGCAGATCCATGGATTAGGGTTATAATATTTCAGATTAAAAGTTTATATGGTAAGTACATACCATTTAAAATACAAAACAGCTCATACATTTGTGCACTTCTGCACTGCTTGGTATCCTTACCATCCGCAGCTTTGGTGAAACAAGAGTTGCATTTTCCACAGCAGCATAGAAAGCCAGAACACCATAGGGCCCCCAGCAGAACAGTAATGTCTTCAGAGGAGTGTTGGGGTTAAACTGCAGGTCAATAGTAACAAAAGCATAAAAATGAAGAACTGAAAACTGCAGTTCAAGAATGATTTGTTAGCCATCTGGCTAAAGGGGGTGGAGGTCGGGGGTGTAGACAAAAATGCCATTCATCATGAGATTTTCCTGCTTGCAGGCCGATCACATACCCAGAATAATGTCGGAGAGAACAAGAGAATGTGTTAAGATCATTATAACAAATATAGAAAACAGAAAAAGCCAATGAGTGAAGGGACAGGTTACTGTAATACTAGGGTCAAAGCGTAAGTTATTTTTAACTCCACTTTATGCATGCGAAACATTACCATGATTAAGCTTTTTGCTTCAAGGATGGTATATATTTTTTTCCAAATAGTGTAAAATCCGGAAACATGAGACTTTAATAAAGTTCAGTGATTTTAAGCTGAATTTGGCATTACAAAGTAAGTTTCTCTTCTCTGTCAAAATGACTTAGACACGTGTAAACTCTCAACCCTATGAGAGCTAGGCCGTATTCAAAGTTAATTTACAATAGGCAGCAATGTGTGATGAAAAACTCTTTGATGTTATAGTGTAGCACTGTTCTGGTTAGAGCACTCATTTTTACTCTTAGTATTATATTATAATGAGAGTGTCTGCAGCCAGTTCAGACAACTGTGAGTAATGGGCTTATGCAACATAACGTGGGCCAACCTGATTCAACCCATGCAGGTCTCTTCTACTCAACCTACTATATTCAGAGCCTTTGTTTGTGTCAGTGAAGCCCTGACCTCTCCCTGAGGCAATAACTCATACGTTACACTGTGCATGCCTTTTATAGTGTGCTTAGTTACTCTGAATAGTGTCCATTTGGGAAAAATGCTTGCCCTCGAGGATTATTCTGATTTCCTTCAAAAGGTGACTTCAGAGCAGACATACTCATGCTCTTGTGTACCTATTTGTGAAGATTTACTTATCAGTTGCCATTGTTACATTACTTGCAAGAGTGAGTTTTTTGGGTTTTGAAATCATGAAATTCATACTCTTTTTTTTCACTGAATAAAACCTTAATGTCTGTGCTGATGCCAAGTTAAAGGGATAGTTCTACATTTCTTGAGTAATATTTTACCTGCAGTAGATGGCTCTCTTCTTTATTTAGCATAAATCCAGATTAGTTGGACCTGAAGCTAATGGCTAATCTGAGGGAGGCCAAGAACTTCTACCATCTTAAAACAATTCCAATCTTAAAGACATCATAACTGAAGGAGGTGGGGCACCACCAATGATTTTCCTGTGTGAAACATACTGAGAATGGAACTTATAAAGCATTTCTTCTAAACGTAACCATGTAATATAAATTCAAAATTGTGTAAAACACTAAATATTATAGTTGATAAATGCTCTATCTGAAAAAAAAATGCTGCCTTACTTTTATTTTCAGGTAGTTTGTCTGATCAGAAATTCTTTAAATGTTCTCCTCTGAGCACAGGGTCTGCAAAGGAATTTTATTATAAGTGCACCTACCTCTATTGTTCTTGCAAATAACCATCAACTTCTGTGTAAAAAGCCCAATGCAAATGTGACAAAATTTAAGGATTCCTAAAATAGCATGTGTATAAACCTCTATGATGTTTTCAACACTGGAGTTGTTTTAAGATGGTAGACTCCAACTAATTTGGAGTTATCTACCCATTAATTCCAAACATATTTACCTATATATTGCATATAGGTAAAATATGTTTGCAAATAATAACCTTTTAGCAAAATCTAACTTCTACAATCCTGACCTACCCTTTAAATCTGAAATTTCCATGTGTATGTTCCCATCCCTTCTCTTGCAGGGCATATGCAATTTTCATTAAAGACTCCAAGTTCTAATAATGTAGGTGGATCGTGTTTTATTACATTACTTACCCTGGGGTTTCCAGTCTTTTTGAATCTCTGTGCAATGGACTGGTAGGAGGAAAGAACAATAAACACCTGAATGCCCATGTTGAAAATGCTCATAGGGATCAAGTATGAAACATAGTTCCTGTTGAAAGAGGAATAAATGTTAGGAAGTGAAATAAAGACTTCTGTGTAATATAATAATGTATTTCAATATCATTTTGATGTATCTATATTATCACTAATATTCATTTTATTGATCCATATCACACTTTTAATGTACGGAACCTCAAGTCTATCTTTGCTTAAATGTATATCACATTAAAATAAAAAAGGTGAATTTCTCTTCTGAGTATCGAGAAAAGTTTGTGCATGCACCTGTCCCCTTTGCTGTAATCCAATGTGCAGCAAGTCCTGAGAGGCTCGTAATCATACTCTCCCCAGCCGATGAGGGGCATGGCTGCCCAGAATGCAGCAAACATCCAGACAAATACAGCCAGAGAGATGGCACTGCTCCACTGTAACTTTGTCCCTGGGAAGAGAAAGATTCAGCTTGCCTGTTTCAAATACACCTAACGTGTGAATGCCTTAAGATTTGAGCATTTTTAATTTTCCTTGAATGGCTACTTTTTTTAGAGACAATGGTTATACCAGAGCAACAAACTGAAATAGGTGAAAAGACAATGGTCATCCTCTCTTCTCTTTTTTTACAGTTCACAGTCAAGAATAGCAGAAGGTAGTTTGTGTCATTGTTGAAGTTCCCAGCTAGTATAATAGTTATCACAACAGCACTCTGTTGCTATTTGCAATCTGAAACAATTATAGAGCTGGCCTCCTATGGCTCTGTTTGAGTCTCTGCATCACAGGAGAAGAAACGAATGAGGTTTTGACACTGATCACTACCTCCAGGAGTCAACTTACTCGTGCAGTATTGATGGTATCTATCCCAAGCGATAGCTGCAATAAAGTGAAGGCTGGCAAGAGCTGTCATGAAGCCCTGAAAGCCATGCGTCTGGCAGCCTTCTGAGCCGTAAGGCCAGTACCTGCAGGGAGGAGATCAGGGTATGAGGTTGTTATAGAATCTTGAATTCAAAGCAAGAAGATGTGCCCCATAGTTATATTTTCTTGATCCCACATAATTGAAACTGATGTTGATTGGGCTCAACTTTTGAAAGACTTACTGGGACACATATCAGGTAAGGTGTTATCATTTGCTATGTAATTACTTTGCACACATTGGCTATCCCTAGCCTTAGTCATACCAGCCACTGATTCACAGCTTTAAACTGAAAAACATAGGAGGGCGTCAAGAACAATAGTTTTAAAGGCTGGATTACCACGGTCAAGGGTATTTCTTCCATTAACATTAATTCTGAATTCATACTGTGTTTAACCATGTCTCTTTTATGGACAAAGCCATAGAAGGAGCTACTACTGTGATGATGCAAATTTTGTTTTTAGCTGTGTTTTTTCACCTTCATGGAGCTGATAATGGAACTTTTACCAGCTTTGTATAATCAATTTTTCTTTAACATCGGTACTCATGCATCGGAGCAGCTGTCTTTTTTGTCTGTCTACTCTATCCTCTTACCACAGAAGGAGGGATTGCTTTAAACTCAATGACTAAATGCAGTCGACATGGTTTCCTTACACAGATTACTTTTTAACAATTGGCAGAGGCTTGTAGAATAGCTAAAAACAGTACTTAGGTAAGAATAGCATTACTTCAAGGTGCCTTTACTCAAGTAGATGTAGAAAAAGCCATGCAAAAAATTACTGAAGTAAGTGACTCAAGTACTGAGTAACTCTTTGACCGTAACATCTGATTTAATTTATAAAAGAATATGTAATCAGACAGAAAAAAAAGTTATGTGCAAATTTTGGTATAAGAATAAGATAAAGGATGAGTAAAAGTAAATAGTATCAATAATAAATTCAGGCAGAAAAAAAATACATTTCTAAGTCTAAGTGTTTCTAAAGCTTTTGAAACCAGTACTTAAAGAAGGTAATGTTCACATGTTAGAACAATGTAAAGTACTACCTATGATAATATACACTGTTTACTGCATATTGACTTGATCTCCAAATGACACAGCAAGCTAAGCAGATAGAAAATAACACAAGAATGAAACTTATGTTTGTACAAAAAGTCTCAAATTAACATGACTGTTGCTAGTTTGCTCTGTGTCAAGTGCATGTTTTTGTGCATTTTTGATTAGAACATCTTTGCTCATCATTCAGTGAAGTAACTCAAAGTAAGAGTAATATTACTTCAAAATAATATTACTCAAGAAGTAGTAAGACACATGGTGCAGTACAACTACTCCTAAAATTAAATTTTGTTCAAAAAGTTACTCAAGGAAATGCAACTGAATAAATGAATTACTACCCACCTCTGTCAATTGACATGTTGAACTGAAGTTGACTGCTTTGTTTTTATTGAATTGGAATGCATGTCAATGAATTTCAATCTCATCCAAAGTATTCCCCTTCTCTGAATGTTTTATGGTCATCATGGTAAGTATAATTTGGCTTTTTGGACAAGAATTCACAAAAATAAAAACCTCATCAAGTAAGTACATCTCGAACATCTGAACAGCAAAATTTTTCTTCATTCTTCCTTACAAAAGAGCCTAAGTTGTGTTAAGTTGCTCAGGGATTGGGGAGAACATCTGTTTTCAGGTCCAGTCACACATGTGAAGAACCCATACTACAGTTGTTGTATTTAGAGTCTACCCCATCTGAGCCACTGAACCTTTAAACTCCTACAGGGTGCTTGTAGATGTCTTGGCAGTCTTGCTCACCAGTGTTTTTCATGTTTGGTCTCTCAGTTTGTGAGTACTAATAGTTCTAGTGAGATTTAGATAAGTGTGACACTCCTTCAATTTCTTAATGATGGATTTAATTTAACCCAGGAATTGTCCATTGTGTTGGAAATCATTCTGTAGCCATCTACTAATTTATACATTTCAATAATCATTTCTCTGTGTAGATTGGAGTGTCCTTTTCTCTTCATGTTGTTATTGTTTTAGGAACTTAGACTTCCTAGACACAGATGTAACAGTACAATCACTAAATGCACATCTTCTCTCTCAAAGATCAAACTTTTCCTTTCTAGATGTGACTTGGAATCATTAATGCATGCTTTCATAACCTCCCAGTCGGATTATTGCAACCCTCTTTAAACGGAAATTATTCAGCTCACTCTATCACGCCTTCAACTATCCCAAAAAGAGGTGATGCAAGTTTTAACAGGTACAAAGAAACAAGAACACTTCACTCTGGTGTTAGAATCTTTGCACTGGCTGCATTTTTATTTCAGGGGCAATTTTAAAGTTCTTTTATTTGTTTTTAAGTCTCTCAATGGCCTTGCACCATCATATTTGTCCAGTCTGCTGCACCCCTTCGTCCCATCTCCTCTCAGGTCAGCTGACCAGATGCTGCAGGTGGTTCCTAAACCACAGAGGAAATTGAGATGTGATTGAGCTTTTTATATTGTGCCCCAAAGCTCTGGAACGAGATGCCTCTGCACATAAGACAAGCTTCCTCAGCTGATATTTCTTAAAAACAAAATTTTATTTTTTGACTTCTAACAGAAAGTGAGTTTAGCCGGGGTTTTTTGGACCGCTTACGTTATTGTTAACGTAATGTTAGTGTTGTTAGGATTTAATTGTATTTATCTCTGACCTGTGTTATACCTGTTGTGCAGCACTTTGGTAATACACCTGTTGTTTTTTTAAGTGCTATATAAATAAACATGGCATAGTATCTTATGCATTTTTAATTTATTTACATTAGTTTTGTGATACTTCACTTTGACATGAAAGAATTTTTTAAATTATTGTCAAGAACTTC
The DNA here is from genome assembly GCA_014839685.1 of Anableps anableps. Taxonomy (NCBI): domain Eukaryota; kingdom Metazoa; phylum Chordata; class Actinopteri; order Cyprinodontiformes; family Anablepidae; genus Anableps; species Anableps anableps. The sequence goes on from CM026076.1 coordinate 19,177,292, forward strand.
TGATTATTTTGACCATTATTTTATTTACAAAACCACTAAGAGGCTAAAATATCCAACTGAGCTGAATACTAAGTCAATTCTAGACACACATATCTATTTATCTATCTATCTATCTATTAGAGAGATGTTTGGAAATCTCAGATGTTAATACGGAAAGCAGAATTTCTGATATACTGATAACAGGAGGAAATCACTAGACAACATCCCTCAGCTCCAAATTTTAATCAACATTGTTTTCTAATTGGACCACTTTACATTTAGCCCCAAGAGGCCCAACCCTAGCAATTATGAAAACCGCGCTTACATAACTCACCTCAGAAAGCTGGAAAAAGCTGCGATGGTGGCGTTCATGGAGATGCCGATGTCAGCCATGGCTAAACTGAACACCAGAAAATTGCTGGGGGTCCTCAGCTCTCTCACTTTGAGGAAAGCCACGATTGTCACCGCGTTTAGAAAGAAGCCCAACAGACCTTCGGCAGAGCAGAAAAGAGGTGTTTACAATCTCAGGGATGAAAGCCAGTGCGCACAGCGTAGGTTATTACGACACAGGCATACACAGTGACATATCAGATGATTGCATCCATTTGTTTGTTTACACAATATCAGAGGAGGTAACATTTATAAATTACAAAAACAACACGCTGTAACTACGGGATCAGTGTCCGAGAGGTGACAGGTCCTGCCGTAGGTTAATGTGGTACCTCGCGGGCACAGCCCTCCTCCTGTCTGGATGGATTCCCAGAGAAAACACTCACCTTCCACCAGCAGACAAGAACCCAACGAAAACACATCGAACTCGGAGAAACCCTCTGGTAAAGGGTACGACGTGACCATCTTGACTGCGATTTGACGCTACTGACTTTTCCTCTCTACTCAGTCCGCTCGTTTACAGTTTGCCTCAGTATGACTGTACAGGGTCCGCTTATAAAGGGGTATTTCACGTGAAAAGCATGCAGTTTATTATGTAAAGCCCCCCACCCTCTCCCTCTCTCTCTCTGTCTGTCGCCCCAATCCGCGCAGGAATGTCTTAATGAACATAACCGCACAAACCGTAGCGCTTAATGCGCATTTGCCCCGTCGCAACAATAAAGCCCTCAGCTAGTTACACAACAAGCCTTTGTCCGTTGGTGTCCCGATGATGATGCAGCCGCTGCAGCTGATAGAATGGGTTTGATGTCGGCCATTCTCGCTTTAAGGAAGCCCAACAGGTGTCTGTGAGGATGTCGCCAACATCTGCATGTTTAAGCAACGATTCCCCCAAATAATCTGAGGGTATTTGCATTTGACCTCCCTTTCAGTCAATACTTTGGAAATCCTTTCTTTCCAATAACAGCTACAAATCCATTGTGTGTGTGTGTGTGTGTGTGGGGGGGGTGTTTATCAGGTTTCCAGTAAAAAAATTTCTTCTCAATCAGAGTGGATGGAGGGTGCCTGCACACAAAGTCTTTTAAAATGTTTTTGTTTTATTTAGGTTTGGACTTAGCCATCCTAAGGATGAATATGATTTGACCTAAACTTTTGTGTTGTACCTTATGTTATTTGGGTTGTTGCCCTGTTGGAAGGTGAACCTTCATCCAAAGAGTTTTGCTGTCAATAACAGGTTTTCTTCAGGGTTGAGCATTGTTCTTACCATCGCCTCTGACCAGCTTCCCTTTTTATGCTGAAGAAAGACAACCCCACAGCATGATGTGGCCACCACTATGTTTCATAGTGGAAGTGGTGTGATGTCAGGCTTTCTCAGAAGAGCTGTATTTTACATGAGGTAGGCTCTATTTAGCATTTAGATGACTTCTAAAAGTCATTGATTGCACTAAATTTTATTTTGGGGAATCATAGTAAATGGGGCTTTCATATATTTATTTGTATAAAAACACCTTTTCAATTATGCTCTACTTTCTCATAAAATTCCAGTAAAATAGACTAAAGTTTATGGCTGTTAGGTCACAAAGTTGGAGAACCTTTAAAGGGCAGGAATACCTTTACTACTAACTATATGTTTTTTTTCTTTCATTTTTAAAATGGAAAATGTTTTAACTCATGACAGTAATCATGCTCTTTCATTTATTGACCCAAAGCAATTACAGTGAAGACGCAAACGCAACAGTGTGCACTGGAAATGCTGTGTTGTATCTTCCTTAATCCTTGATCCCACTTGCAGGGCCCTCTGGAACTGTCAGCCATCTTTTCATGCAGCTTTAACTTTTGACAGACACATTGACCTTTAAGGGATTAAGCCCACTGTTATTTGTTTACAATGATAGAGGATAAAGCTAAATTATTTTTTTGAACCCACAGATGTTTTAACCGAAGCTTTACTCAATCTGAAGTTCATGTGCTATAACAATGGCAGACAGGAAGACACGATGCATTGTAGCTTTGACTAAAATATGGTTCAAAAATAGCTGGTTAAACATAGCATTAATTGCAATAAGTCTTACCATTATCCTAAACCTGCAATAGAGCAAATGGCTTACTATTATTTAGCTGTTAAAAGCATGTGCAGATTTTCATGCCAAAGGGCTGAAGGGAAACAAACATGATATTGTGCTGCTCCAAGGATTACATAAAAAAATGCTGGTAAAATTTATGTGAAAATGTGTAAAGTGTTCAGTCACATGATATTACAAGTCACGTGATACAAAAAAGATTAAAACAAAAGATTATAACAAATCTTTTTATTTCTTTTTCTATTCAGTTGCACAAACCCTATGAAAAGTCACTCAAATACATCATTTTAACTGACCTTATTCAAATAATCTACTGGCAAATTTTAAACTGTACACAGAAAAAGTGACTCACTTTAGGATGAATATGATAGATCTGCATCATACTGATAGATTATAGAAAATATAATGCATAGGGTGTCCAAAGTGCAGCTCAGGGGCCATTTGATTTTCTTGGCGTAATTTTGTGGCCCCCGACTACAGTTCATCTGGCCCTCGAGCAAATAGAGCTGATTCTGACAATTTTTGTAATTTTTTTAAATAGGAGATTTTCCATGAAAATTTCTATCTTCCTAAAGGGAAAATGTTAGCTACAATACAAACTTTTTTTTTTTTTTTTTTTTTTTTTTTTTTTTTAATTGGCTATGTTTTTTTAACTTTCATTTTAATGAAAACTTTGAACTAAAAAGTTGGAAAACTGTACATTTTTTCTTTAGACTTTTTCAGGCCTGCAAAATTAGTTATTTTCCACTTTGTTTTATTAAAATCTTGCATAATTAATTTAAAGGACACAATGATTTTAAAGGAGCCTCAATCAAGTATTGTGTACCAGTATTCTGTATTTTCTAGGCACATAGTGACATTTTATAGCACAATCGGGAGTGTTGGACTGAGAAGTAGTTTGTATGATGAACTCAGCAGATGTGCAGTTTCACCAGCTGTTTGCTGTTGCCGCTTTTCTGGTGGAGCTGAGTGGGGAAAGTGAGGGAGGGGTGCTCTGTGAGGTTAAAGCTTGGCTGGAGACTGCAGTTCCGAGGAGGAACTTTGTGTAAATAGGCAGCGCTTTGTGAGAGCAAGAGTTTAGGCACCACCGAATGGCTGCCAAGGGAGATTCAAGGACTTCTCAAACACGCATGAAAGAATCAAAGTAACACTCCAGGTATGTTTTTGGTGAGGAAATTACTTTATAACATGATATAAAGCTCAAAAAAGTTGATTTTACATAATACCCTCGCTTTAATGCTGAACAGATAAAAAAATCCCCAAAACAATACACAATAAAATTATTTTTGATTTCTAATTGTTAAGAAAGGTGCCTGATTACTTTCAACTTGGTGATTTTAGCCCACAGTGCAAAACTATTTGGTCACCACTAGGTATATGTTTTGTCATGTATTTGGTTACCTTTTTATTTACTTTTTATTATTGTGTATTGCATGATGCCATGCTCATGCTAATTAGGCCATCTTGGTTTTCAGTGGCATTGATTTTGCTTCAATTTCTGTGTCTGTTCTCCTGTCTGTTTCAGTCACTTTTATCTTCTGCTCACCATAGATGTCTAATCCTTCTCTATTAATGATCAAACCTGCTTTATATCTAGTCTTTCCTAAATCAGGATATACAGTGCCTTGTAAAAGTATTCAAATATTTACTACTACTACTATTCAAGTATTTAACATTTTTACATTTTATTGTAACCACAAACTTTAATGTATTTTTCTGGAATTTTAGGTGATAGACTCAAACAAAGTGGTGCGTACTTGTGAAGAAAAATATAAAGAATATGGTTTTGTAGATTTTGGCTTTTTTTTTTTTTTTTTACAAATAAAACCTGAAAAGTGTAGGATGTATTTTTATTCAATCCCAGTGAATCAATATTTTGTTGAACAATGCAAGTATTTTGGTGTTTGTGTGTACCAGCTTTTCAGATTTAGACTGAAATTGTTGCCCATTCTTCTTTGTTAAGCTCCAGCTCATTCAGGTTGGGTGAAGAATGTTCAAACCATCAATTTTCAAGTTTTAACCCCGATTCTCAATTGGATATAGATTTGGACCTAAACTGGGTCATGCTAACACAAGGGTCTACATTGATCTAAACCCTTTAATTGAAGCTCTGGCTTTACTTTTAGGATTGTTGTCCTGCTGGAAATGAACCTTTGAATGTAGTCTCAAGTATTTTGTGACTTCTAACTGGTTTTCTTTCATGACTGCCCTATATTTAGCTCAGTCTATCTCTAAATCAACACAGACAAGTTTTTCTGGCCTTGCTGAAGAAAAACAACCTCACAGCATGATGCTGCCACCATGACCATCTTCTTGCCACTCTTCCATATATGCCATATTTACATAAAAGTTGTCCTGCTAATAGACTGTCCCTCCTGAATTTTGGATCTCTGCATGGGCCTCCCAGCTGCTTTGTTAAGTACTACTGTCCTTGCCTAGAGGAAGGCATTATCTTGGTGGTTTTTAAGTTGGATTGGTTGGTTTTGAGATGAAGAATCAAACAGTATTCTCTCAGATGTACAAAGTTTGGGATGTTGTTTTGCATGCTAGTAACGTTTTATGTTTTCCACAGCTTTATTCCTGATCTATTAGCTGTGTTCCTTGCTTGTCATAATGCTAGTTGTTCACTAATGTTTCAATAAACCTTTGACACAATCACAGAACAGCTGTACTTACAGTGGGATTAAATGATAAAAAGGCGTGTTTTCACTAACCACCTATAGCTGTTGGTTTCTCTAGATTTAGTGGTATCAGAGTAAAGGGGATAAATACAAATGCACATTACCCTTTTCAGAATTTGACTTGTCAAATAAACTTTGAAAACAATGTGATGCTTTCCTTCTACTGAACATTTGTGTGCCACTTTGTGTTGTATTCTCAGATAAAGTCCCAATAAAATACATTTAAGTTTGTGGTTGTAAATGACCAAATATGAAAAGTTCAAGCTGCATAAATACTTTGGCACTATATCTGCATTTTCAGTTACTACACTTAAGCTCCTCATACTTGTTTTACTATTATTTATTTCTTGTGCATATAAACACATTGTTAATCTTTTTGTTGCATTCATCTTTGAAATGTTGCCCTAACCTGCCCTGCTGTGCATTTATAGTTTAATAATGTTTGTTTGCAGCTTCAACTCTTCTCTTCCATAAGCCTCTCAGCTAGAATTTGGGTTGTCATGCACCAACTTATGTCAGTTTGACTCTGGGGTTTATTTATTATCTCAGGATTATTTATATTCCCTAAAAAAGGAGCCCCCCCTCACAAATTAAGAGATCAGTGTCAGTTCACATACATTTTATTCCAAACTTTGGTCTTCTCATAAAGCTTAACTGGAGACCAAGTGAGAGTGAAACACAAATTATTTAAAATATTAAATAAGATCAAAGATTTTTAATCCAGTTTTTTGTTGTGCTATGTCAGTTGTCCAACAGATAGTCACCAAAGAGCTACATAAAGAGAGTAAACCACAAAAGGTCTTTCCTATAGAACCTGGCTGTTCACATAGCATTGCATTGAAACATATTATTGGAAAAGAAAAAGTGTGGTGGAAGAAGGTGAGCTTGGCAGAGATTCACAATATACAGACTGCCTATCCAGAACATTGGCTTCCACTGTCAAATTTCTTAGGTAAGCATAAGCTATTCCTGAACCAGAGGCAATATCAGACATCCCTTAACTGGGATGAGCAGAAAAGGGATTAGACTCTTCTCAGTGGTGAATAAGTGGTCAGTAAATGGTGCAAATGAAGCCTCAACTGAGTATTGATTACATATGCGATACATTACATGAAAACCTTTTTTTAGCTGACATTTTGCTATGGTTAATATGTTTTGTTGGTCTTATCCAATGTTCTTTTTTGGGAAATCAATCTAATCAAGTTTGATTATATTTTGCTTTTTGAATTTTGTTACTGGAATAAAGTAGCTTTCATTTATATTCAAATTTGTTGTGATGTAATGTTATAGAATAGGAAACTTCTGTTTTTACAGTCCAGTTGTCCCAACAGGTCATAAAATGTATAAATGCCATTATTTGTGCCTATAAGGAACTTTGAGACAGAAGTAAGCTGTATGAAATTTTGCACATGAACTCATGCTGTTTCACTTTTGTCCAACTATAATGGTATGATCAGAAAGATTTTGATGAATTCAGATTATACTAATTTTGGTTTTATTTCATCACTGGAAATTATTGGTACAACACACATGCACTCATACATATCTTAAAACTGCCATAAGAAAACCTGAAGATTTCCTGGCAGGGCCAAAACACGTGTTTTAAGATCCTTACAACACCAGGGCCACCTTGTGGCAAAACAAAGCGATGTTCGTTTACATCTTAACTGTCACAGAAGGGCTGAAATGAACAGCCAGCAATTCAGTGGAGAGAAAAAAGAAACATCCCAGTGGATTATGACCGTTTCGGAAGTGTTTTTTCACTGATGATAAATAGGAACGTCTCCGTGCAGCCTATCAGATTCCGGGATGCTATACGCATCAAAATGAAAGGAACGCCAGTTCTTCCCCTAATCCCAGTCTATCCTTTTTATCTCGGGACTCACAGCAGTCAGATCACTATGGGACACCAAAGCGGTGGAACAAAGCCATGCAGGCGATAGTCCTTTACATGAGAGAGAAAAAGCAAGTCTGTTTAATTTAAGTGCGGCGCAAACTGGGCGCACAGGCACACTGCGTATGCGTAAAAGTGGGCCAAGATGTTCACTGTCCTGCTCCTGGGGCTCTGGGTAGCCACGATGGAACTTTTCTCCCCAGTGAGCTCATGCCCTTCGCAGTGCAGTTGTTTTTACCATAACTTGAGTGATGGATCCAAGGCTAGGTAAGGAAACTACAGAACACACAATTTACATGGCCATGCGTGGTTTATGCACACCGGTGCCTCTCTTCGGATGATTAGATTTAAACGTGAGGACAGATGTTTCAACAGAGGTGAAATGTGAACACGCGTACTAACGATAATTGTTAGAGTTCATCTCGATCAAATTTGATCTTTCACTGGATTATCTGTTAAACGCATTTTTTCCCCTCCTGTTTGAACATTATGATGTTTTATTGAGTGGACATTATTTCTTGATTATATTTCCTCATTGTTTTTTCGTACCTGACCTGAGTGCGTCCTTTTGACTTAACCGAACTAGTCTTCACTTATATCTTATCATTCTGTTTTATTAGATTCATATTTAATAAGCCATTTGAATCATGTTTTATTGGTGTGCCTCTTTCAGAAGCGTGATTTGCAATGATCCTGACATATCACTTGTGCCGGTCGGGTTCCCTGTTGACACATCCAAACTGCGAATCGAGAAAACAGCCATCCAGCAAATCCCAAGCGACGCCTTCAGCTACCTCTCCAGTCTGGAATTCCTCTGGATGTCTTTCAACACCCTATCGGCTCTGAGCCCGGAAAGCTTTCGGGGACTGTTCAACCTGGAAGAGCTCCGTCTGGACGGGAATGCCCTCACTGCCTTTCCCTGGGAGTCTCTCATTGACATGCCCAGCCTCAGACTGCTTGATTTGCACAACAACCAGCTCACCTCGCTGCCCGCGGAAGCCACCACTTACATCAAGAACCTCACCTACCTGGACCTGTCCAGCAACAGCTTGCTGACCCTGCCAATGGAGGTGCTGACCAACTGGCTGGCTGCGAAGCCCATGCAGGGCCCCGAGAGCTCCAAGATGATACTTGGTAAGAAGGAACACACGGGCGCCTCCAGAAAGTTTTTGAACGGGATGGACGGATGTTCGAAGCAACAATAAACTTGGGGTGGCACAACAAACTTAAAAACCATAATACAATTTTTGGAGTATTATGATGATGTTGATTAATATCTTTAAAGGACACAAACACTGATATAAATAAATAAATAAATAAGTGAATAGATTAATAATTAAATAATATTACAGCTCAAAGAAACATCTGCTCTCCTGTGTGACATATGTTGTGCCCCACCTCCTCACTCAAAACACACGCACCTTAGTGGTGCATTTCAATTCGTTACATCTACTGTGCATAATGGAGGAGTTGCTCATTTATGGCTGGCGGCCAAACAGAATATTTTATAAGCGGCACATAATCTCGACTCTGACCTTGATTTACTTTTAAAATATCCTGCTTAATTCTGAATAATCTTTATGTTTTTGCGGAAAGTGCTGTTTCAAGACTGCGGTACTACTGAGCTGTACCTATCCAACAAAAAAAAAAAAAGTCTTTCACTTTAGCAGGAGCAAACATTGCATAAAGACATTTTTAGACATTCAACTACTTTAACATCTTCTGTGTTACCATCAATTCAGGTTATAAATGTAAAGATGAAAATACTTCTTCAGACACACATACATAATAGCCTATGATCTGTACTTAGAGTTGAAACTTAAAACTCAAAAACATACAGACTATATTTTTTAAAAAAGAAATTAGAAAAACAGAAATGTTAATACACTTTACTGTTGTTCAAATTCAAGCAGAAATAGAGCTTTCCCCAGGTGTGGTTCTATAATAACAAAAGTAGATAAAGTAAGACATCAGCTTTGTCAAAAGGAAACTTCATCAATATTTCCACCACCACCATCATCATCATCATCACCATCCACATTATCATTATTGCCATAATCATAACTATGATGTAGTTTCTGAATTAAATGTAAATCCTCTTACAGGATTATCATCATAGCATCACAACCAGCCATCTGCAGGCTGTTCTTTCCCTTTACCCACAGCTGGACTTTCTTGTCTTCTCATAAAGTTATGCCTGTGTTCTCTTCTCTTCAACCTCAGGTCTCCATGACAACCCCTGGGTGTGCGACTGCCGACTCTATGACCTGGTCCAGTTCCAGAAGTCTCCCACGCTTTCTGTGGCATTTATTGACACAAGACTCCGCTGTTCGGCACCAGAGAGCTTCTCAGGGGTCTTGTTCAGTGATGCAGAGCTGCGTCAGTGTCAGCTCCCACGTATCCACACAGCAGTGGCACGAGTCCGGAGCGCTGTTGGTAACAATGTTCTCCTTCGCTGTGGGACCATTGGAGTACCGGTGCCAGATCTGACATGGCGCAGGGCTGATGGACAAATGCTTAATGGAACAGGTTAGCTAGCCTTTAGTCTTACCAGTGGCAATTCTTGCTTCAATTGTGCCCTGGCTGAGCCCTTCCTTTTCCACCACTAACACATGAATATAGATTTTATATTTCATAAATACTGTAAAGTTTCCACAAATCAGCAATTAATCTACAATACTTAAGACTAGGTTTGGCCATTTTTATTGTTTTGAAATAGTTTTTATGTATCTCAAAATGTGCTTTAATGAATCTCAAATGGTAGCGTAACCTGGTTCAAGTTTGATCAATTTTAGATTTCAGTCTAGAGATGATCAAATACAGTACAAATAGCTCTTTAATTTTCCAACTTGAAATCTGTAATTCAGGCTTCGTCTCACAATTTCTTACAGTGGTTACAATGCAGACAACACAAGGCTTGCCCATTCTCTATTGACTTGGCATGAAAAGAAGAAATAGAGCAGCCATTCAGAAGAAAAAAAATCAATACATAATTTCTGAATTGCATATCCTCTCACAGCAGGAGGCTCTTCACTTTGAAAGTGTTTTGGTGAACTAAAAAAAGTCAGAGTGAAGTCAAACAAATTAAGGATTTTCTTGACATTTATAGTTTTCCATAGGGATCAATGATTTTTTTTTTTGTACATGACTTTTGATATACAAACAAGCAATAGAAACGTAGATCGGGCACAACTGACAGGTACTTTTTTTGCCTTTGGTTTGTGCCGTCCTCCAACAAGAGATCCCATGTGACTCATATCAGCAACCACCACAGGGTCTTTCTGTGCATTGTACATGAGTTAGGAGGATTTTTATACTCTGTAGTCATGTTGTTAATTAAACAGAGAGCTACTACTAGAGCCAGTTGGATTGTAAGTCTGACTGACAGCTGCAGCCTTTACAGGCAGTTACGCAACGTAGATGGCAATTGATGAATGAACATTGTGTAATCAGCTGCCTTGCATTATTTTCACTTTATTAGCAGAGCTCTTTAATCGGATTTTGGCTTATATTTGATTTTTACAGTTCTATAATGTTATCATTTTTTCATAATCACATAATAAAGTGTATTCCTGTCTCTCTGCCACCACAGTCCAACAAGAAACATCTAAGGAAGGAATCACCTGGTCCATCCTCAGTGTCCCAGCTGTGTCCTATCGTGACTCAGGAAAATTCATCTGCAAGGCATCTAACTATGCAGGGAATGCAGAGGCTGTCATTTCTCTTGTTGTCTCTAACCCACCAAGACCAGAAGGGAACCAGACAAACACCGACAAGAAGGTCAAAGTCAAAAAGCCAAACCCAGTGGGTAAAGCAGCCTACCAGGAGAAGCTGGTGGCTAGATATGTAGTTCTAACCTCCACCTCATCAGCTTTGGCTGCTATAGATTCTGACATGTTACCTGCTGATCCTGATTCTGAACAGGTCAGTTACACCCTAACTGATGGAGTCACCCAGGATCCCTCCACCTCCCCCAACTCAGATGCACTACTTGATCTGGAAAAGACTAATCTCAGCAACCTGGCAGCGAACACTTCATCCCTACAGCAGGACCCTGACAGGGTGGTCCGCTCCGTGAAGGTGGTGGGTGACACAGACAATACAATATCTCTGAACTGGAGAGCACCAAAAGCAAAGAACACAACTGCTTTCAGTGTGTTGTATGCTGTGTTTGGAGAGCGGGACATGAGAAAGATAAATGTCGGAGCGGGACAAACCCGTGTAACTATAGACGGGTTGGTGCCCAGGACCAAGTACATTGCCTGTGTGTGCGTGAAAGGGCTGATTCCCAGGAAAGAACAGTGTGTGATATTTTCCACTGATGAAGCAGCTAGTGCAACTGGCACCCAAAAACTGATCAATGTGATTGTGATCACTGTGGCCTGTGTCATTGCAGTCCCACTCACTGTCATTGTCTGCTGTGGGGCACTGAAGAGGCGCATTAAAAAGTACTGGGGAAAGAAGTCCAAAGACATCCAAGACTCATATGTGACTTTTGAAACACTATCCCCTGGCACAAAGGCCAAAGGACTTGAGGGTGAGTACTTAAACAGACTGAACCAAGAGGAGTCCAACAGATTGCTGTCAGCCCGTTCCAGCCTGGATTCTGAGTCAACAGCAAAGATCGAGGGACAACCTAATGAGTACTTCTGCTGACGTCATGCTCCAGCTCTGGCTCCTGCTCCACGCCATCTTCCTCGCACTCACCCACATCCACATCTGCATAGTAATCCTAAGCCCAGTGCCCATCTGCACCATTCTCATCACCGCCCACATCTCCACCCACATCTATATCTCCAGCACAACCCTTACTCTCACCCCACACAACATCCTGATGCCAGTTCTCCTCCCACACACTCCCATACCCCTACACCTTGGGATTCCCCTCCACCAGTCCCTCCTCGCTGGATAATGCCACCAACTCCACCACCACAGAGACCTAACTTCTATCAAAGGACTTTTGCACGTTGCACAATAATGGAAATCTCAGTTTAAAAAAAAAGTAGAATTCTAGGAAAGCCTATTCTTCTTGCAGATGCTCAGCAGACTGTTGTGCATCTGTCCAACAACAGCAAGACCTGCTTTTACATGTAGAAGAATGTTTGCATCACAAAGTCTGTAAGAAAAAAGTAACATTTGAAGCTACTTGCACAACCCAGCAATAAAACATTTTCAACCTAACCTGATTTAAAGGGAACATAATGGTACACACTCCATTGTTTATATCATAATATATGTATGTGTATGATTTGTAAATAGCTATTGAACAATGTACACTTACATATACAGTTAATTCTGTGCCTCTGTATATATCTGTCATTAGTTCACAGAGAAGATATACACATAGGCATGGTTCAACACTGGTGAATGGACGGAAGCTGGAGCTGGAGAGAAGTACAGAAAGGACTGAACTATGACACAATGTAAATAGGAAGGAAATGAAAAGTTAAATCAGTTTTATTTCCCATCAATGAGAAATGTAAGAAAATCTATGTATTCATTTAATACCTGCTTGAGGCATCATTTCCCTCATTTAGTGTAGATCTTCTCATTATGATCATACCACACATTTAAAGATAATTAAATAAACTTTTATATAAATTTACCTGATATTGTGTGTTCATACTAGTGAATTACTTAACTTCACTACCATTATATTATTTTTTTCTATTTTAGCTCAGCATATTTTTATACTCTGTCTTGTTTGTTATCAGAGCTCAAAATGTATCAATCCTAAACTCTGTGTCCTTTTTTTCTGGAGGCTACAAGCAACATTTTGTCTTCCTACCTTGTAAAACATATCTCACAGGTGTTAATCCTCCTGATGTTGTCTGACATTATTTTTTATCATATTGGTAATGTCAGACCATCCTAAGGTCAAATTTCAATAAGTATAACAACTGAGATTTTGTACAGCGGAGTTCAAAGCATATTGAATCTTAGTAAGTAGAACAATGAAAGTTAAGATCAGAAATAGTAAAACAACCTTCAGTGAAAAAAAGCTTGTGTGCCTTTTAGGCTCAATAGCATCACACTACACTTACTAATCAGAGGCCAAAGTAAAATACAGTCATACTTTGTTTCAAATTACCCCATAAAAGTAAAATTCTGCTTTAATAATAGCTAAGTCATGCTAAATAAAACTGTTGTAAAAACGGGCTGCTGCAACTGGCTCTATATTTTTTAAACTACTTCTAACTGAGGTTTTATGCGACATATCAACAGAAAGTAATGCTGAATTGTAAATTGGATAGAAAAAGATAGATAGATTTTTAGAAAATGAAAATCTGAAAAGTGTGTCAAGCATGTTGATTTAGCCCCTCTGCTTTAATACTTTGTCAAACCATCTCTTACTGCATTATAGCTGCAAGTCTTTAGAGGAATGTCTCTACCAAAAGGGTGTCCAAACTTTTTTGGAATGGGGGCCACAACTGTGAAGTTAAAAGTAACTGTGGGCCAGAAACATTGTATCTCATTTGCTATGAAAATTGCAAAAACAATTCTATTGTGAAAACAAACTAAATACACAAAATCCTAATTAAATGTACTAGCCTGATTTCTATACAGAAAGCATCTGTAAATCATTTTAGATGTATTTTAGGCTACAAGAACATGATATGAGTCCCTTTTCTTAAACCCTCTTATTTAGCCTCGTTTAATAAATGGGTGTGCCCAATTCTACTTTTGAGGAAAAGTTACTCGATGTTTGTATTGCTTTGTACTATCAAATTAAAATGAAAGCAACAAATGTGGTTATTAAAAGATGAATGGTTTATGTTGCTTAAGTTTTTGTATTTTAAGATTATTTGTCTGCATCCTTTTTTTAACTGTGAAAATTTCACTTTAATTTGTTTTAAGTGTATCACCATCAAAATTACCCCACAGAATCATTCCAAGGGCCACAAATGGCCCCTGAGCTGCACCTTGGACACTCCTGCTCTACCAGTACTCATATCTAAAGACAAGCTATTTTCTTTACAAAATAACTCACGCTCAGTCAGATTTGGTGGATACTTTCTGGAAACATCAACCATGAAGACAAAGATTACCAATAATTTAGGCCTGAAGGCCATTGTGAGTCATGAAAAGACCTGGTTATTCAATTGTTACTCTGACTGTGTATATATAAGTCCTTTGCAGACTCTGAGAGGTTTCCTTCCAGTGGTGGCTTGTATCGATTTCTCCATCAACTCTGATGAAGAAAAACATGTTTTACAATAAGAATGGTGCTTTTAGGTATATATGCATTCTTAGCTTTTAATTTTATTTTAATTTTGTAGTTTTTTTTTTTTTTTTTTTTTTTTTTTTTTTAAATGTACGATAACTTCTTTTTCACAACTCTTCACTCAAGGCCAGATTTGGGAAGTGGATGAATCATCGATATTTATCATGTTCATAGATTTTCCCCACCTGAGCTGTGGATCTCCGCAGCTTTTCCACTCTTGACATTGGTATCTTAGCTTCTACTCTGATTAATGTTCTCTTTCTATATTTTCTCAGTGTGGGCAGATGGTCACTTCTTGGTAGGTTAGGTTAGGTCAGTAGTTCTCAACCCTGGCCCTCAAGGAACCAGTGTTCCATATGTTTTAGGTGTTTCCATGCTGCCACGGACCTGACATAAATGAATGGGTGATTAACAGACTACTGCAGCACTTGATGGCATGCAGAGGAGGTCATGCAATCATTTGAATCAGGTGTGCTGGAATAGAGACACATATAAAACATACAGGACAGTGGTTCCTGAGGACCAGGGTTGGAATCCACTGGCTTAGGTTGTGCTGTAATTGTTCCTTTTTGTAATGGATTGAATGGTGCTCTGTCAGATGTCCAAAGCTTGTGATCTATCCATTTTGGCTTCCATTGTCTTCTGTTTGTCCAATATCAGGAAGTAACCCCAGATATCCCTTTCTCCAGCAACATCCTCCAGCTCATTCTCATTCCTAAGGGGTTCCCAGGCTCGATGGGATATATAGTTCCTCCCCTGAGTCCTGGGTCTTCCGTGGGAACTCCTCTCAGTTGGACATGCTGTTAAAACCTCCAAAGGGAAGGGTCCAAGAGGCATCCTGATCAGATGAGCTATGGCTCTAGTTCAAAGTGACAGAGCTCCTCATTCTATCCAGCCACTCTGGAGGAAACTCATTCAGCTGCTTGCATCCAGGATATCTTTCTTTCAGTCATGAGCCATATCTCATGACAGTATATGAGGCTTTTGTTATTGTTTTTATAACCTAACCCAGCTTTAAACGTTCCCAAAAATGTATCCTTGGTTTTTCTGTTCTATTCACTTGACTTCATGTAGCTGTTTGTTCACTAATGTTCTCTAACAAACCTCTGATGCCTTCACAGAACAGCTGAAATTATTCTAAAATTAAATTGTATACATGCAGAGACCATTTTCTAATTTGGTGAATTCTGAAGGCAATTGGTTGATTTGGATTTTATTCAGGGGAATCAGTGTAAAGGTGGCTAAACAGAAAAGGAGAGGGTACCACAGTTTTCTGGATTTTTTTTGGTAAAAACTTTTGAAAAAAACAAACAAACAAAAAAAAAAACAAACAAAAAAAACATCTTCCTTCCATAAAGGAAAATGACATTCGATATTTCACAAATAAAATAAGTTTGTAGTTGTGACAAAATGTAGCAAGGTTCAAATGATAGCTTTGGTGGAAAATAGGTTTCCACACTTGTAAACAAACAATTACTGCATACTTCTGTACTATGAAACATGGCTCCTGTGTGGTTCCTTACAGTTGTACTTTCCCTGACCTACAACATACTACTTGACCTGACGCCAGCGTTTTAATCATTCCCTGCTTTCCCAAGAATTAGATGCCGCTTGTTCCTGAACAGAATGTCAGAGATTAAGTTTAATAGGCTTCTGTCGTCTGCTGCCACGGGCACATCTTTAACACGCATGTAACGCATGTAAGCCTCAAACTTCCTCACGGACTATGGACACAATGATTTACCTACTGGTTGTAATATTGATAAAAGTGGAACCATGTAAAAGTTATGCTCGATGTCTAAGTGGGTGCAGCTGTATTGATGACCGTCATGGAAGGTAAGATCTGATTTCATTTGGCGCAGTCTTGCTATTTTTAACGTGTTTATCTGTTTCCGTGTGTGGGTCTGGGATTTCTAGACTAGTATTGGAAATAATAACAAATGAAAATAAAAGGTGATTGAGTTTTATTTTAAAACCTGGTAATCTAGTGTGTTCCCATGACATGCAGCCATTTGCATCAAAGAAAACTAATACTAGTTGATCAAGTACGCTTTTCCATAGGTCACTCGTATGTATGGAAGAAAGCGCCTTTGGGGCCATTCCTGAGAATCTTCCGGATGATTTGACCAAAATACGTATAGAAAAATCCCAGTTCACTGAAATCCCCAGAGGGGCTTTTTCCAAAACTCCTGCAGTGGAGAACCTGTGGCTAAACTTTAATGACATCACAGTAATAA
This sequence comes from Anableps anableps, assembly GCA_014839685.1. Taxonomy (NCBI): domain Eukaryota; kingdom Metazoa; phylum Chordata; class Actinopteri; order Cyprinodontiformes; family Anablepidae; genus Anableps; species Anableps anableps. Next base: position 19,193,776 of record CM026076.1, read on the forward strand.
ACTCAAAAGGTCTGGAGGGTTTGAGGAACCTAACCGAGCTCCGTTTACAAGGAAACAAGCTGCGATCAGTACCATGGACAGCGTTCGAGGACACGCCGATCCTCAAGATCCTGGACCTGAAGCACAACCAGCTGGATGTCCTCCCAGAGCACGCCCTCAAATTTTTACCGTGGCTCACATATTTAGATTTATCCTTCAACCAGCTCACAGTCATATCGAAGGAAGTCTTCCAAAACTGGCCTCTTTACCAGAAAATACAAAATACAGAGGAGCGAGAGGTCACCGCTTCCAGGCCAAACGTCGTCCTGGCGCTGCACGACAACGCATGGCTCTGCGACTGCCGCCTGAAGGGCTTCGTGGAATTCATCATGTCCTTGAGTCCTCCGATCATACTGATGAACTCTTACTTGACCTGCTCAGGGCCGGACTTTAGGGCGGGCAAGTTCTTCCATGAGATCGAGCTCCAGGCGTGCACGAAACCTGTGGTCAGCACGCCGAAGGCGAACATGAGCCTGCCCCAGGGATCCAATCTCACCCTGCAATGCTACGCCAAAGCGAGGCCGGACCCTGCTGTGTGGTGGACATATGGTCTGAAGATAATCAGAGGATTTCATGGTAAGAGTGTGATGGACTGTCAGCTACATTAGCAGCTAAGGCGATAAAATTGTGTGAAATTAGATACTTAAACTTACATTTTAATCACAAATGTATTTTGTGTTTATGCTAAAAAGGCTTACATCTAGATATTTGTCCTAATAAGCACCTGCTGTCAGACCGCCCTACATCACCATTCATTTAGATTGTTGGAGATCGAAGTGCAGCTGTTTACATAATGTTGGGCCATGGTGTTACAGAGTAAAGCTCATTTCCCTTGACCTTTAGACTGGAAAGATTTCTGCTATCCATGACTTTAAACAAGAGTTTCCACAGAAACTAAAAATAATCTATTTTCAGTCCATTATAAATTTTCATTGTTTTATTGGGGGTTCTCTGAAGCTCACTGGTAGCGAACTGCAGCAATTTTTTCAGTGTCAAATTATTCAACTACTGTAAGAGTACTGTACTAAAGTACTGTACTTTAGGGGTGCTAACAGAGCCAGTTCTAACCATTTGGTCCCTTGGTTTGGCAGCCCTCTCAGCATTTGGTTCCAAGTTTGGATTCACAGTTAATACATTCAACCTATTCAATCTTTACTGTATTATGTAGAAAACTTGGCTAGCAAACTTAATAATTCATGTTCCCTGTGTAAACTCACTTTCACAACTTTTAACAAAATAATGGAAGCTTGTTGGTTTTCTAAACTGTCCTTTTGAGAATGTCAAATATGTAGCAAAACTTTATTAAAAAGAAAATTAGAATCTATTTGAAGCTAATGTTCACATTATTTTCTTTCTCTGTGGAGGTTCAGGTTTACCCATTTTACTGGCACAGTACAAATTGATTTTTCAAGCCTCCCTGTGTGAAAAGATGTTGCAAATATGTCGTCAGTGGGTCTATTTAGGACAGGTGTAGATTAGATTTACCTGTTGCTGAACAGTATAAGCCAACCATGCACCTGCTGCAGAAACACTACCGGATGTGTTCAACATAACAAATTACTTAGCTGAGATTGGGGATTTATACAGTGAAAGGGGCTGCAATACACTTACAGAGTTACACAACATAATAAGTTTCTAACATAGCATTATTAGGCACATTGCTTTATTTGTTTTTTATTTGTTTTTATTTATTATTTTATTTTATTTGTTTTTTATTTATTTTTATTTTTCTTAGGCTAGCTTTCTTAAGCTAGCCTAAGATAATCAGACCCTTAACATAAAACAAGAGCAGAGCTGCAACCTGTTCTACATCAAATAAGTACAAATAACCTGACAGAGAGAGATGTTGCTAAAAAAAGAATTAGGGCAGCTCTGTCCTTCACCAGGATTTAAGCCATGGTTTAATGATCCAATTTGCCAACTATATTCTGAAGAATGTATAAATGGGTGTAAATATAATTTTCTTTCTTATTTAATTCAAATCTTTGTTATCCTATTCTACTGACACTGAGAACATGACAGTCGGATTATTTTCTAAAATTATACTTAGGATATAAACAGATAAGAGAGAAGAAAACCTTCATCTTGAAAGTTTTATCTTTTCTAATCATTTAAAACAGCGAAACAGTTCCCATATTCCCCAGTGTCCGGCTTATTTCTATGTAAAAAGTGCAAATAAAAAAAATAAGCACTTTATTGTGTTTTTCTCTGAAAAAAAACAAAACACTATTGGTTAATGATAACAGTCAGTATGGTTCTACATTTATAACATACCTGTTTTTATTTGTGGCCTTTTTCAAATATTTAGCTCTGGAATAAATTCATATATAGCATTTATACACTCTCTGAGTAATTAAAGGATGGCACAAACTCTACTAATTTAAAACCACAACTGATCTGAAATAAAACAGCTGCAATGTGAAAAGTATGCATTTGCTGTGGAAGCTATGCAAGAAATTTCAATGTTAAAATCTAACTTTATGATTTTTAATATAATTTCCAGTCCATCTATTATTTGGGTTTTTCACTTCAATGGAATCCCTGAGAAAGAGTTCACTTCATGCATTTTGTATGAACCTTGCAATTATTTTCTGTGTTATAGACTGTTTTTGCTTTGCAGAAATGTTCAATAACATGATTTTTTTTGTTTATTCAGAGTCTCAAGAAAAAGTATCTGATGACACCATCAGATCCCTCCTGGTGATTCCCTCCCTTAGTGCAACAGACCGTGGGGTCTACACCTGCACTGCTGTAAACTTCATTGGAAACTCCTCAGTGAGTGTCTTCCTGGACGTCCGCTCTGCTGACAGTGCCATGTCATCTCATCTCCCAGGCTTCCCAGCTACATCAGGTGTTGCTGATCAAAATGTCTTCATCGACATTCGCATTGCCAAGCAGACAGTGCGTGGTATCTCTATTGAGTGGTTCGCTGCTCTAGAACGCCCCTCCGAAACATGGTTTACCATTCATTTTGGTCAAGCAGATGATGGTAAGAAAGAAATGACCTACATTGGGCCTGGGATTCACTCCTACTCCATTTCAGATCTGATGCCTGCCACCAAATATGAAATCTGTGTAACTCTAAAGAACCAGATGCCACGACCAGGCCAGTGTATCATGTTTGTGACAGGAACTGACATTACTGAGATGGAGCAAAGGGAGAAGCTAATTCATATAGTGGTAATAGTTTTAGCCATGGTGCTTGCCGTGCCTATAGGCATGTATGTCTGCACCACCGACACTCGAATTCCCTGTTTTGAGGTCATTATGGAGTCTTGGAAGAGACGGCAAAGAGAAAGCAGCTCATCTGGGATGGAACGGGAAAGACAGGGCACTTTTGACAGCCTGCAGGCCGCCAGTGATGAGGAGCTGGTCAATAAAGATTTCAATGAAGACAGAAAGGTGAGGAGGAGATCTGAAGACAGATTGCGTAAAGGCAAAGTTGATCAGAGCAGACTTACTGCTGAACTATATTAAATTATTGATCTCTAAATGATCACATTAAACATGTCACCTGGTAACTGAAATCCCTTTTAGAAATTAACAGAATAAATCTGCTATTAGATGTAAGTTTGTGAAGTTAGAATTTTTGTATAAACATTACAACTACATTACATTTCTGTAGATGTGTGGAGGGAACAGGATAGTTTATGTGACTGGATTGCTGTTTTGAAAAGATGTTAAAATGTTTTAGTTGGTGATACATGTCTGATTACCATCATTCAATGCCAGAAAGTTCTCGTAAGAAAAGGCGTAGTATTAGCGGTTTACCTGTTGGTGGTCATAATGTTATGGGTTTTTGGGGAACATAACAAAATAGGACCTTCATTCATTTTCAGACAAACAGGATAAATTTATTTTATGGTGACTGAAGAGTTTTTTTTCTTTCATTAGTTAAAACTTTTTGGATGCAATGCACTGCAACATTATACTGCAGAAAACAAAACTACTCAATAAGATGTGGTACAATTTGATTCAGCACAATACAACATGGTACTATATGGTACTGTGTATTATGATGCAATAAAGTATATCTGATAATGAATTTATCCTGGGAAGTGCTGTGTTTCACAGTTAGAGAGAAATATGAACAGGACCTATCTGTCAAAACTCAAAACACTCCACACACTTCACATAAGTCATATTGTACACTTTTATAAAGTATTGCCTGCAACAGATTGCTCACCCACCATTACATATAAAGTTACAGTCTGATTACCAAAAGGGGAATTTTTTAAAAGTCATGGAGGAGGGAACAAGCCTATGTTTAAAGTTGTAAAGAATATAAGATGCTTCACTCACTATACTCTCAGTTTTCCAAAAGGCCAACTGTTCATATATATTTCTTCCTCTGTTATTTATTTTGAAAAGCTACAACATTCTACACAGCAAAATATAATTTTCTGATACATTATTACCTAGTGTATTTTTTTAAATTTGAATTGTTCCTTTAGGTTTTCGCCACTTAATTAATATTTTAATCACATCTTTATTTAAATGTAATAATTTAGAAACAAACAATAAAATGGCGTTCACATGTTTTCAACTCTGCAATAAAGAACAATGACAGTTGCATGGGTTGGTTTTAATACTTTCTCTTCCTCTATTCTAGGCCAAGGAGGTTGTTGGAAAGAGGTGAAAGATGACTGTTGGGTCACCAGTGTATTTCAAGGATTTGCAACAGTACATAAAATTTACATATGTTTATCTTCTAACTTTTGTATGTTTTTCTCATCATCATTTAAATGCTGATTTAATTTTATTTATGAATTTGCTGTTTATGGAGCCTTTGACATTGATTAAAATGAATGAGAATAAACTTCTACTATGGGTTTATTAACTGGTATCACTTTTTAGATATACTGGAAAGAAGATAGCCACCTTCATAAAAATGTTTTTTAAATTAATGTCTTAAATGATGTGTACATGTGTCTTGTTCATATAGTGTGTTGTTTCTCTAGATGTGTTTTCATAGGGCAGCTACATGAAACATCTAGCTGTATTTTGTTGAAGAATTTTAGGTTAGTCTACCTTTGTGTGCTGTGCTTGTACCACTGGCAGTGACACAGACCCTCAGCATAATAATGCTACCACCATGTGTGGGAGTCAGAAGTGTTCCTGGGTTAGAATGCTTAACCTTGAGTCCTCGAAACCTTACTCTGGAAAATGAAAATGCAATCTTGAATGAATGTCTGCATTCATGTGTATAAATGTTTTATGTTCACACAACATATTCTTGCTTAAGATGTAGCTTTCTTAGAAAAGTTTTGTGATTCATGTTGTCTACCAGCTACAATCAAAGAACTTTGCTTCTGTGAAAATAATTTATCAATAAACCAAGTATGGAGTAATTTTTAAATAAAAAAATGTTTGATTGATCACTCATGACATGTAAAATATGTATGTACGTGTCATTTTCTTGAGTATAAACAAATGTCAAGCACTTCTTGTCAAATTTGCTTATTCCACTAATGGATCTCTGCTTAATATGAGAAAGAACAATATGAACATAAGGCTTTATTGTATGGGCAGGGAGAATTTCTCACCTTTAAGGTTGTAATTTACTAAACCCATTATTCAAAGGAAAAACACACTGTTAGAGTCTCATTAAAATGCTAGAAACACAGATTAATGACCTTGAAATAAAATCAAGCCTACTTTCGCATATAAAAAACCTCAACCTTTTAGATTCCTGAGTTAATCTCAGGAATACATTTGATGTTTGTCTATAAAAGAAAAAGACAGTTGTATCACTATTTTTTTCTTTCCTCTTTTTTAGTGTACATTAATATTCAATAAATTTGAATTGTTGAATATACTGAGTTGTTTTTGTCAGATTAAAAGTACCATTTGAAAATAACATTTTTAAAGCAGCTATTAAACCCACATTTCTGTATTAAAATGTTTTTTTTTTGGTCCAGTGTACTATTCTAATCTTAAATGTTATGTTTTCTTTAGCTGTAAATGAAAAAATTATAATTAACATAAAGGCTTTAAAACAGTCTTTGCGTAATTAATCTATATAATGTTTTTAACTTGAACTGAGTTACTGACATAAAATAACTTTTCAATAATAATATCATCTATTCAATATTACTGTATGTCTTTTCTCCAGCTCTCTCTCTTTTGTCTGTAAATGCAGCATGGCAGCTACAAGTCACATTTGCACTGACCAGCTGGGACAGATGGCACTTCGGTTATGCAGCAGCCAATGGCATTGTTCATTTGACATAATACTCAAATACTTGCATCCCCTCTAACATCCCTCCCACCACTGCTTTATGATCAGATCAGATAAACCAACCCCTCTGTCTCTTGCATTTCCCTCTGTTTTTTTCAGTGACGTAAAGAGATCAGTTCAGTCATGCTTGGATTCATTTAGAATCAGAGTTTAAAACAGCTGACTGAGATTGGGCAGCTCTCATTTTCTGTTAGGCAGATGTTTTGTTATTGTTCATATGAAGGCTTGCTGTAAATTCAACCTGACGGATTCTTTCCAGCTTACCTGCATTATCCATCACTGGGTCCACACTTCTGCTGCTGTCAATTAGCATCCAAGATTCTGGATATAAGGCTCACAATCCATGGTTCCACCTGCTCGTCAGCCAAGCTTCGCCCCACCACCAACCTGTTTCCACCCTCGTCCTCACAGGTTTCTTTGGGCTCCCTTTCTCCGACCTCAGGGGGAAGACAACCATAAGTTCTCACCCTACGTTCATTCAAGCTCATGGTGATTCTCAACATACTTGTCTTCTGCTGGGGTCTGAGCACCAAAAACTTTAAGTCCATAAAACTCTCTAATTGTCTCTATCTCTCTGTGTTAGTCTCTCCAGGTTGAAATATGGTTATGTGATTTTGAGGGTGTAGTAAGGTTGCAGTATTTTGCTGTAAAATCCTTCATCTCCATATGACACAAGAAAATGTCCTATTATTTGCCAATTTTGGCTATTTTAACAAGGAACCCCACAGCCATAACTGACATGAGCTTAGTAAGCCTGCAGAAACACAGGGCCAGACCCACAATTCTTGTCACTTCAAACTGGATCAGAGCAGATGAACTTTTGGTTTTCAGCCAATAATTCAATATTGCACAAAGATAAGAATGTTGGTCTCTGGATTAGAAGGAAGGGGTCATCTGTAAATTTCATGTTTTATGTTACTTCTTAGATGTTTAACAGAAATACTCAGAGAATATTTTAGTGCAATGAGAAAAATAGTATAGGAATGTACAGCGAGATTTCAATAAACAAACCGTAGCTTTTCTAATATTGTTGTACAATGTAATCTTTGAAAAGCCAGCTCTCAAGATCTTCATATTCATGGTATACTACGCGACTATGTTTAGTACTATGGACACACTAGGATTTAAAATTGGTTTTACATATATGTAGCTCTGAAAAAATTAAGTTTAATTTGAAAATAATCATCTCAGGGCTCTTTACACACATATTTGAATAACCGTGGTACCTGCAGTTTATGCTCGGTCTTCAGATATAATAAGTGCAATAAGTAATACATCTCTGACATTCTCAGCTAAGTGTAATAGCCATGTTATAGTATATGTAGCAGGTGAAGCAGATGATTTAAATGCAATAACCTTTTGAAAAGTACCATGAAATATACTCAACACTCATCTCTTACTTATCATATCAGGTGGATATGTTATGTAACAAATTATAGGACTAAATGTGTCCCAAGCTATTTTCTTTGCAGTCATACAGAAAACCAAGCTGGTCAAAAAACTAAATGTTCTAGGTTATGGATTTTAAGTAATCATTTTAAATTCCTTATTGCTATGCTTTGCCACAGAGTTCTTCAAGTAAGCATATCATTATGGCTAGGGATGTCCTGATCTGATCACAACTGTGTTAAGAATTGACCCCCAGCAGGATCACCGAAGCTGCATTATGTGATGGCCCAAGTGAAGGAGACAGCAACATAACATATCACAGTGAGTTTGCCTCAGTGCTCCATTCAAAACCACTAGGGAACAAAGTGCAGTACATAACATAATTGTTGAACAATTACCAATAAAAATTATAGAGCTAACAGGATAATATGCCTATTTTAAGTTTTATTTAATTTAAATATGTTTTACATGTCAGCTCATGTCAAATCTGGTGCTGATTGAAATCCTAGCTACCAAGTGTCCATGTTTACATATTCTCTCTGGGCATGTGTGGATTTCCTTCCCAGGGTTCAGAAATAAACATATTGGGTGAACTGGCAATGCTAAATTGCTGTTAAGTGTGAGTGTGCCAGAACACAGTTACTCATTTCAGTCTCTCTTTGTTGACTCAGTGATGAACACGTTGCCTGTCTTATACTCCAGTGGTTCCCAAACCTAGTCGTCCGGGACCATTGCCCGGCATATTTTAGATGTGTCTCTGTTCCAGCACACCTGATTCAAATGATAGCAAGACCTCCTCTGCAGCCTTCAAGTGCTGGAGAAGCCTGTTTATCACCCATTCACTTAAGTCAAGTGTTTGGAAACAAGAAGACACATAAACCATGCAGCACAAGGGGTACATGAGGGCTAGGGTTGGGAACCACTGTTACTCCACCTATCAGGACTGGTGGGACAGCCTCCCTGCTGGATAGACTCTGAGTAAAAATAATAGTATACAGAAGGTGATTTTAAGATGTCCCAGTTGTAATTCCGCAAACTGATGGAGACGGGGTTCTCTCAGGTGTCTATTTTTGGAAAAATGAAGAGAAAACCCAACGTTTTTGTTTTTTTTTGGAAACTGGCTCTGAATTTATATACTTATATGTCAAAGTCAACATGCTATGCTTCCTGTTTCTACTTGAGGCTGCTTGGGGCCAGTTAGCCAAAACCATCCTAAGCTTCTTATGCTGTTAAGCTAGTAAGTTAGTATAGCCTAGTTCCATGGCACCTTTCACAGAAAATACAGCATATATATATATATATATATATATATATATATATATATATATATATATATATATATATATATATATATATATATATATATATACTGGACTCCTCAGAACTCAAAGCTCCAAAGTGCTAGGGTTCACAATTTGTTATACCAATTAAACCATCTCTTACTTCAGTTCTCTGAGCCAGTAGGTGGCACTCTCAGGCAGATGCTTTTTTTCAGATGATCAGTCTCAAATATTTTTGGTAATTGAGACAGTCAAATGTAATAACTGAAAACACTGAAATGATCAGGTGTATACAGGCCCTTAGGGTAACTCTCTTACAAGCTTAAGACTGACTTTCTCAACCTTGCTGGTTAAGCACAGAGAGCTAGAGTTTGGACTCTTTACTGAAATTAGGCTTAATGAAATGAAGTTTGGTTTATCATTTCTGAAATGCTTTTCTCCTGTGACTTTCTTACCCACCCGCCCCCACAAAAAAATAAACTTGCATCAATATTTTCTTTGCCAAATTTACAATTACATGGTGTTTGTGCTTCATTGTAATATTAAAATAATTGTCAAAAAACTCTCATAAATAATACATTTGATAAATTAAGAAATCAAAATTTGATAAGGATATTTCTTTTCCATTTTTAACAGTGGAATATTCTCTAAGATAAGTCAAGCCCAAAATTCTTCAGCCCTGTGGCAGATTTAGGTTTGAAGTAATCTTTTAATTTGACCAACAAGTTTCTTCTGACCAGAAGTAATGTAAATGTTTTTTGTGTGACCCAACCAGAGTCCCAACTGGTAGTAAATCTGTGGTTGGAGCTAAAGATTGGGGTGGTGGCAACGATACCTCATCACTAAAGATAAATCATCAAAATACCAGTGAAAACATAAAAAAAAACAAAAAAAACAAACAAACAAAAAAACTAGTAAGTAGTTATACGAAGGGTTTGCTGTAAGGCCAATAAAGATTTTGATTATTTTTAAAAGATATAAATATTTAGCTGCACTGTGCAGCAAGAAGGTCCTTGATTTGAATCTTGGCCTGGGTCTGGATTGCATGCATCTTCCCGTGTACTCCCACCATCCGAAAACATGACTGTGAGGTAAGTTGGTCACTCTATAACTGCCTTTAGGTGTGAGCATGTGTGTGCATGGTTGTTTGTGATGGCCTGGTGACCTGCTCAGGATGTACCCTACCTCTTTCCAAAGCAAGCTTAAGATAGGCAATGGTCCCCCAACCTTTCCCTCCCTGTAGGGATATACTAGTACAGATGATGGATTGTATTAATAATTTTTGACATGCCATTTTTAAATAAACTAAATAAAAATAGATAATTTATGTTTGGGAGATATATCTCATTTCTTATCAGAAAGAAAGAAACTTCTTTGTTAAATGGAAATAAATTTAAATCTGACAGGGGTATGAATAATTCTGGGCTTAACCCTTCAAAAGTATTGGACTGTTGAGGCCAACTTTTTTATTTTTGATTTAGACTGTAAACATTCAAGCTTGTCATCAAGTGATGAATATGAAAGAAGAGATCAACATTTCAGCTTTGTTACCTGGGTAATAAACACTTCTGTAACATTTTCCAATACTTTTGTTCACCTAAATCTTTGATGTTCTGTTATAAAAATGCTATCTTTCCAGTTTAGTGTATTAGATTTAGAGGTAAATACTAGGATTTATAAGGTAAAATGTTGATCTCTTGTTTCATATTCACTTTTGGTGGTCAAAAGGTGACATCAAACAGTGCTGCTGGACATAAACAATGCAAATGTATAAATATTTTCACATATTTCATTTCACTCATATCCATATTGTGTGAAATGAATACATTTTTATTGAAAGCACAAATGTTTGAACAATAACAAAGAAAAGCACATTCACTGAAACAGATATACCACCAAATGGTAAATAGATCAAATGTGGTCAAAGGTGGTAATGGAGTGTTTCAAACCTGCACAACACGTTTAAAGACCCTCTACATCTGACCACTTTGGCTTTCTTCTCAGTCTGATCCTTATTGTGAGTCCAAGGGCCATGAAATCTCTTGGAAGATGCTTGTTTATATCCCAAACAAACAATATATTTCCAACAAAGAATCTTTGTCAAAGATGTCATGGACGAATTAGCACATCATTCAAGAAAGAGATCAGTTACAGTTATGGGACTGTTTGAACGGCAACAACAAAAACAAGAATAATTCTGCACTCAAAACTAGGATTTCAATAAGAACAATAATACATATGGCAGTTATTTTCCATTTATAAAAATTACATTAAGTGAAAGGAAACAGGCTCATGTTTCAGTTAAACTTCAACTTATATGAGGACAAAAATACAAAAAAAGATCATGGGCGATGCTAAAAATTAGCAATCATGCACACACACACACACACACACACACACCGCCATTAATGATTGAGTTCATCTTTGATCTCTATATCAATTTTATTGGCAATCTCATCACAAGGTATATAGAGTGGCATTTTGTTCTCATCTGGCTGGATGAAATAAAATAATCTGGTGATGTTTAAACAATAAAATACATTTCTCAGAACACCAGCCTTGCCAAAAGGACCTTGTGTTGAGATTGTTTAGTCAAATCCTAAAAGGACAGTTCAGATTTTTTTGAAGTGAGGTTATTAATAGTAACTGTTCCGTTATACGTGTAACTGAAAGCTGCCACATATCAGTGAGTTTATCAAAAACTGAGAAAAACCCTCAGATCAGTGTGAGACTAAGGACCAATTCATACCTCCTTGTCCACTTCAATATCCACTTAATTGCAAAGCATTGTGGCATTAATTTATTCGTAAGTACCTTCCCATAAGGGTCCACGAGGACTCTCCATAGACTGCAGCTCTTATTACTGCGATTGTGAAGACTCTGCTGACAGTGACATAGCAAACCCCATTCATAGGATGCCGCCAAACACATAACATATAAAGAAAACCTTAAGTCAAAGTTTGTGTTTTTGAAATGAGCACTGTGGTTGAACTGAGCCAAAAATAGTATGAATGCAGGCATTTGCATTCTGCTAGGTGCATTCAGTTTGTCATGCTAACAAACTGAAAGAGATATGTTAGGGCCTAAACAGCTAGTCAGATTTTCAACCTCAGTTTTAATTGCTTTTAATGGTTCAAATTAACTCTAACTGATAATGTTATATTCATGGACATTAAATGCCTAAACATTCACAACAGGCCAAACATGTTATTATGCTAAGCTATGTTCTTTAGGGCCCTTTGCTGTATTAATTTGCTTCATCAATTTTGTAAGTCTGCTCTACGTCTGCCAAGAGTGGAGCAAAGGTCTGAATTTTGCAAGTCATTTGTCATTTGTGCAACAAGATGGTATGCTCGTGTGCTTTCCCTGGTTTCTTTGTTGCTTGGAAGGAGTCCTGGTGGATTCCCACTTGGCTTATTAATAGGATTTATACAACCAGCGGCTTCTGCCAACATAATTTTATGAAGTAAGATGGACATTTGCTGAACGAACAGCGACTAACTTTTTAGCGTTGATTTCCACAGGTATGAACAGTTTCTCTTTAGGTTGATTTCCTAAAATTATCCAAAACTGGGTGTCCATCTGACAAGCTGTTAGCCTCCCTACATTCTGATGATTTTTGTATTTTTCTACAAACTCTTTGCTATGTGACGTCTATAGAATATATAGGAACAATTACCAATAATGAACCTCACTTTACACAATCTTAATCTCTTTAAGTGATATAAGGTGATGCCATCTTCTTCTGCTCCAGTCTCATCTTCAGCTCTGAAACTAACGCTTTGTTCACAGTGTCCCTTTTGTCTATCACCGGCTTCTGTTTGGGTTTGGGGACCACAGCTGCAGAGACTGTCGGTATCGTCCAGTGCCGCTCTCCTGGGACATAGGTGGGTGGTGGAGGGGGCAAAGAGGGTGCACAGGGTGGTGGGGGCCAGTGTCTTACAACAGTACTGAGATTGTTGTTGTGGTTGACATTCTTCACTATCACCTCTGGCTCTTGCTGTTCTTCCTGAACTGTAAAATTCTCTCTTGGGGTCTCTAATGACTTAAATGGGCTTTTGAAGTTCCAGAAGTGCTGTTTCTGTGGCCTTCTCCGTACTCGGCGGTTGGGCAGGATGCGATTGGACTTTTTGTTACGCAGGAATGTCGCAGTTGAGATGATGACTGTGACTATGACCACAAGGCTAATGATACTGATGAGCATACCTATGATTTGTATTGAGTTGTTTCTATTCAGCAATAAAAATGATCCCAAAGGCCCCCCTTTGAGCTGAGTCTGTAAAAGAGCACAAGGAGAATTCAAATCCATGGGACTGAAATCACACAAAGATTTACTGTTCTGTAGTGCTGGTATTTGCTAATTGGAGAGATATGTTCAGAGAATATATCAATCAAAGCTTTGTACTGCTGGCTTTGCTTTAAATGTTTCTTCAAGGCATCAAGTTGAACTTTTTTCACTTTTTTTTTAGGTTTTGACAAGACAAGATCAGAGAGGTTCATGGAGGAACCAATAGCTGAGACCATTCAGCATTTGAGAAGAAAAATATAAGAATAAAAGAAAAAAAAAACAAAATATGCTTTAAAAAGTCCAAATCAAAAATTAAAAAGAAACAATTTCTTGTAATGTCATAATTTGGATGATAACTAAAAATGTAGGGGAGAAACTAGTACATTTTGAAAAAAAATTGTGCTCCTGCATGTACTCTTTTACAGACAGCCTTTCTGTACTACAAAATCCTTTGAAAATGAAAAACTGCAAACTCTTGGAACCACAGAGTAAAAACAACAGTGCGGCTGTGCTGATGATCTCAAGGCAAGCTTCATTTATGGCACAGGCCTCCGTGCAATCTTTCTGATCTTGCCCTGAGGTTGTAGACGGGTCTTTTTTACAGATTTCCAGTACATAACAGTTGAAATGAAAATTGTTAGGGAGACAGCAAAGGTCACAAGGGTCAAACAAATCCCAAACACTGCCCCTGGACGTTTCCTTAGACCCAGGAAGTATGAGACAAATCTGGATTTGATCTGAAAACATCACAAATGCATCTATGAGAAATTTATGGCTATAACTATTTTAAAAAAGATATTTCAAGTAAATTAAGTACAGATCATTTCTAAATTAATAAGTCACACAAAAAGAATTTTAAAAGTCAAACTTTGTGGAAAAGCTATGAATAAAGAAAAGATAAATGATTGCAAGCTACAGATAAACTACTACTGCCTTTATGCCATGACTTACAGCTTCAGTGATGTCGATCTTGACGACTGCAGTGGTGCTGAAGGATGGCTGACCCCGGTCTCGAGCCTGGACCACCAGGGACCAGCTGCAATCTCTCTTCTTTGTGATATTCTGAATGATAGCCATTGACTTGATGTAGGACTTTAACTTGATTTCTCCTGTGTCAGCATCTATGTCAAAGATGTTGTTGTCTGGTTCAGCCTTCATGATGGCATACTCGATAACATTGTTGGGTACTTCTGCATCATCATCCACTGCCTGTAGAGTAGCCTTTATTACATATGATAGTAATTCCAAAAGGGTATGCTTGACTGAATTTTATTTTATCTATATTCAGAGAATAATACAACTGTGCATACCTCTATTTTCACTGGGGCTCCAATCACCATGGTTTTCTCCAGGAAGTTATCATTGAAAGCAGGAGGATGGTCATTCAGATCCAACACAGTCACAAAGACTTCGGCCAGGCTGTACTTTCCCTCAGCATCCTCTGCCTTCACATAGAAGTTATACTTAGATCTCACCTCAGCATCCAGACTCGCCCAGGGCTGGGTGTAAATGATCCCAGATGTAGGCTGGATCAGAAATCTGCAAATGAATAGAATAGAAATATCCTTTATTGTCCCACAGTAGGTAAATTCAGGGATCACAGCAGCAATTTAAGGTAAGTGGGAACATGCATATTAACACAAAGGTAAAAAATATAAAAATAAGAATAAGGGACAATGCAATTAGGCCAAGTTGCAACATAAAAATAATACTGTAAAGTTAATAAAAATAGCATACTTAGATTAAAAGTTATGGGGAGCTCAGTATGGTAATTTCAAAAAACTTAACATTAAAGAAATATATAAGATGTGCATAAAAAACAGAGCATTTACAAGAAATGAAAAAAACTGTACAGACAACAGAGATGTGCAAATAACAGCAGCAATGCTATATGAAATTAGAAAAGTGCAAATAGCAGCAAGGATGTAAACACTTATTGAGTTTGCTGGGAGCAGTGATGGTTATAAAGTCTAACAGCTCCTGGGAGAGAGAACCTACGATAATGCTCCTTTGCGCTTCTATAATCCAGCAGTCTGTCACTAAAGGAGTTCTAGGGTTCAGCAACATCTTTATGCTTGTGGTGGGAGACATTGACAGTGATGTTATAAATTCAGATACATTTTTATGAAACCCATTCTAGGTTTTGCTCTTTTCTACATAGCCGAGTATGATTGTCCCAATCTACTCCCAAGTATCAAATTGGAGTCCTTGTTAAAGCATTTTTAAATGGCTGGAATCTGAGTATGTGGAAAACTCAATGCCTGTTCCTGGGATGATGGTTGTGATTTTCCCAGTGAGCTATGTACCTATGAGTTGCACATCTGTTTTTTAAAAATCACAGCCTAATTTTGAGTGCACCACTTGCCAAAATGTATTTAAAGCAGTACACATTATTTTGAATGAATCAAGGGTTTTCCTAATCCAAGTGTTTTTTTTCCCCCCTTATATTCTTTTACAGTGAAATTGAGACAGTACTGTAATAACTTGTTTTGCATACTGAGTTCAGATATCCCCAGATAGCTGTCGTTGTTGTGAAGATCTGCATCAGAATCACAAGTGATCACATTTTGTAACTTTCAAAGACAAAGGTGCACTTTATTATATTACAAGTTGAACTTTTGATCAGTTACATGAAAACAGAATGAAAACATTTCAGCATTAGCACTTAGGAAAACTGCTTAGCATAAAAACAACAGCAAGGAGAAACATACAAATATATTAAACATTGTAGCTGCATGCATTTTCAGATATATATTAGATATGATGGATAAAATTTTGTCTGATTTCAGTGTGGTTTTGCTAGAACACTAAGTTAACCTGTTTTGGTGCTGAATATTAAGGCCATCCTGACACTGCAGCATCCAAAACATCACTAGTGAGTGAAAGTCTGTTATTTTGCTGCACTTTAAAACTGCAGTGGTTTTAAGCAAATGTGGTACTCTAATAAATTACTAGAGTATGACCAATACATAATCTTAAATAACCTTAACTGTATTAGAAAAAAAAATCCTGATAGAGACATTCCTGTAGTCAGTTTTTAAACTTTATACAACGTTAACCTTAAAAATAATTAGAACATTAAAAAACATTGATATGAAAGCAAAATTATTTAACTTTTGTGTCAAAAACAGAAGCAAACAAACATTGGAAAACTGTCAAATGTCAGATGGATGTAAATTTCATAATTTACCACTATTTTACATCTTCATGATGTGACTGATTTAAAAGGTAACAAATAAAAGTAAAATTTATGCATTTTAAGTTCTTGGTGAAAAAGTATGTGGTTAAATTCAGCCATTTTAAATACCACTTTCCTCGCAATTCACTTGATTGATTGATGCCTAACTGTTCCTGATATGTATTGCCACAACTGTAAATATTGTGACCTAACTTTTAAAAGAAAAAAAAAAATACTGTTTTAGTTCTCTGAAATAGATTGCTGTTTTTGATAATTACAATCAAGTTAGAATTAGGTCTTATTTATTGACTTGTTTGTTTGACTAACAGTGAATTTTGCTGGAGTGCAAGGTACAGAAGCAAAGAGCAGTCTATTTTTTCCTTCAATCCCATTAAGGGATTAAAGCAGACCAAGGCTGATACGGACTGTGTTCTCTATGCATTCAAACCTTCCTCGACTTTCTGTAAAAATGTGTAACTTCTTAAGTATGTTATTCAAAAGTATGATACTTTAGCCTTAAAGCAACAATTTAATAAAAATATGATGAGGTATATGATGACAGTTGTGAAATATTTTTGATTAAACAAACATGTGAGCATAAGTGTTCCAAATCTCTCGCTGATGCTTATTTTGGAAATCCTTTGCTATGCCATGTGACATCACATATCGGCTTAAACTCATTACTGCAGAGCTCAAAATCTGCACCAAATATTAAAAAAAAAAAATATGAACCACATGAGATGGTTATGGAGAGCAGACCTTGACAATAAAGATCATGTGTCATAATGAAAAAGTTTTTAAAATTATTTATTATACAAAAAAGTAAAGAAAAACATGTTTTCACTTTAAGAAATTATTTCTGGCCCTTTGTATAAAGTGGTTTTAAGCAAACAGAAATTTGTTGGATTTTCTTCTGTCAAAAAGGGAGAACAAAGACCCCTTTAGATGTTTTCCTGGAAGCAGAAAACTAATAAAAATCCAATTGAGAAAAGAAAACATCAGTGGATTCCCCAGGCTACAGCACTGAGAGGCATTAAACAGAAAAATTTGTGACCAACACAACTGAAATAAGCTGTTTGCCATGTTTCTGCACAAACAGATGAACTTTGCTGTTTTTTTTTTTTGGTTTTACAAAAGTCCAGCTTCAGATCGAATGTAGTACTTTGTGTTATTCTCTTGCCAAAACATTACATGGGCATAAGATATATAAATATTTTTTTGCTGTGTGAAAAGAAAAACTCATCTCAGTTTGCAAAACTCATTTCAGTTAAAAAAAATCTTAGTGTAGTCACTAGATAAGACTCGCTAATTAGTAATAGATGGCTGTTAGTTAAAGACTGTGGATATATATTGCCTTGCAAAGGTATTCATATCCTTTGAGGTTATTCACATTTTGTGAAGTTACCCCCAAAAACTTCAGTTTATATTATTAAGATTTCTACCCAGGGCTGGTTATATGAGACCAGAATTTAACTATTTGGCTAACATGAAAAACATTGTGTGTGGGATCCAGAAAATTACCCTGAACACACCTTTTGAATGATGAAACTTGGTGGTGGCAGCATTTCCTTTAGCAGGGACAGGAAAGCTGCTCATATATGTCTGATGGGAAGATAGATGGAACGAAATACAAATCCTGGAAGAAAACTCCTTGGAGAATGCAAAAGACCTGAGACTGGAATGAAGGTTCACCTTCCAGCAGGACAATGACCTTAAACATATAGCCCGAGCTACAATGGAATTGTTTAGATCAGAGCATATGCATATGCGTTGGCCTATTAAGTCGAAATCCAAATCTTTTTGAAAATCTGTGGTAAGACTTGAAAACTGGTGTTTAACCTGTGTGGGTTGGAGCTATTTTGCAAAAAAAAAAAAAAAAAAAAAAAAAAAAAAAAAAAAAAAAAAGGAAAAATATTTTATTGTCCAGGTTTGCAAAACTAGTGGAGACAACTCCCCGCAAAACCTTCAGCTGTAATTGTAGAAAATATTACTTCAAAAATTTGTTGACTCAGATTGGGTGGCTGAATACATATGCACTTCACATTTTCAGAGTTTTTAAGTAACTTTTTTGAAAACCATGTATTCCTTTAATTCCACCTTATGTGGATGTGCTATCATCCCAATTAATTTAGTTGTATTGTCATAAAAACATGAAAAAGTTTGACATAATACTTGTTAAAGGTGGCTGCTATATTGATAATGTTGAGGATATGCTATAAAAAACCCTACATACTGTAATAAAACAGCTAAATTTCTTTCTTGCAAAGCTTGACAGTACTCACAAGTCAGCCCCTGATCCGTAGATAGAGTACTTGACTTCACCCCAGGGTCCTGAGTCTGGGTCTAAAGCCTGAAAACAAACACCAGCAACACATTAGAGAGAGGGGAAAAAGTGCTGTGCTGGCATAAATTAGATCGATTGAAGAAATTCCATATAGGCTGACTCAATATGAATTTCTTTAGTTGGAGTTTCTATAAAAATACCATCTCATTATATTTAGATCTTTATTTACTTGGATCATGAAAACTCAACTGAATTTGCTGTATAAACTAGTGATGCGTATGTACATGATGTTAAGGGGTTAGGCCCGAAAAGAGTGCCTTTTTGATGACTGAATATTATCCTGGGCTTCGGCTAATCTGTCTCTGCAGCTGCTGGGAGGTCTGTTCAGTGTCTCCATGTGTCCAAGGTCACTTGTTGGCTGTTCTTTTATCTGATTGAAATTGCCAGAGATCAAGGCAAAGAGCCTCTGTGGTGTTTGCTCAAGGCCAGGACTTATTAGTTGGACTCCCTGTGGTTGATGATCTGATATGAACCGACAAGGCCAGAGGATGAGTTACAGCAAACATCAATCATTTCAGCATGTCCTTTAAAGTTTTCATTTTACCCATGGACATATTTTTGCAGCTGTATGTCCTGCTACATGTTGGGGTGTGGGTAGGGGAGGGGGGTGAAGTCAGGGAATTTGCTGTTACACAACAAAATGAAAGTGATAGCCATCTGGCAGCTTACCTCGCCTAGCTTTTATCTACATGATTTCACATATTATCCCAACCCCCCACAGTGCAAGTCTACATTTAGAGAATTAAAGGGCCCTGTTGAGCATTTTGTCCAAATCACCATTGCGTTATAGCTCTGGGTGACGTATGTACACGCTGGCATGTATTTTTAGAAAAGACAAGAGGCTGCTCACCGTGACTGACACCACATTTGAGCCACCGGGTGAGTTTTCGGGAATTCTGGCGATGTAATAGTCCGATGAGAATTTGGGAGCATTGTCGTTGGTGTCCAAGAGGTGAATGACAATGTCTGCTGTGGAGCTGAATCTCTCTGGAGTGTCAATCTCAATTGCAAGCAGCTGAAAAAGACAAAAATAGCCAAGAAATATTTTCAAATTCAAAACTGATATTTTAGGGTATGGAAGGAAGCATTAGCATTGAATAAGTTACATTTTTGTCAGTAAATATATTATAACAGGGGGATGTTCATGAAATTCTCACTTGATGTTTGTAGATTACAAAGCTTGTTACCAACACTGATAAATCAACATTTATTTTATATTATTTATTAACATTTATTATAAATTGTGTGTAAAAAAAAAAAGTGGAATGACACAGACAAGAAGTACTGAACACTGAAATTAAACAGAAAAGCCTGTTTTGGTAATGATAAAGTTAAGATGTCTTGTGTATGGTCAGATGCATTCCTCAAGTGACTTTTTTTTTTTTTTTTTTTTTTTTTTTTTTTTTCCCCACAGTCTACAAGTGTAGGAAGTTCTGAGAGACTCTTTTATGGACTCTGATCTTCAGTTCTTTTCAAAAATGTTCAGTTATTTTCAACTCAATTGTCTGTCAGTATCATTTGCTGAAAAGCAGCCCATGCCATATTGTGCCCTTCTCCTAAATTAACTTTTTATATAATGTTTTTGGAGTGATGTGAGACTCCTCCAAACATGGTATGTGTAATCACATTGAAAGCATTCAATTTTGCTCTCATCTGACCACACTGTAGTTTCCCAGTATTTCATCGAAGACCATTGGGGTTAAATGCATTGCTTTTTGTGTTCATGGAAAAACTGTTTCTGCAGGAAGATCTTTCCAAAGCTCTCTGTGAGTAGTCTTTGACAAATGGCCAACTTTTCTGAAGAGTCAAGAAAAACCTTTTTAGAGCCCATCGATTAGGTCAGGGGTGTCCAAACTCGGTCCTCAAGGGCCAGTATCCTGCATGTTTACACTAAACATCGGTTTACACTGACAGGAGAGAGGATTGTCTTCTAAATTCTGACAGATTCAACTGTCCTCTTGCCCTTCGATCAATTTTTTGCAGTTTATTTTCTTCCTGTTTAATTGTTCCCCTTTATTCCACTTCATTACATCTAATTTCATTCCTGGACCTATTTGTTTGTATTTCTTTGTATGTGCTGATTGTGTGGATGTGTTGATTACTTTATAAACATGTGGAAATTGTATGTCAGTAGCTTTGTCAGAAAAATGTTTATTCAAAAAAACATTGACATTTTTACTTTTCCCATCATACTTTAGTGTTAAGAGGTAACCTTGAATGTTAGAAACTGGTGCCTCTCATAGTCCATTGCAGCAGAGTCCTCCACGAAGATTGTGACTTGGGCCTCATTGAGTACAGTCTCGGGGACAGCTCGCAGCATTCTTCCTGGTCCAATCAGTCTTAGATTAAATTTGGCATTTGCACCCTGCAGGACCATGCATACACATCATCATTCAATTCAAAAGTCCTAAACATCCTGTGTTCAAAACAGAATAGTCTGAGTAGCATGCAGTCTTTTCTATTCAAGTAAAAGCTTTGTGTCCTTAATTGCTACAGTAATATGAGTTAAACCACTTGGATAACAGCTTAAGTAATAATACTCTGAGTGAAACATGATGTTAGTGGGCATAAAGAGTGTGCTCTTGTTGTGAGAGTATTATTATGGAAAATCCTTCCAGCATCATCCAATGATGTAGCTTTTAAAAACAAAGGCGCTTGTGTAAGTTGACAAATGGTCACAGCACGCACCTTTCAGTTTCTGCTGGCTTTATTTCAAATGCATGTAATATTAAAGGGAATGGTTTTTGAAAATGGTAGGCTTACAGTTCTTTCTTGACAGCATAACATTCTCCTTAACACACACTGATTGTTGATTTAACCCATTTCTGATTAGATAACATCATAATGCTTTCACAAAATTAGGATCATTATATAACAAAGCAGACCAGGCAGCCTGGAGTGATCATGGTGCTTTATTACTGCTACATAATTATATCTTATAGAAAAGTGTCTCCTACCTTATCAGAGTCATTAACTGTGATTTTCAGCCCACGGAGTATCTCTCCCTCTGGTGGATGTTCGTACATGGTCAACTCAAACATGTTCTGTGGGCCATTCTCTCCATAAAAGGTTGGGGGATTATTATTTAAATCCACCACACGAATTACCACTGTGGTCACCCCATAGTCCATTTGTTCATCTTCGGAGCTTATTTCTGTTGCCTGTCCAAGGAAACAATTTTAGCTTATTTTGTTTGAACAACATAAACTAAGCCAGCTGTTTATTATCTGAGTTGCTATCTGTAATCATAGAGAAGGTAAAAGCATAATACACACAAACATTATAATTCAAAGAGCTTGAATGTTTGCTTTCTTTACAAGTTGGGTAAAACTGGTTGGTTAGAACTTGCATTACCCTGACTTTAATGTTAAAGATTTCTCTCTTCAGATAAATGGGAGCAACCAGCAGTGAGATGCAACCGCTTGTCTTATTAATGCCAAAGACACCATCATGACCTAGTGAGACAAACAAAAGGCAGATAAACACATTTACATTTTTTATTACTTCTTACTCATCTGGTTGTAAGTTTTGGCAAAAAAAAATTTAAAGAATTTTTTTGACACTAGTAGCCTTTCATTAATAGTAATCTGACAGAAAGAGGGCAGAAAGACGGGGGGAAAGACATGCTGCAAAGCAACCAAGGACAGGACTCAAACTTGTGTTGAGGTCTGTAGCCTTTATATAAAAGGTGCTCACTCTAACCACCGAGCCACAATTTTTTGATGTGAAGGCTTACCCTCATCAAATGAGTAACTGACTGGATTTGGGTTTCCCACATCACCATCTTCAGCACTAACTGTAAATATTTCAGATCCCTGTTGGTGAGAAAAAAACAGAATCATTTACAAACATATGATAAGCCTAAAGTGATATTTGGTCGTACAAGTTATACAGAAGAGATCATTTTGATATCTACTGAACTGTGGTGCTTTAAAAAGGTATATTACAAAATTAGTTTCACAAATCTACATTTAACGGAGTTTCAAAGTAAGCTTCAAAATTCTGCAAAAATAAAAATCAGCAGAGAGTTTATAATTGTGATAGTTCTTAAGACTGGAGTTGTCCTCGTTTCTTGTGCATTGGTTGTCTACTACACTTTTTCATTCCACTCGGCACTGTGTCTTTGAAGGGCCAGTTTCTTTAGCAATGATTTTTAGTGGTTTACCCTCCTCATGGAGGGTGTCAGTGACTGTTAGCTGGACAGCTGTGAAGTCAGCTATCTTTCCCATGATTGTGTCGGGCATTTCTACATTATTTTGTCTTGGCCTTGTGCACTATTCTAATCTTCAGAGAAACTGAATTTTGGGTTTTCATTAGCTGTGTAGCACAATCATCATAATTAACAAAAAGAGACACTTAAAATACACCACACTATGTATAATGAATTTATTTAATATATAAGTTTCACCTTTTGAATTGAGTTAATTAACTGTTAAATTATACACAAATTTTCAGAGATGCACTTCTATATGCCACAATCTTAGAATAGATAGGGGGAGTATTTTCACCATAGTCTGAAGAGCTGAATCTGATAGGAGTGCTAATATAGTGTGATAGAAAACAATTATAATAGAAATGTAGTGGGATTATGTGTTTCAGTCAGTCTTTGGGAGATATTTATACACTCACCGGCACTGAGACTTCATAAACATAGCCAAAGTAGGGGGTTCCAATAAAAAAAGGTGGAGTGTCTTGTGCATCAATTACATTGACAGTGAGCGTTGCAGTGGATGACATAAATTGCTCTTTGCCATTCAAGTTGCCTCCACCATCCTGAAACAAATGCACTGGGATGTTTCAACAATTCTTTTTATTGCCTAAAATTCATCTTAGTGATTTAAAAAAAAAAAAAAAAAACTGTTTTATTACACAACTTTAATCCTTCCTTATACTCAATCATTATCTACAAGCATTTAACACACTTAAATAGAAACCTGAAACAATGTGTCATAAACTATCTAGCAATTGGAGATTTAACTTATTCAAAGCTACCAGCAGTCAGAACAGCTTCATCAATAAGTATTCAAGTGCAAGTCAGAAAAAATATTTTTTGAAACAACTTGTACCTTTGCAATGACAGTAACAAAGTGTGTCTTTGCTTTCTCATAATCTAACATTTGTCCAGATTTGATACGGAGGACCCCACTGTTTATGTCAATTGCAAACAAACTGGACTGTGGTGTCTGTAACAGAGGAAAGAGCAAAAGGTAAGGTTGAAATCTAGTGACAAAAGTCTGTAACTGAAAGCCCTTAGAAACTTTAACACACATTCAACTGAGACATAGTGGAGGTGGTCAGATGGCTGCATTAAAATACTCTGCATCTGTTTGAATTAACCTGTTTGTCTGTATCTGTCGATTTGAATGCACTAAACCCCGTGCGATTATGGACATAGACTGCAGAATGCTGCTATGACCACATGTGAACTTTCCACATTCAACTCTGTCTATCACATTAAGGCCAGCTGTTCTATAGTTCCAATAGTCCAAACTAGCACTCCCCACCACCTGCTGCCAAAGCAGCCGTCTAATCTTTCAGTACCTGACTCTAATGTGATTGTGATGTAATCCCTGCCTTCAAAATAACACCAACACATTCAAGCAAATGAACAAATGTATACATGAAACAAAGCCTAAATGATACTAACTAGAAAACAATTTCATCTGTTTGTAAAGTAGTTTGTGCAGATCAACATTAGCTAAGTTCATGAGTCATACCTGGAGATGGAAGGTAACTGAGCCTCCAGAGCCTGTATCTCTGTCTACAGCCTCCACTTTGTAGATACTTCTTCCAAATTCAGTTGTCTAAATTTTTACAAAGTAGACAGAAACAATTTAACACTTATATGATCGTATTAATAGATGAAAAGTTTTGGTATGGCTCTGGATTGACAACATTTTTGGGTTAGGAAATTAAGACTCAAACATTAGTTTATCTTACTTCCAACACATCTATGATTGCAGGCATGTTTTGGAATTCTGGCTTTTCGTCGTTTGCATCCATCACAAATATTGTGACTCGTTCAACAACCTTGAAACAATAAAAGGGATATCTGAATTATTTTAAACAGCAACGACACTTCATCCTTCAAACCATTTACAACATTAAAATCAATGAAAGGTGAACTAAACAACATTGATTGTCTTGGTTTATCTAGGTGTTCTGCTGAGATATAATTGTTACAAACATACATGTTGATTTGATTGTGAATCATATCAACTAACATAATTACTAGAGATGCATGGTGGAATTGGTTGATTCTCAGTTTGACTGGCCTTGAACATGAACTGGATGTCTGAACCTCAAAAAATAACTTGTTTTTCCAATCAGTGAACTTTACCCAAGAGCTTCCAAGCATCAGTAATAACATCTTTTGATGTTAAAGATGTTATTCAGGCAAGAAGTTAGCCATTTTTAGTGTCATTGAGGTGATTAAAAATTAGGTCCAAGAAAGTGCAAAAGGTGCAAGGGCTTTTTAAAAAGATAACAGCATTTTCTATAGATTGGCCAATCATTCTTTCTCTGTTATAGAGCGTTGTAAATTTGGAAATGTTGGCCGCGTGTTCGAAATCTCAGAGCTAAGTTAAAAGTCTACATTATGTCAAATACATCCTGAGACTGTTTGTAATGCTTATGGTTCTAATAATGCTAATTGCTAATATAAGATGCTGGAAGTTAAAAATATCATTTTCTTTATCATTACGTCCAATATAAATTTATGACAAAAATATTTTGAATGCCGTTAATTGTGGTTCTGAAGTAGAAGTTAGATTCAAGTATCATAAATAAGTCCAAGTCAAAGGTCTACAAAACTAGAGGTCAAAAATCTTTAACAAATCTCTGATCGGTGCACCTCCAAGATTTACACAGTAAACAGTCCTCATAAAAATCTTATTGCTGAAAAGGTGCATTTATTCCAAGCAGTGACTGAAGCTGTCTATGTAGAACTCCCCCAAGCTTCTTTTTCTCAATAAAATTTATGTAAGAGGCCGGCCATAACCCCAGGAATGATCCTCTGGTGCAAAACACCACAGAACTGGACATCCCCAAAGCCTGAGTTGTTAACAACAGGGCAAATGATTTGTTTGATTAACCTATATGTTTTTAAATACCTTGCTTCTTCCATCTGTAATGCTGATATTAACATCAACTGAATCTTGTTTCTATATAAAAACGAAGAAAAAAAGATATTTTACAAAACTTGAGTGATAGACGTGTGAATTTATGTTTTGTTAGATTTGGTCTTACCTCTCTATCCAGTGTTTCCACTAATGTAATATTTCCCGATTTTGGGTCTACTATGAAGTACTCCTTTGACCCTGAGTCAAAGGAAAGACCATATCCCACCTCCTGGCCTTCAGGGTCTGTGCCATTGAGTTGATAGATCTGTGTACCTAAAGAAAGGAAACACAGTTTTGTGAGTAACAGTGTCCTGACTGATGGAAGGTGAACCACATTCACCGAACAGTTCCTCACGTAAGCAGATGGTGATGGCAGATGAATGTTGCACTCAACATCTGTTCATCCATCAAAAATTATTTAAAATTCTGAACTCCCAGACATTAGTTACGAAAGCCAACCATTATTAATTATAATTGCCTCTCAAGCTGGACTTTAAAGAGATGGATGAAAGTGGTCTGTCTCACCAACAGGAGTGTCCTCAGAGAGGCTGAACAGGGCCAGATTCCCATTGTTGCTGTATGGACCATTGTCGTAGAAGTAGGGAGCAAAGTCTGCCTGAGCTGAAGGTGGAAACATTATTCCACCAGTGTGTTTGTGATTAAAAAAAAGTATTGTAAAACATTTTTGCATTTAGCCTTAATCAATGACTTAAGCTCCTTAAGTTCTCGCCATGTTTTTAAAATTTTTTTTGTTTTATTTGAAAACATTTACTACTGATCTTAAGGAATGTACACAAAATTAGTTTTCAAGTCCTGTTGGCTGGGATTACAGGCGGGTTACGTCAGCCTCCTTAGCTACCTCATCTAAACATAGTGAATATCTTTTTTCAGAATTTCTTTTGCCTATTGTAAAACTCCAGAAACATTTATAGCAACATTACCTTAACACTACTTTGACAAATCAATTAATATGCTGAAAAATGCTTTTTTTTAAGCATAAAATACACAAAACTTACAATTATAAATGCCTCAACTGAAAAAAATCCAATTAAATAAGAAATCCACAAAATATTTGAACCAGAGACTGTTCAATTAGTCTTAATAGTTTCAACAATCTAATCTGATTTAACAAACTGTAAGTTGACTATTATTGAAGAAAACTTACCTAAACAGGCTTGCACAAACACAAAAAGCAGTGGCAAATTAGAAATCTTCACATTCTTCATCCTACAGAATGAAGTAATGAAACCGCACCTTGAAGACAGCTCTCTTGAGAGTCATGCAAACACAGCTTGCAAGGTGTTTTCCAACGGCTGTAGAAGGCTAAAAGCAGATGCTTACCTGGTAATCCAATGACTGTTAAGATTTACTTCTGGGCCCCCTCAGTCCAGCTGGGTCTCATCAAGCAGAAAGCCATTGGCGATATCTGCCTGCAGAAAACACTGTCTCTGTCTGCAAATATGAGGTTATATCAACAACTCTGTTAATAGGTAGTTTTTTTTAACATTGTTTCAGTTGCTTCAATCCAAAATATGCCTTATTTTTTTTTTTGTTTGTTTTTTTTTTTATTTTGTTTTGTTTTGTTTTGTTTTGTTTTTTTTTTTTTGAAAGAACAATTATATACTTCAGTCTGAAAGTTGCAATGGAAATCTTCTTAGTGGTCCAAACTTAATTGAATAATCATGATCTTAGTTGCTGTATTATGTTTCTTCTGTTGTTCTCTTTCTGACAGTGTTAACAGTCAAAAGGAGTTATTCATCTCCTCCTTCATTTACAAAAAAAAAAAAAACAGTTTTAAACACAACTTTAACCTTTTTTGAATCCAGATCATTTTCTCTCACATGACAATGTGGAAGAATGATGTAATGCAATGTCCCTCTTTTTTTCTCCAAATGGAACGATGGTCATTATGACTAAACAGTTCCACCTTAATTTCATCAGACAATAGGACATGTCTCCAAAAATGAAGGCCTTTGTCTCTATGTGTATTTGCAAACTGTCATCTGGCTTTTTTGTATTTTGAATGGCTTCCTCCTCACTGAGTGGCTGTTTAGCCCATGTCTGTACAGGACACATCTCACAGTGGATAATAACACTGTCTTACCAGCTTCAGCAGCATCTCCACAAGGTCTTTGGCTTTTGTTTTGGGGTCAATCTGCATCTCCTCCCTGAGAGGTATGATGATTGGACATTCCCATCATATCTATACTTACTAATAATTGTTTAAACTGATGAACATGGCATCTTCAAGCATCTAGAAATTGTTCTCAACGATGAACTAGACTTATACAGCTTCACAATTATCTTCCTGATTTCTTGGCAGATTTCTTTTGACTTTCACTTTATGTCAAACAAGAAAGCAGTGTGATCGAGGCGTGGCTTTAAAATAGATCTACAGGTGTGCTTCTAACTTACTCAAATGTGTCAGCTAACCAAGCAGAGGTTTCCAAACATATGACATCGTCATCTAGGCCTTCCCTTGTTGTTTAAAGAGATAGTAATTCTGTAAACCTCTAATTTTAAAGACATTAATAAAGAGATCTCTGACATTTTCTCTCTCATTATTCTGGCACTAAGCAAATAGAATTTTTTTTTGGTACTTCTAAATGAACTAAAAGAAGATAAGTTTGGTCTAATTTAGCTTCAGACAATAAAAAAAAATATGTATTTTTATTTCTATTCAGTTTTTGTAAACTTTTGGGTTCAACTGTATATTGTATAAAGTATCAACTGCTGCTTATTGCACAATGTCTGCATATACAGAAACCACAGAAAACCCCCCACACAGGTTTCCCAAAAATGCAGAGGGTGATGTGGATAAACACATAATAATAATAATAATAATAATAATAATAATAATAATGATGATGATGATGATGATGATGATGATGATGATGATGATTATTATTATTATTATTATTATTATTATTATTATTATTATTATTATTATTATTATTATTATTATTATCAGTAGTAGTAGTAGTAGTAGTAGTATTGGTAAAAAAAAAAAAAAGATTAAAATCCATGTCAGTAAGGTAGTTATGTTTTTCTTAGCTTTTCTCGTACTTTCTTCAACTTTTGTAATTTTACAAAAAAAGAGAAAGAAAAAAGCTACGAAAAAAACGAGGTATGTGGTCAAATTCCTTTTTAAAGTACATAACAGACATGTTGGCTCTCCCTCTACAGGCTTCATCATACAATGTTTTGCTGGAATTTTGGCCCATTCCTCGTGACAGAGCTGGTGTAACTGAATAAGGTTTGTAGGCCACCTTGCTCATAGAGACCTTTTCAGCTCTATCCACAAATTTACTATGGGAGTGAGATGAGAGGTTTGTTATGGCCACTTCAAAACATTGGACTTGTTGTCCTTAAGATACTTGCAACCAGTTTTGCAGTATGGTATGTTTCTTCAGTATTTCCAAACAATGTTTTTTCATCATGTGTGAAGTGCACCTGTCCCTGCTGCAGAAAACCAGCCACATATTATTACTCAGCCACCCTTGTGTTCTGTAAATCTAAGCTGTTGGCTTTCTTTGTTACTTTTGTGTCAATGGCCCCATCTTCTGTGAGTGGCCTTTCAGCCCATTGATAAAGGACTTATTTTACTGTGAACAATGACACTGGCTCACTAACGTCTGCAACCATTTTCACAAGAGATTTTGCTTTTGCTCAATTTTTTAAAATTCCATACCAAAACCTGTCAATTTCTATGACATTTAATCTCTTTCCTTTCTGAACAGTAAGCTGGTTGGACATTTCCATGCTGTTTATACATCTGTGTAAGTAAAATAGTAAATGGCTTGTATAGCACTGTATCAAGTCCAGAGGAATCCAAAGTGCTAAACACTATTTTCAGTCATTCACCCATTCACATACTGATGGTGACAAGGTACCAGTTTGTAGCCCAACTACCCTGAAGAAGTCTGACAAAAGCAAGGGTGCCATCCACCGGTGCCACCAGGCCCTCTGACCACCACCAGCAGACAAGGAGGGTGAAATGTCTTGCCCAAAGACACAACGATTGAGACAGACAAAGCGGGGATGCGAACCTGCAATCCATTAAGTGTTTGCACAAGATAAATGTGACATTTTCTCGCCTGATTTTGATCTCATCAATGAAGCAGTGTGCTTCAGATATTGCCTCCAAATACATCAACAGGTGTTCCTTATTATTGTATCACTTACCATGAAGATTTTAAATCTACACTGCAATCTGAGTACAACAGGAAAACTCTCATAATATTATGAAAAACTGGCAAACCATTTAGAAAGTCTGCTGTACACAGTTTGTTTACAGAGATAGATAAATACAGAAACCAAAATCATAATTTTTAAAAATGAAAATGGTGTGTATAAATCAAGAGGTGTGACCTTCTGCAGCAGTCAGATCCCCACCAAGGTTTTCATAGTTCACACACTTTAACACTGTTTTCACATTTTAAACACCTCCTCACAAAGATCTCTAACAGCTTTGTCAAAACCAATCACCTGTTAACCTGCGTCTGTGTGTTGTGAGTAAATTTGAGGTTGTACCTTCAGGTTTTACTCTCCTGGTATCGCCAGATGGCAGGCCTGAAGATTAACCCACTGTGCTCTAATCTCTCCTCATCTTGTAATGCACAGACCTTCCATGTTGAAAACAGACTGCATCAAACGTGACTTCAGGGCACAGTTAACACACAAAATGTGAACAACACTTGTGGAAATGCAGCAAATTGTTCGCAATTATTTATGTTTCCTGAAAAAGTAGTTTACCTTTTTTTTTTAGTTTTCTTCCAACTGTTTGTCAATATTTAAAATATAATAGTTTTACTAAGTTAAATAATGATAAAATTGAAAGAAAAATTATGTAACATATACAAAATTTGACAATATATGGACATGCATATCTGTAATGTCTTTTCAAGGATCAGATTAAATGTGTTTTAAAGAAAGGTCGCTGCTCGTCTTTAGTCATCTTCTTAGTTCCTAATCCTGTGACTGGAATCAGTCCAGCATGCTGATCTCTTGTACTATTGGTGACAAAGTCATTACATTGGCCTGAAAAGAAACTTAAGAGTGATATTTATCTTTACAGCATATGGCTACATGTGAAACACTAGATTTAGATTAATGTCCTTGATAGAGATTGCCT
Organism: Anableps anableps; assembly: GCA_014839685.1. NCBI lineage: Eukaryota > Metazoa > Chordata > Actinopteri > Cyprinodontiformes > Anablepidae > Anableps > Anableps anableps. Next base: position 19,224,790 of record CM026076.1, read on the forward strand.
AACCCTGTTTTTCCCGAGATGCAGTGTATGCTGAAGGATTTGTGCTCATCCACTGGCTCATATAACGATTCACCAGATGGACCACATCAGTCATCTTTTAAAAGAAATATTAACTTTAAAATGTTTAGAAGCACCATAGAAACAAAGAAATGTAAAGAAATCAAAAGTAGCAGAGGAGGAAGCATGGATAGTAATGGGATTTTTCCTTACATGTGAATAGTTGAAAAAACACAGAGGGCATCTTATTCTAAGACCCGGATTAATCAGTCATTCAGTCTTTATCTGAAGAGCACTTTTCATACACAATAAAGTTAATACAACATGCTTGCAATCAAAAAAAGGATAAAAATATATGGAAATGTGTAGTTATCAGAGGTGACAATGGTTTGAAGGACTGGAAAGAAAACTTGTGTTAATTAAAAGGAAGCAGCAGAGATACAGTTGAAACCAGAAATTTACATATACCAAATAAAAAGACACATACACTTTCTAAAATAAGTCAGACCAAATTATTTCTATTTGCTAAATGCCAGAAAACATAGCAAGAACATATTTTAGAGATGTTTTTATAACTTTCTTCGAATTTAGACGTTACATACATTTGGTCATTATCAGAGATAACTATCTTTTAAACTATATGATTTGGGTCAAACCTTTTGGGTTTCCTTCCAGAAGTTTCTCGCAAAAGTTTGCTGAAGTTCTGGCCCATTTCTCCTGACAGAACTGGTGTAACTGAGTCTGGTTGGTAGGCCACCTCACTCTCACGCATTTTTTCAGATCTCCCCACAACTTCTCCATAGTATTGAGATCAGGGCTGTAATGGTCATGTCAAAACATTGACTTTGTTGTCCTGATGCCACTTTATGAACACTCTGGCTGTATGCTTAGGGACATTGCCCATTTGGAAGACTAATCTGTGCCCAAACTTTAACCTCCAGGCAGACGTCTTTAGATGTTGCTTCAATATTTCTACATAATGTTCTTTCTTCATCATGCCATCTATTTTAGGAAGTGCACCAATTCCCCCTGCAGCAAAAGAGCCTCACAACATAATGCTGCCACCTCCATACTTCACAGCTGAGCTGGTACAAGCATCCCCATTTTTCCTCCAAATGTAATGATGGTTATTATGGCCAAACAGTTTCACTTTTGTTTAATCAGATCACAAGACATGTCTCCAAAACTAAAGGTCTTTGTCCCTGTGGACATTTGCAAACTGCAATCTAGCTTGTTATATTTCTTTTGGAGCAAAGGCTTCCTCCTTGCTGAGTGGCCTTTCAGCCCATGGTAGTACAGGACACGTTTCACTGTGGATAATGATATCGTCTGACCAGCTTCAGCTAGCATATTCACAAGGTCTTTGGCTTTTGTTCTGGGGTCAATCTGCACATTTTGGACCAAAACACATTCATCTCTGGGACACAGAACCCATCTCCTTCCTGGGCAGTATAATGGTTGAACATTCCCATCATGTCTATACTTGCGTATAATTTTTTGAACAGATGAATGTGGCACCTTCAAGCATCTGGAAATTGTTCCCAAGGATGAACCAGACTTGAATGGCTCCACAATTCTCTTCCTGATATCTTGGCTGATTTCTTTTGACTTTCCCATCGAGTCAAACAAGAAAGCAGTGTGTTCCAGGTGTGGCCTTAAAATACATCCACACATGTGCCTGTAATTAACTTAAATGTGTCAGTTAACCTATCAGAGGATTGTGGAAGGAAACCTAAAAGGTTTGACCCAAGTCATACAGTTTAAAAGACAATTATGCCTGATACCGACCAAATGTATGTAAACTTCTGAATTTGAAGAAAGTTACTAAAACATCTCTAAAAAATGTTCTAGCAAAGTTTTCTGGGATTAAGCAAATAGAAATAATTTTGGTAATTCTAACTGACCTAAAACAAGAGAAGTTTGGTCTGATTTAACTTCAGAAAGTGAGAAAAAAATGTGTATGTCTTTTGATTCGGCGTATGTAAACTTCTGGTTTCAACTGTATTGTTTAACACTGCACCATATCTGGAGGAGGAGTCACTTGTTTGTTAAGATAAAACACATCTCTCTTTGTCAGGTATTAGGGTTGGTGCTGCATGAACTCGCTACAGTTAGAAGATTGGACAATTTTACAAACTTTAATTTGGTTTTTATTTAGCGTTCAAGCTATTTGGTATAATGTCTTCAAAATCACATGTATAAGACTGTGGGCAATAAATGCTATATGTTACAAGTATAAACTTGCTTTTGAGGTCTCTGAACACTATACAATTAAGAATTTTACAAATACAAAAACAAAACAAAAATGAACACCTTTACACAACTATTCTAGAAGAGCTGGAAAACTATAAATCCCAAGCAGATTCAATGTCTTGCTTGAATCTGCTGTAAGAAAATGTTTTTCCCATTTTGGTTCACTGTGTAAGATTACATTATCTGTTTGTATTTTGGAGCACGTTCCAGGCTGCTTATCAGGAAGCCATGTTAACAAGAAGAGCTCCAAGTTGTATTAGTCTGGCTCAAAGTTGTTTATGTGCCTCTAAAACATGAGGGCATAAAAAAGTAGAAGTAATCATGTAAACTACCATTAAGCAGTTTATCTCTAAGACATGAAAGATTTTTAGACTACAAGATTCCCAAAGAAAAAAAATAAAACTATCCTAATCACGCGTAAAGGATTGCTTTTCATTTCGTAATGTATGCCAAACTTGTGATAAAATGGTATGTTAATGAAAAAGAGATATTTGTTCTGGTTTGTATTTGGTAAATACATTTTAGGAGTGAATAAAAACTCAAATTTAGATACTGCATTTTTAAATCTTGTTTTTGCAAATACACATTGAATGATAAATTATAATGTTTACCTGCCAGACCAAGATTTACCAAACATGGACAGAAACACTTTAGATCATGTGAACTATGGTGGTTTTAGCATTGAATCCCTCCGTTTGTATGAGCACCTGTTTTCAAGACACCCAATTCAGCTTTGGCATTTTGGATTATTATCGATAATCTGTTGTGCATTTTGCCAAGGGCAGAAGTCCGCTTTTAGTCCTGGTCCACTCTAAATCTGGGTCATGTCTTTAATCTCTGCATGCAGAGCACACTGTAGGTTAGCAGCCTTTTATGTTCATAAATCCCAGACTGCTAAAGCAGAGTGAATACACAGTTTTAAATCATGTAAAATCCTAAAAGATATGACAAACCACTTCGGGACAAGTCATCATCAACTCAGATGAACTGAGATGATTATTAGCAGCTGTCCATTGAAGAGATAAAATGATCCAAGTACATGGTATTCTTGTTGTATTTGATCTGCCTTGACTACATTTTTTACAGATGTATACTTTTATCACTAGAATCTCAGCAGTTAGTCTAATAGGGTGGTGATTTACACAAATGAAAGACTAAAATGTAGGAACCAAATCGCTATAGGTTTAAACTGTTTCTTTGTCTCTATTTTTCCTACAGGTTGTATTTTCCTGTATTTTTTCCTATTTGCCTCATTTTGTTGCTCATTGTTCTCATTCTTAATTGTGTCACAAGGTCTGTAACAGTGTTAGATTCAATGTCATTTTCTGTTTTAATTGATTTTTACTTTTTTCCAATAAAAAGTGCAGTAAAAAGTATAAAATATAAAAAGTAAGAGACTTTCTCAGTTTTTTTGTCTTGCTTATGTGATTCAGATTGTAATATAACTTTTTTTGTTGGATAAGATAACCTGATCAAACATGAGCTAGCATGATAATTTTATATATAAATGGAAACTGCTATGCAACCCAATATGGCCCTATGTGAAAAAAAGTAACAACTTAATCATGAATTAACTGCAATCAACCACTTTTTAGTTCAATTTCACAAGCCTAAAGCTGATCACTGCCAGACCTGTAGGCTCAAGAAATCCCTTGAATAAAACCTACTTAAAAATACGAAGTAGAGTAAAAGATCTAAAAAACAACAACGCATTAATGCCACAATGCGAAGAAATTAAAACAACAGACAACAAACAAAGGTACTGATATATATCAGTCTGAAAAGGGTCACAAAATCATTACTAAAGCTTTGGGACTGCAGCGAACCATAGTACACACCACTACCCACAGATGGAGAAAACATGAAACAGTGACGAACCTTCCCCAGAGTAGGCAGCCTACCAAAATTACCCCAAGACTCTTTCAAGAGGTCATAAAGGAACCCAGAACAACATCTAAAGCAGTGCAGGCCTCAGCTGCCTCAATTAAGATTAGTATTCTTGATTCAAAAATAAGAAAGTGACTGAGCAAATATGCCATCCATGGAAGAGTTCAAACCCAAAAACACTGCTGACTGAAAAGAACACAGAAGCCTGTCTCACATTTCCCAAAAGTAATCTTGATGCTCCTCAAGACTTTGGGGAAATATTCTATGAACTGACCAAACAAGAAAGGAGCTTTTAAGAAAGTGTGTGACCTGCTTCATCTGGTGCAAAAATAGAGCAATATTGCAGAAAATGAACATCATACTGACAGTCAAACATGGTGGTGGAAATGAAATGGTCTGGGGTTCCTTTGTTACTTTAGGACATAGACAACTTTCTGTACTTGGTGGAAACATTAATTCAGCTCTCTGGAGAACAAAAGGCCATCAGTTTGGAATCTAAAGCTCAACCACACTTGGGTTTGCAGCTGCACAACAATCTAAACCACACCAGTGAGTCCACCTCTGAATAGCTAAATAAATAAATACATGTATTTATGTAAAGGGAAAACATTTAAGAGTCACAAAAATGCAAAAACAAACAAATCTCTAAGAGGGCAAAAACCTTTCATGACTCTGTCCCTCTTTTCAGGGCTGTAGGTTAGTGCAGTTGATAACACTATTGTCTTGCAGCAAAAATGTCCTGGGTTTGACTCCATTAAACTGATCAATTTAAAAGAGAGAAAGGGGCAGGAAAATATAAGTTTTTCTTCAACCTACTCTTTTTCCATACTGATGTTTGTTTTTTTTTTGGGTGTGTGAGTTTGATTAAAAGAAATTGTGTTCAGGTAAATTTTCTCTTTTGTGAAAAAAAATAGTGTTCTGTTTTTTTAATTGTTTTTATTTTCTTGTTGTTCTTTAAATGAAGAATAATGTGTCATGTAAGATACATATAAAATGAAGCAGTAGAGTCAAATAAGTTAATGCTTCTGTCTACCCCCTTTTTAAAAATAGTTATATGTATCATGATGTTTGAATGGGAATATGTTTGAACTAAACAAATAAGCTAAACTAATCCTGGCCTGCGTTTATATATGGAGCTAGCATGTTCTTTTCATGCATATGTTGGTTCTTACCAGGAGTTCTGTGTCCTACTACAGTCCAAAGACATTCCAAAGACAAGTAATTAGTCTCTCTAAATAGCACCTAGGAGTATGAGTATCAGTTCATGGTTGTTGTCTGTGTCTCTCTGTTGCCCTGTGTGGGACTGGTTATCTCTGGGACTTGTATCCCGTCTCTTGCCCAATAGAGATAGCCACCAAAGCTTCTCCCATCCCCCAAGGAAAAGCAGATATAAAAAAGAAATGGATGATCTACCTCTCAGCCTGATTAAATAATTGACTGACACAAACAAGCATTACTTAAGGTAACATGAAATAAATATTCAGATATGTCCATGACAACCAAATTGTATTTTATAATTTCTTCATTCTTGTACTTGTACAAAAAGACCAGTTTATAGTAATAAGGAAACTAAAACTAGTTCCACAGCTAAAATGAAATTGAAATCGAAATTGCCCTAATTGAAAAAGCAGTATAGCATATTTTTAGTTAATGGAAAAGATATAAAAATATTATTTGTGTGGCAATTTGTATGATTATTAATGTACAAAGCATGTAGATTTTGAAATTCAAGGTGCGATTGGGTTGCAGGTTTGGTTCTTATCTTTTACACAACTGCCCCCTAGTGGCAAAATATTGGCGATGCACTGTAGTAAAAGTTCATGTTCAATATTTTCTTTTTTATGTCGAAATGGTCAAGTAATATTGAGGACATGTATATATCTGAAGCTTCATTATGTTGTAAAATGGGGGAGAAACCTTTGGAAAAGTAGCAGTGCAAACCTAGCAGGGGATTAGGGTAGCAGTGTGTCTGCATGTCACTTTTGCAGGTGTATAATAAATAGTTAGTTTTCTAGCATTCTAAGACATCCTTAAAATGCATTGGGTTTACCAAATTAATCTTCTAAGGTAAATACCACAGCAAAGAGGGAAATCATTACTTGAAGATATTTTTTGTTCTTTAAATTGAAAGTTCACATTGGCTCACATTTCAATAGATTTGGTGGAATTTCGTTATAAACTGTATGACTTGTTTTAGGTATCCTTCCACAAGCTTCTCACAATAGATTTTAGGAATTTTCCTCCTGACAAAACTGATGTAACTGAATTGAGTTTGTAGGCCACCGTGATCACTCAAACCTTCTCGGCTCTGCCAAAAAAAAAAAAAAAAAAAAAAAAAAAAAATCTATGAGACATAGATCAGGACTTTGTGATTGTCACTCCAGAACAGTGACTTTGTTGATCTTAAGTTAATTTAACTAATTGGTCTGTATGATTAGGGCCTTTGCTCATTTATAAGACTCATTTGTGCCCAAGCTTTACCCTGCTGCCTTATGTCTTGTGATGTAGCTTCAACATGATCATATAATCAGAGGTGAGAGCACCCAAATAAAGCTCAGCAGATGCACAGTTCCACCAGTTCCACAGTTTGCTAATTGCTACTGCTGGTAGTCTGAAGGAGTGAGTGGGGAAGGCGCAGGGGAGGGGCGCTCTGTGAGGAAGGCTTGGCATGGACACTACAGCTCTGAGGAGGAGCTAGGTGGAAAAGGATTTCTCAAACATGGATGAAAGAATCAAAGCAACACTCCAGGTATGGTTTTGATGAGGGAAGAACATTATAACTTGATGTACAGTTCAAAAAAGGCAATTTTACATAATACTGCCCCTTTAAGGTGCAGGTGTGTCTGTATCTCATGCATTTTTTGCTTTTTCTCCATGTAGTGAAGTTACTCACCGTGGGGTAGAATATCCAGAAATTTTACTCCCGTTGGAGTAGTGATACTTTATAATTATATTACTCAAGTGAAAATGAAAAGTACAGTGTAGTAAAATTACTTCTAAAAGTACATTTTTTCCAAAACATTATCCAAGTAAATGTAACTGAGTAACTGGTGGCTACTACCCGCCTCTGCATATAATGTTCTTTCCTCATGAAGCCATCATTGCATCTCTCATGGTGGCTTTCTCTGATTATAAGGAATGGAAAGCCTGAGCGTGGGGTGGCAAGGATGATAGGAAATCGAGGCCCATCAAGGAATACTTCACTCAAATAAAATTTTATATGCAGAACTAGGACTTTGCCAGCCTAGTTGGTTAAAGAGTCGCTATATGTTGGTGCGTTATGAGGATGTTACTCTACAGCCATTGAAAAAAGCTGAGGAGATGTATAACTTTACAGGAATACTGTTCTACTCCCAAGTCAGGGAATGGATCGTAAGGAACACACAGAGGGCAAATAGGAATATTTCATTAGAACAAGCAAACAAATAGAGAAAAATACGTTTACCTTTCCACTGGCTCAGGTAGTGCAGAAAGTGTGTGTACCTGTTATGAAGCTTTTTGGATATAAATCAGTGGCTTTTGAAAAACACTAGCCAATTTGTCCTTCTGTTTGATTGAAGAGAAATTCTTCGACGAATGAGCAAGTGACAAAATGTTCCACACAATAGATTAGAGTCAGATAAAACCAGTATAACACAAAAACCTGAAATAATAAGCAGACTAAATTTACTGAGGATACCTATATAGTTTTAATATAAAAATTTCAAACTTTTCCAGACTGAACTTTTGAGAATTTTCCTTGCTTTAGATTGATTTTAAAATCTAAAATATTTAATTTCACAAAAAGTTTAAGGCAGATATTTGTAAGGACAGGCTTTAAATATGTAACTTGTGAAAAACAGACTTAAGGAAGAAAGGAAAATAGGACAGAAGGAAGGAAGGAAAGCAGGACAAAAGGAAGGAAGGAAGGAAAGTAGAACAGAAGGAAGGGAGGTACAACACAAAGTTGGCAGGACACAGGATAGGATGTCAGAAGAAAAGCCATGGGGGAGGGAGACCTAAATAATTGAGGAAGGCTATAATGAAGGAAGAACATAAAGGAAGGACAATCTGAATATACAGTATAGAATGTATATTAACACAGCAAGTGCTAATAAATAAAGTAGTTTGCAATTTCTTTTAGAGAATTCTCCCTTTCATGGACCAGTACCAGATTTTTGTAAGACTTTAAATTGTGACAGAAGAATTTTATATTTCTGTATGAGAAGAAAATTGCACAGTTAAGATGTGATTACTCATGATGGGATTAATTTTGTGTTTAGGTGTTATAAAGGTCAATTTTTATGTTTGTGTTCATAGCACCACAATGTGGGAAAATATTGATTTGACCAAACTTCATGGTAACCTTTGCAACAATAAAACATTTTGTAACTACCATAAAGATAAAATCCATGTTGATTGGTGTCGAGGAAATATATACTTTAACAAGAGTCGTGATGAGAATAAGTAAGAAATGTATTAAAACCTTGCAAGATGAGAACAAAATACAGAGTTACAGGATCTGTCAGTTCTACTCTGATTAACAGTTCTATTTATAGGTTCTCGACAGTGGACCTTGTGACAGTAAGTTGTCACCTGTGCTACAAATTTGCTCAGATTAGTTCTATGACTAAGTGTTATCAGCAGATTTGTCAATGAAGACAGGAACACCACTCAGCCCTGGGGGTGAAAGGGTCAGAGAGCTGAACAACCTTAAGCCAAGACTAATACATTGTGTATAAGCACTGAGGGCTGACTAACCCTGTGACAAGTACAGGATAATATTTTCCATTGCATTGATTTGAAATTAGTTAAATTCTCAAAACTTCTCTAAACACATTGAATCAGATAATTAAGACAAATAAAAGACAAATAAGACAAATAAAAATACTAAATGGGATGGACACAATGATCTAGCACAGTAATGTCCAAACTTTTGCCTGGTGGGCCAAAACAGACAAGTTGAAAGTGACTTTTTTAGAATTAAAAATGCAGAAAAAATGCAGAAAATGCAGAATTGTAATTTTTGTTACTATGCAACAAGAACTAAACATAGCTGAATATTTCTTGTTGTATTTAGCCAAGTTTAATAAACAACTGCTTTTGAGTAATGGTCGCTGAGTAGGTGTGGTCCTATTTACTGTGCAATAATAATAAAAGCTAAAGGTGAGGTTAACGAAAGAACAATTATTTGTGTTGTGCTTAAAGTTTTTCATTTAAAGAAGATTTTAATATGGTAGTTATTTGTTAGTTACAGTAGCTTACAAACGTATTCATATGCCTTGAACTTTTCCATATTTTGTCACATTACAACCACAAACATAAATATATTTCATTGGAATTTTACGTGAAAGATCAAAACAAAATGGCATACAATTGTGAAGTAGAAAGAAAATTATACATGATTCAAACATTTTTTACAAATGAAAAACAGAAAAGTGTGGTGTGCAAAAGTATTCTGCTCCCTTTTCTCTGGGTGCCACCAATTGCCTTCAGAAGTTGCCTGGTGATTGCTAATGACTAAATAGAGTCCACCTGTGTGAAATCTAATCTCAGCACAAATACAGTTGCTCTGTGACGGCCTCAGAGGTTGGTTAAGTAATATGCAGAAGTTTTATATGGCACTGCTGGCAATGAAGATCAAGCTCTGACACCAGTTGTATAGGGACCTATCAGCCCATGTCAGGGACCTGGTACCCTGTACTCCTGAAGTACCCCCCACAGGATTCCCCCATGGGACATGGTGCAATGCCTTCTCCAAGTCCACAAAACACATTTAAACTGGTTAGGTGAACTCCCATGCACCCTCCAAGTTGCTGTTATAACTTGATAAATATGTATATACTTATAACGGGATATTTTAAAAATGTGAAAAATATATTAGTTGAACAATAAAGTTTTCACTTTAAAATTTGATATAGCTTTTTTTTTTTTCTGCATGAATGGGAGCTCTACACTTCCGTGGTTTGCAAATCAGGCTGACTTAGTATTTTTCTACTGATTGTCAGTTAATCTTTGCAACACTGTTCGCTTTCTTTCCTACCAGTTCCAGTGAGGCACCACGTCCTCATTCAAGATTATGCCTTGATGAAATGATATGTGCAAACATCTCCCTCAGGATGGGAGATATTTCTTATGTTGCTGACTCCAGGATGACTTGTGTAAAGGTTGTAAGGTGCTGTAATAGTAGGTGAAACTAGCACAAGAAACTATTTATTCTTCATGAGCCACATTAGTGAATTTTATTTTGGTTCTTTTATATTTGATTTATCTGCAAAAATGTTAATATATGTTGCTACTTTTCCAATAGTTAAAACTTAGATCAACCTCGTTTTAAGTACTAAAGTAACTGGCCCACTTGAGTAACAGTGTTTTTTTACTTAAAAAGTTACACAACTTATTAAAACAAAATGTAATCGTTTAGGCTATGCTCAAAACTAGACATTATCTCTTTGCCCTACCCTAACAAACTGACCTCTGTGTCAAACTCAAGAGTGTGCTGAACATTTTGATATTTATCACATGAATATTGTGACAAATGCTTCAAAATACCAACTTAACATTGGGATGTAAAATCAAGGAAAACCCCAAATGCAAGATTTATAAGCTGCAAGTCATGTAAACTGTCTCATTGCTTCAGGCTTCTGTGCAAATTAAAAATACACTGATGGGAAGATGAACTATAAATAAAAGCAGTTTAACTGATGTCTATAAATTATGTCACAGCCCCCTGGCTGCCGAACCCTAAACAGATTGTATACTTGTTTTTAGTTCTTTTAATGAGAACTAGTTCTGAACTAATTCTGACTTTTGGTTAGCTCACGTAAAGTGGTGCATCACTGTAAAGGAGGTTTTCAAATAAGGCTAGCTTTATATTTTTCCATTAATGGCAGTGCAGTGCAGCACTGTTCGCTTTTTCGCTACCAAAGTTGTTCCAGTGAGGCAGAGTATCATCATTCAAGATTATACCTTGATGAAGTGATATGAGCAAATGTCTTTCTTAGCATGAGAGATTTATTATCTTGCTGACTCTTGGTTGACTTGTTTAAATGTTGCTGCAAGACAAAGGTCTGAAGTATTCAGTAAAGATAATGATCTAGAAGATCTTCTTGTATATCCAATTCTATCAAACTAGTTATGTGTAATATGCACGTTCTTCTTTAGTTCATGAGGGTATAAATATTAAAGCCTTAAATGTTTTGAAAGAAAATTCACAAGTGGGAAAATGCCATATTGTCAGAAGGTTTGGGGTCTTCCCAGAAACAGCTATGGTAATAAAATAAATCTAGCATTTTCAGAACTTGTGTCAGAATGGTTTATTGATGAACATTAATTACTCTGTCAAAATCATCTCATGGCATCATTTACCCTCGAATATTTGCACAAAAGTACAATAAAAAGAACAATAATAAATTTGTATTTGGTATATATACTGCCTTCTGTCTACAATAGCACATGAACATAATCATTTCAAGATATGTCTCCAAGTGACTTAACTTCCATGAAGAAAGAGCAGAAACCTTTTTTGTTAGTACAATTCTCTTGACTGTAATACTCTGACAAAAAATACCAGCGAGTCAGTTACTGGAGCAAGGTATCCTGTTACGAATATGTTCTGTGTTTGATATTATAGAGAAAGTTGTTTATTTTATTTTTTGTTTTAATTTACTTTAATGTATTCTGTTGTTGTTTAACTTCTTTTGTCCAGGTTAGATATCATTCATGGCTCAGGTGATTGTAGGGTATTTAGGCTATAATAGACATACATCTTTACTGGAGGAATTTTTTAAACTCACAACAACAACAAAATATATATATTGATCTTAGGTGAACTTGATTTAGCAACCAAATCAATGGCATTCTTTTTTGTAAAACACAGATGAGCTAATTCATGGGTTTCCAGTTCCTTTTAATTACCAAACAACAGGCAAATGCTGATCTGCTTCTGAAATCTTTTTTACCATCAGTGACACATTTTTGCTACATTTCAATAAAGTATTCTCCATGCATTTAGCAATAAATTCAACCATATCTATGTACATCATAGCCAGAGCAAATTGCTTTGGATTATGAAAGACCAGAGCTTTTCATGCCATGCATATTGTGTGAAATAAAAAAAAAAAACTTAGGTGCATGTTTACAATCTGTGTAAACTCTTATTTCACACACATTCTCTGCAATAGATGGGACTACGCTCAGAAGAGTACAGCATTCCGGAATAAAGAAAACTAGTGAGACTGAATTCAAATAAATACTGAATCTGTGGGAAATGTAAACCATTGGTGACTTTATTTTGAATCTGCCACTAGTTGGTAGCTACTGGAGACCAGTGAGTAACAGAGTGACATGCATTTGCAAGTTGTAACTTTTGAGTAATATATGGAAAACATAAAATATAACACAGAGAATTTAGCAATATATTCATACACTTTCTTATATTGTGATATTTCATAATTGATTTTCTGTATCTCAGTAGGGTGTTAGATAAATGAATCCAGAAACAGGATTCCACCACCACCAGCTTCTCATCATGATAATACCACTGTACTTAAAGATTCAATGAAAATACTTGAAATTATTCTGTCCAATCAGCCTGGAATGAAAGGGAACAACACAGATTCCTCTCAGGAAAAAGAAGAGGAAGAATTTGTTGATACAGAAACCAATAGAAACAGCAGCAGTTATAAGAATGTTTCGATCATGGCCAGCACATAAACGGGTTCTTCATTTGTAGGGGGTATTTTCAGCCAGCATGGAGAGAGCATATTCTATTTATTTGAGCCTTGGTGGCACGTTAGCAAGGCAAAAAAAGCAAAAGGGACACTCTTAGAAGAATTCTACTGGGACGTACTCTGGACACTCTTCCGATGTGATTTCTCACTTCTTGAGAGGTTTATCCTCCACCAAAGCAGCACATTACCTATTCTCTAGTTTAGCTCTCAGTGAAAAACCTGTCTGCACAAGGTAACGTAAATTTTCTACGAGGACTTGTTACAGAGTTTCAGGAATTTTGAATCTGTAAAATTAATTTAATTTTTTTGTTGTTTTGTATTGCATATCTCATGATTATAAAATAAGTTTAAATATTTTACAACCCCAATATTTATCTAAATTACAACACATACTTTAGTGATTTTTGGAGCAAAGTCCCTGGCTTGATTATAGAGTATTTACTGTCAAAAGTACATTTGAAGCTTGTTGTTAACCATCTAAGAAATCTTATCTATTTCTCAACATTTACAGTCATCGAGAAAAAATGAACAGAACACCCCATTGTATTTTCAATTCTTTCTGATCAGAAAAAGAAGAAATGATGTTTATTTTTTATCTCTGAAAAAGAAAATGATTAAATTACAGGTAAACAATGAAAACTGCTCTTGTGTTACTCTTCAAAAAAATTTTTTATAAAGATTATTATTATAACTGAGTAAAACCTTAGGACATCCTGCCTCCTAATTGCTAGTGTTACCCCATTGGAATGAACTATCTGTGCTGTCAGGAATTTTTCATTATTTTATTATCATTTATTATCATTCATTCATTAGTTTTTCTTGACCTATAGATCTAGACATAGAATGGTTTAGAATATTGGACATATAGACGGTTGAAGTGGAAGCCAACACATGAGACGTCATGATATGTAAAAGGTTGAGTTCATCGGTTATTTCCCATCATGAGATGAGGCCTGGCTGCAGAAGATAAGGATGCATTGTTTAGGGGGTTTTCCAGAGATGAAGAGACCACTGCCCAGCTTTGTGTGAACGCGTGTGAAGAAGCATAAATAGGGAGAGCATCCCTGTGTGTGTTAGAAGTCCAATGACCTACACTCTGTAACTCATGGTTCTTCTCCTCGATCAAATAAAGCTTTGAAACGAACGTTTGTGAGTATCTGTCTCTGATTTGATTCTGCCTTGAATGTTTCCTTAATAGAAATTTTCCTAACAGTGAGATCCACTCCAGGTCTCTTTAGCCAATGACCATGAGTGCTGTTTCATCCTCAGTGCTGCTCTGCACACCTATACCTGATTCTACCCTGATTACCTGCAAACTTTTTAGGGCAGGCTCAGACCAGCATTCAACGCCAGTCTGTTGACCTAATTCAGTGATTCTTGGCTCCTGTTTTCCTGTGGAAAAAGAACTGCTCAAGTTAATTTCCTTGACTTTATGTTAGTAATTTTTGCCTGTATTTTCCTCTGTGCAGATCACTTTGAAGATTTTTTTGAGAAACCTCTCCTTGGAGTTCGCCCCATCTTCAAGAACCCCTCCTGGAAAGCCCTGCTCACTCTCAATCTACAAACACACCATGCCTGGACCCACCTGCTTCTCCTCCCTCCATTGTAGATCTTAGCTGTCCTCTGGCTCTTCAGTTTGACTCCTCGGCACTCTGACTCTATTTGACATTTCCCCCTGTTTCTGGATTTAAAGTAAACCTTTTCCACACCTACCAAGTATAACATAAAATATCTCCTTCAATGAGACCTACTTACCAGCTCCCCTTTTCTCCACAGCAAGACCCCACTCAATCCTTGAAAAGTCCCTCAGCAATCAGTAAACTCTGTTCTTTAAACGTCTGAGAGTTTTGGTGTTCAGCATTTTGATCTGGTTTTTAGCTCCGCATTATGACATTATCTTAAGTGTCATGATTCTTGGAGCTATGTACTATTCTCTGACATCATCAAGGAAAGTTTTCCCCACTTCTTGCTTCAACTGTGAGGTGTTTGACAAGTTTCTTAGAAATAGAGCTTGACACTATGTTTGTGACATAGAATAGAATAGAAATGTCCTTCGTTGTCTCACGATGGAGAAATTTCTGTGCAACAGCAGCAAAGTGGCAGTGACAGGGAGTAACAGAAAAACAGACTCACACAAAGAATATAAAATATATATAAAAAACAGAATAAAGAATAGAAAAAATATTGTACATTAAGGCAAAATTTCAACATGAATACTGTGTAGTTGTGAAAACTACTCCAGTCCAGAGGAATGTGCAGCTTAGTTGGTTAATTAAAAAGGTACACTAAGACCTTCCTCCTGGCTCTCGTTAGTTGTTTCTGACTGGGAGCGATGCATTCTGCAGATGGCAGTAGAACCACAATGAGAAGGAAGAGGTGCTCGATTTTTTTCACAGATTATCTGCCTCATGTAAAACTGTCATGACATAATGACAGTTAACAAATGTTTAAAAACATATTGTTTATAAAAGTTACATACTGCAGCTTTAATCGTTTTAATTATTCATAACATATTTAATAAAAATATGTGAAGCATGTTAATATATATATATTAACATGCTTCACATATTTTTGACATATATATCTTCACACACACACACACACACACACACACACACACACACACACACACACACACACACTATATATATATATATATATATTATATATATATATATATATATATATATATATATATATATATATATATATAAGAAATACAAAAGTACCGACTTTGCATCAGAAACAGATGAATCTTCTCCAGACTGTTACTCAAGTAAATGTAACAATTAACCGTCCAAGAAATGACTCAAGTAAGAGTAAAAAAGTATTTCATAAAAGGACTCCTCAAGTACGGAGTAACCTATCATATCATCTGATTTGATATTTAAAAAATGATGTAATCAGACATTCAAAAATGTAAAGATATGTACAAATATATATGTAGTTGGTAATGCAAATTTCTATGTTCGAACAGGGTAAAATACTTCCACTGCCAAATGGTAAAATAACAAAGCTTGTGCACAAGCAAGAAGTCTCACTTTAACTTAAGTTGTGTCTGTGTTCCATGCATTTTTTGTTTTTCCTTCATTCAGTGAAGTTACTCACAGTGGGTAGAGTATCCAGAAATTTTATTCAAGAGTATTAAAACTTTTATAAAAAAAATATTACTGATGTAAAAGTAAAAACTACGGTGTAGTAAAACTACTACTAAAAGTACATTTTCTTCCAAAAATGTACTTAAGTAAATGTAGCTGAATACATGTAACTAGTTACCATCCATCTCTATATATGGGCCAATTCCTTTTGTAAAATCAGAGCTTTTTGAGGTTTTTAGGGGTTAGCATTAAACAGGCAGGTGGAAACAGCAAGTCTCATTCTACAGACTTACTGTCTGTTAGAATGAGACTTGTTTAGAGGAATTTTAGGATTAGTCCTAGTTTTGTACACTCTGCATTGTCACACTTTAATTATTATAACTTTTTGTTTCCTCATTTTAATCCCACTTTGTAATCGTGAGCCTTAATTTTCCACCACTGAATAAGGAGAAAGGCACTAAGAAATACTGAATTACTGGTCATTCCCGTTTGGATGGTGGTAGCGGTAGTGATAGAGAGCCACCAGGAAGCATTTGTGCTTCGGGCACCCAAATGACTTGCACCAGCCCTGGCTCTATTAAATAATAATAAAAGCTAAAAGTGAAGTTAATAAAAGACCAATACTTTGTGTTGTACTTAAGATTTTATAGGAAGGGAGATTCTAATTAGTTAGTTAATTGTTAGTTTTTCCTCTCAAAAATCTAAAAACAGCTGGTCTATTTGCAGTCAATTGCCTGTGGTAGTGTGCAAAATTTGTACCATGTTATATTAGGGCAGCTCTGATATAACATATAAAACTTGGTGGATGTTTCAAAAACCTTGAGAGACAGTTTAACTATGACTATGACATTCTGGTAATCTTTATTTTACCTTTTAGCCTATTTCACAAAAAGACAGTCACATGAGTTGTAAGATTTCTAATAAGTGCAGTTCCAGTTTAACTCTGGACTGCTCTATTAGCTTGGTTGTGTCAACTGATTTTCTGCTGTCGCTACATGCTCGTCCAAAAGGAGTGAATGTTGCAAGTCTATGCAATCTGTTGATAAACTACTTTGAATAATTAATTGAGCTTACTGTTCTATTTGATAAGTAGGATCTATTGGAATGTATGTATGATTTAATTGAAGTTGTTTTTTTTTTTTTGTAAAGTGCCTTGAGACGAGAGCTGTTGTGAATTGGCGTTATATAAATAAAACTGAATTGAACTGAACTGAATTCAACTTTGCTCCATTTATTTCAACTCTTTCACCATGCAGATTGCTATGATTACATTCTAGACCAAATAAGTCAGTCAAGTTATCTCTTTGTGTAAACAGGACCTTTTTTACAACAATTACAAATCAAGAAAAGAAAAAATATTTTGTCAAGGTGAGGGTGTAAGAAGT